>VZRJ01003213.1:843597-1149593 GCA_013397565.1 Ptilonorhynchus violaceus | reverse complement strand
ATATATATATATATATTTAAAATGTACAAAGTTATAACAGAAAGACCCCCAGACTGAAAGCTATTATGCTGGTGTGTTTTTCTATCCAGGACTTTCTGGTTAGGTATTAAAATGCTGTTTAGTGCTTCTTCCATTCACACAGTTTCCTTTGTGTTCAATACACAAAAGAGCTTTTATGAAGCAACAAAAATAAAATAGTACCCCATTTCCACGAGCTTCTATTCCCAGAGATATCTTCAAATACTTTTGGTGGCACAAGTTAATTGTGCTATTATAATAAGTGGGTATATTTAGCATTTCTATCACAGTAAAGGGTTCCCCCGGCCTCTATTTCAAAAAAGTAACTTCTAGATTGTAGTACTGTAGTACCACCTAGTAGTGGTAGGCATTAAAATGCAGTGTCTTCAGAATGTTCTAAATACAAGTAAGTATTGGTAATCACTGCAGAACTGAATGTCAGGAAGTGTCATTAATCAGCAGCTGAGATAAGAAAATTTACACAGAGTGAAACATTTTATTTGGTTTTTTTCATATGCCAAGAACTAGAAATCTGTGTTGCTTTTTTTCCAATCCTACTTTGGATTTGGTTACATGCTCTAACCTTCCCTTTGTGGCCAGCATCTCTTAACCTCTAAGAATTTACAACTCTTTATCAGAGAATGTCATCACCTCTGACTGCCTCTGAGGTTCGCATGGGAATTTCTTTTGCGTGCTTTGACATTTGAGTGAATTGGGTTAGGGAATAAAAATCCCATGCATGGATATCAGGCCTTCCATCAGATAGGTTTGTCCATAAAATAAGGTTCTTCAAGCTTTGCTTTGTCTCCTACAGATCTCAGTGGCCTTTTGAAGGCTTTGATATGGGAGAAGCGTAGAAAGTAGCCTAGGGAATGCCTTCTTATCAGCCCTTTACTTTGGATTAATTTTCCTGGAAGAGTACAACAGTTCTGACCATTTCATATTGAAGCTTCTATAGGAGCATGCTTGCAGTTCAAAGTTGCAGCAGTTACAATCTGATGTACCTGCACTGGGACCTCACAGATCTGGGACAGTGCTTGAGACACTGACAATGCTGGTCAAGGCAGATATTTGTGCACCCAAGTAAAAAATCTGTAAAAACAGATTACACCCATATTTATAGGTAGGTGCAACACCCCTTTATGCAGATGATTAGTGTGCTGTCGGTGGAAATCTTCATTGACAGTCTAATAAAAACCAAAACATTTGAGCCAGGGCTTTTTATGAGTTTTGTGGCCCAAAATTTTCAGTTGCCGTAATTAAGTGGTCTCATTTTCCACCAAAGAGTTCTAATCTGTTTGTTTTACTGCTGGATCTAGAATAAATGAATTATCATTAAACACATGAACTGTTTCAAATTCAATAAGATCTGTGTCAACTGTCAAAACATAATGAGTGCTTGAGATAGTAAATGAATGAACCTCTAAACTGAATAGAATTCATGCACTCACATTGTCTTTCGGATGCAGCTCAAAGCAACAACGGATGTTGTTCTTTTACGTAAGAAAATGCACATCTGATTTACTCCTGCTCAGCAGCAGGGTGCTAATCAGTGCAAGGAATGTTGTGCCATTTATATCTGTGCTTACAACCCCTGTTCACACACCATCACAAGAGTCTTGCTGTAGCCTGTCCCAAGAAAACACACAAATTGAGACCCCTGAAATGAAAATTGAGGCATGCATAGGAAAATAAAGTCCATAAGGACCTAGTGGGGATATGGATACTTTAAATAAGAATGATTAGTGCATCATTCCATGCAAACAAGGACGTGCTTCATCAGGGAGCACCTATGCACATATATGTACACAAGAATGTGTGTCTTTTGAAGGAAACTGCTTCATTTGACAGATTACGTGTTTGTGTTTCTCCCCTCCTAATGCTGGAACTTAAAGTATTAGGGCAATTTTCAATGATTGCATTAAGCAAAGAATATTACTATGGAGAGCTAATTACTAGTTGTCAAAGTCACTAGAAAAACTGTTGTAAGGAAATAGCAATATTTAGTTTAATGAATTAACACTTTTTATGTGTACTGCTCTATATGGTATTTACACTATAAAATGCTATATGTGATACATCAAAAAGATGTTTAAAACATCAAAACCAAAAACAAAAGTCCTGCACTTAAAGAGAAACATAAAATTTCCTGCTGGGGATGTGGAACATGGAATGCCATCTGTATTATATGGCACTGAGAAAACTGATTATGTTTGGACCTCTATTTCATAGCAGATGGGTTCATTAAATTTAATAGCCTCCAGAGCCTTTAGAAACAGTGTTAAAAACATGTGGAACATGCTGAGACACTTCACTTCTCGCCCCACAGTCATTATAACTCTGGCACAGACTATAAATATTACACTACTTTATTTCCATTGAATCGGATTACTATTACAATTGTTTTTCATAGTGTACATTTACATGAGAAATGCAGAATGCAAATTGTTCTTCTTCAAACTTTGAGATATGCAGTTGATGTCTTTAAATGCATTTTACAGTTCTTTGCACTTTGAGGCTTTTATTTTGAACTTATTTTTATCTTCTTCCTGCGACATCAGCAAGCAGCTGTAATGCCACAGCAAAGCTGGGTCTTAAGCAGCTCTGCTCCCAGTGTGGTGCAAATAAGACAAGCATTAGGTTAAACCATAGAAGTGAAATCAGGGGAGTGTTACATCGTGGGTTTTAGCTATATATTGCTAAAAGGTTCTCTTTTCTAGTCCTTTATTATTTTATATGATAGGGTAACTACAGTTTGACCTTGATCTCTGTTCATCTTTTATCACTGGATCAAAGAGAGATCTGATTTTGAATCAGATTAGTTCCTGCAGAAACATTGCTTTAAACAAAGCTAAATCTCACCTCTTTTTAAAATATTCTCAGAATTTGATAGAGGAATATTTTACTATTTACTTTTTTATTTCAAATGATATTTCAAATGAGAACAAGGAGGTTTTACCATGTTCAAGTGCTTTGACATCTGTCTAACATTCTTCCACATCTTCATTTACTACATGTTCTGATGTTTAAACTAAATTACTCTTTGAAGAAGTTTTGTCATATTTGATCATGATTGTTTAAAAAAAATAATCCAGTTTCTCAATAACCATATCAGCTTGTTCTTGTACCATATAACTATCTTCTGTTTCCACTTCCTTTCCTGCAGAATGTGGTGACTATCCTCACTGACTTTTACTGTTTTGATAAGGTCACTCTTGGATTTAGGTTGTACTGATAATTTTAATGTGGATTTTTGCCTTCTTCATATCACTGACCTCAAATCCAGTTTTGCCATTGACCATTGTTGATATTATTATCATGACCTGCCAACTTTAATAAGTCACTAAAGTCCTACTACAGTAGATGATATATGATTACAGGATTAAATAAAGATACCTTCCTCATATAATTTACATTCAAAGTAATACATAAGAAGCACCAGCTGCTTAGAAAGGGCAGAGAGTGAAAGGACATAGTAAGACAGGATAGGTCAATGTAATAAGTGATTATTGGTCTTTCAAATTGTAGTGTCCACTACTATGGATTTCCCACATGAGTGTCTACGTCTCAAGAATCATGGAGTTCTTGCTGGTGTTTCATTAAATGTAATTTCATGGAATTCTAATAGAAAGAAAACTTTCCTAATATCCAATTTAAACCTCCCCTAGAGCAACTTGAGGCTGTTTCCTCTTGTCCTGTCACTCGTTATCTGGGAGAAGAGATCAACCTCCACCTGGCTACACCCTCCTTTCAGGTGTTGTAGAGCAATAAGGTCCCCCTTGAGCCTCCTTTTCTCCAGGTTAAACACGCCCAGCTCCCTCAGCTGCTTTTCCTCAGACTTGTGCTCCAGCCCCTTCCCCAGCTCCATCACCCTTCTCTGGACACGCTCCAGCACCTCAGCGTCTTTTGTGTAGTGAGCGGCCCAAAACTGACACCAGGATCTGAGATGTGGCATCACCAGTGCCCAGTACAGGGAGACAATCTCTGCCCTGGTCCTGCTGGCCACACTATTGCTGATACAGCCATTGGCCTTTTCGGCCACCTGGGCACACTCTGGCTCGTGTTCAGGTCTTGTTCATAAACACCCCAGGTCTTTTGCTGGGCAGCTTTCCAGCCCCTGAGCCCCAAGCCTGTAGCACTGTGCGCGGTTGTTGCAACCCAGCTGCTGGAATCAGCACTTGGCCTTGTTAAGCCTCATACAATCGGCCTCAACCCATCACCCCAGCCTGTCCAGATCCCTCTGCAGAGCCCTCCCGCTCTCCAGCAAATCAACACTCCCACCCAACCTGCAAACTGCCTGAGGCTACCCTTGATCCCCTCACCCAGATCGTTGATAAAGACATTAAACTGTACCAGCCCCAGTTCTGAACCCAGGGGAACACCACTAGTGACACTGGCTGGATGTAGCTCCATTCCCCACCACTCTCTGGGCCCAGCCATCCAGGCAATTTTTGTGCCCAGCAAACAGTGCACTTGTCCAAGGCATGGGCTGCCAGCTTCTCCAGGAGAATGCTGTGGAAAACAGCGTCAAAGACTTTCCCTCGTTCACTAAGGAGATCACAGGAGCAGATCAGCTTAGTCAAGCAGGACCTGCCTTTCCTAAGCCCATTCTGGCCAGGCCTGATCACCTGCTTGTCCTGCACACATTGTCTGCGGTTCCTGCATCCTCCTTCCCACCCTTGTTTTAGACAAGTGTCACATTTGGTAACTTGCAGTCAACTGGCTCCTCCCCGGTTAGCCAGGGCTGCTGATAAATGATTGAAAGTGGCTTCTTATGTGAAAACTGATTGGATGTATTTGAAAAAGAATCCATAAAATTACAAATATCGGTAGGTTTCACCGGCTGGATGTTCTCCCATCAGTTACTATATACAAATTACAAAGAATTGCTCTGCTGTTGAATTTGATTAACAGGCATATTCATGCCAAAAGGGTATTGGTCTCATTTGCAGACACCTGCACACTAGAGATAGAGCAGCTTGGGACCATTTCCAGCTGTGATGTGCCAGTGACACACAGTGCCTTTGACTTAGAGGACAGAAAATGCTTTTTGTTTCCACCTTGTTTCACAGGGAATTTTCTGGTTTTTTTGTGACACAGAAATAAGGTATAAAGGTAACAAGTCCCTAACTAGAGAAAGAATTTGTTTCTAGGTTCCTATATGCTATGGTGAATCCATCATTTAGGAAAACATGTATATTCTGAGTGAAAATAACTACTTAAAGATATTCAGAACTGATAACTGTCAATCTTTGATCTTACCGTCTCTACTCTGAGTGAAATTGAATTAATTATAATGAAATTGTAGCTATTTTGTCAGATATACTACCTTTTCCTGGTATGTTTTTGTCTTCAGTTTTCACATAACACATATTTTAGGGTAAATTATAATGTAGGAAAGCAATGAAGTTAGTATAATGTACTAAATCCCATCCTTTGATCTCATATTTGTCATTCTTTGACTTTCTGGAAGAAAGAGGGCAATGAAGATGAAATGTAATTTATCTGCACTGCTGGAGTAAAAACCTGCAATAATAAGAAAGACATTAAATTATTGGTGCTATTTGAGCTTTGCTGCAGTGGCAGAATTCAGTGCGAAAGATGAAGAGAACAGAGAATAAAAGGAGATCTTCTCTTTTGTCTATTGTTCTGTAGATATGGAAGTCTTTAGTTATTTATAGATCTTATTTTTGTATAATCAGGAGTTTTCACAACTCAGTCACGTACACAATCAGTACACACATTACGGTTCATGCTTATGAATAATGTCAGTATGAATAATATTTACTTTGAAGTTAGTAATTTGCAGAGAAATTATTCAGAAATACACTTTATTCTACAAGGAATAACAGGATGTTTCTTACTAATGTTCTTGATGCTTGACAGCATGGTATTCGGCCTTTGTCCACACCATTGTATCTTGTCGGATCAGGTCTTTCTAAGCAGCGTTTCCGCTAATGATTACTTGAAAGATGATCTGTCCAGCTGGCAAATGCATGATCTTCATCAACATCGATGCCAGCAGGAGAAAGTTAAAACTCTTATAAGTATTTCCTCTGAAATTCATAACAGCTCTTTCACCTGTCCTTATGTCAGGTATTTTGGGGAGGAAAATGTTTTCACCATAAATATTAGTTTATATTTGCTAGTTCTAGGAAAACCATTAAAATCTGTAAGGACTCTCTAGGAAGAGTTGCCACAAGGAACCTATAGGGCTGCAGCATTTAAAGACTTCTTTTAATATGATTTTTCCTCTTTATTTAGTGGCACTTAAACACTACAAGAGAATACGCATTGCAAAGTGTACAGTAATGCCGAAAAACAACATAGCTTACAGAGCTCTCTAATGTATTTTGTTCTGTTGCAGCCAATGAACTCTGAGTAATAATAAAGGCCTCAGTTTTCAATGTTGTCAGGTTTATTCCAGAAAACTGTCAAAAAATGTGAAAGTAAACCACAGAAGTCAGCTATATGCTGGCATTCCATACAGGTTACATTTGTTGATTATTATTATTTATTTTACTCCCAGTAAATCAGTAGTATCTCTACTTATGTACCTGGAGCTGCACTGCTGTAAACCAGAAGACATATTCATTGTGTCAGTTAAAAAAAACCAAACTTAGTTTAAAGTGCTTAGATTATACTTCTACTGACTGAAGGAACATTTTAACATTTTGGATTAAAGCCTTAAAACCTCAGAAATTTAAGAGTTACAGTGAACAAAAAATTGTCTTTTTGGACATAGGAAAGACAAGTTTAACTTTCCTGGCCTCCTTAACCTTGTCCTTTTAGTGTTACACTTTAGTTTAAGAAAATGGAGATACAGTTAAATCTGATTTTGCAATAATCAGGGGGTTTATGTTCATGAGATTTCTGCCATGTAGCCAGCTACAAGATAATGGGATTTACCCCATTTTACGTTCTAGTATGTGTAAAAACTACCTTAATATCTTCAAACAGCTCTAGCTCTGAAATAAGTGAAAGAATTTTGAGACCTTTCTTGTGAGTTCTTGTAGTGAAGGAGTGAAGGAGGGGTAAAATTTTCTTGACCTGCTGGATAATGCAATGAGGGAGAAAAGAATAGAAGGTGATGAATAACTTTGCCACAGGCCCAAACCTTTCCTTGAACTAGATTTCGTATGCAGTGTATGAAACAATGAGAAACTGCATATTTGAATTTAACTTAGATCATCTAGAAATGCTCAGATTCACGATTTTCCAACAAATCACAGCCTTAGTTATTGGCCATCAGGTTAAATTGGCCTTTAGGAAGCTTTTGAGCTTTCAAGCTGTGCAGGGTAACAACAAAAAGCTTCTTCCAAAATAAAACAGCAAGAGAATTGTAGCTCTTTCTACAGAGTGAGTGAATCTTTATAGAACCTGATGAATTCATCCTGCAGTATGAAGAGTCCATAAAATGCTCCATGGCTTTTTCAATAAAGTGTAGCTATAAAATCTCAGTGCAAAACTAGAATAGTGAGATGCATTAGCTATGTGCTTATTAGAAGGGCATGAAGGCAGAATCTGTTCCTCAAAACAGAGCTAATGAACAGGATGCAGCATTGATTATGCCATTTTGTCATCTATAATGGCAGCACTATCCATATCTATGGTACCAACATACACATAAGATGATATAAAAATTTTATAGACAAAAAAAATCTATTTTTAGATTATTTAGATTATTATCACAATATTAAATGATGGAGTGTTTTCTAAGATTTTTTTTTTAATTCTTTGTTTTATCCTATAGTTTAAAAATAATGCTTTCAACAGTTAGAGACTTAACCTGCCTTCTGATCTTCTGCATCTCTGTTAAATCAGTTGCTTTGCTTACGCATGTGAACCTGAAACCACATGTTCCTAATTTGGAAACCGCATGGTGGTCACCTTGCTACTAGTGTGTAGTATTTTAACAAAATGTTAATTTATTTCCAAAACACATACTGGGCAATTGATTCTCAAATTTTTATATGAAGCCAGGACAAAATTTTTGTGGAGATTTGTTTTTGATTTCAGGATGTATCCTTTCTTCCCTCACAAAGCAGAACAGCACATTTAAACATCTATCTGAGCTCAATGCCTGGGCTTCATGCAGGATTTTTATACAGTATTTTTGCATATAATTTGTTCCTTTTTTTTCTTTATGCTTCATCTGAACTTTTTCAGCTGTGCCTTGAGATGTACTCATCAGTGTTTTGCCCTTTCAGAGGCAAATCGATAAACAACAGAAAAGGTGATTGTCTTTGAAAGGGAATTAAGCTTTTTGAAAGTTTTGAAGCTTTTCATTTAATTGTTGTGTATCAGCTGCCTTTCCTGCTGGTTTCTGGTGCCCTTGATCTATTATTGTATCTGTGGATTTCTTCTTCTCAGCAAATGAAATTATCCTGACATTTTTTGTGCAGCTTTTCTTCCTTTAAAATCATCTCCTGTTGTTTATCAGCTCAGATGATCTTATGAGCGTATGGTGTCTATCTTGTTCTGCCCTCCAGCCTCCTGCTCCATGCAGAGCAGTTCTGGGCCATTGCTTGCTGACATTGCCTTCAAGGTGTTTTGTGATAGCTAAATACAAAATCTGTACAAAAATTCTGCTCATTCAGAAGCGATTAATGGGGGAGAAGAAAAACTCAATCAAATATAATAATTATTCTGAACGTATTTGTTAGGTGACTAAGCAGATTGTTTCCCCTATAAAAATGTCTAATATTTTAATTTTAAAAGATAATTGGTTCCAGCACTTAGAGCCCAGTACTGGTTCCAGTCTTTGCATCAAACTTCTAGAATCAATTAGTTAATTTCAAAATACTTTTGGAAGGACTTGTTTGGAAGCGAGTAAGAGAAAGAGTAAGTCCCATTAATTACAACCCCCTCCAAACCCAGCTCCATTTTCCTTCACTTTGATATTCCTAGAGTATTTTGCATCACAGATTCATGTTCTTACAAGTCAAATTTAGTCCTCTAGTTATCAAAAGCAGATAGATTACTTTAATTGTATGTACAGTCTTATTATTGAGATTCTCAGTGATGATTTGTTCCCTATGCCAGCTTCTTCTGGTCTTGTATGCTGAATTTCAGACATTTGAAGTCAATCAATTATTTTTCTATTTACCTCCATCTGTTTATGTGCTAAAATTTCACAGCAGTTTTGCATGTGCCTTGCTTTGCCCTGGTATTAGCTAAAAGTTTCCTTTTTCAATTATAAGATCATTGATTTCATCATAAAGTAAAAAAAAAAACTTCAACAAATGCCACAATAAGAAGCCTAAATGAAGATAAAGGAAAGTAAAATCATATTGAGTTAAATATTGTAAAGAGATGGAGAAAACAGTGGGTTTGAGTGATTCAACTGTACATGTTCTTGTAGCCTTTTTAGACCATGTTGGATGATTGCAAAATAGACAAACACATCTGTTTTAGAAGTACAATCCCATTTAATACAATCAGAGTAACATGCTAAAAACCACAAACACAATTAGTAAATCTAATTCTTAGAAGATATTCTGGCTTGCTTTACACTAGATCAAATACACTTTCATCTATCCTCAGAAAGGAGTATCATTAGATGTTGGTCTTACATTGATATGTAGAGCAAGTAAGATTTAATACAGTGCAAGATCAAAGCCCCACTAAACTCATTGCAGGATTCTCATTGACTCTAATAGTTATTGTGTGAGGCTCTTGTTTGGGTTGCCTTTTAGGCCAGTGTTGATTTTACTGTGGGAGAAAGAGGATGTGTGTCTGGCTCCTAAGAGGATTTGTGATCAAAAAATGATTTTTTGTTTCTAGAAGGACTGTCAAAGAACCTGTCCTTTTTGCAAATGTGGAAGGGCGTTTATGTGAGAATAGATGAACAAATGAATATGTGTATATGCACCTATCTTCTGAGATTCTTTTTTTTCCTTTCTTCTCTTCCTCCCTTCCCTTTTTTGTAAGAGATAAAAAGAATATAGAAATTTTAATCTAAATTGTGTCGCTTAGTAGTACGTGATGTGTATCTTACAACCATTAATTTTGTTTGGAGTTGTCTATATTTAGAAAAATATTCCAATTCCATGCATGAATGTTTGTACAGTTTTTTTTATGAGAAAGAAAATATCTACTATATTAGAGTATAGTTGTATCAATGCAGATAGTGGTAGAGAGAATAGTTCTATCAATAATTTCTATAGGGGAATATAAATATAGCTATGTTTATACATAATGTATGGTTGCATATATAAACAGAATTAACTATGGACATCTATTTTACATTTAGAAGTATATTTTTATTGGTGTAGTAATGAAAATAGGACTCACTCACTTTAAACACAGAAGCATGAGGCTAAAATTTTGATCATGGTGCGTGGAATGCTCATGGAGTGTCTGATTCATTAATTGGTTCTGCTACTTCAATTGGTAGTCATGTGGCTTATTCGTACAATGAGGATAATTCTTTAAAAAAATACTTATTAATAAAATTTCTAATCAAACTTTGTATTTAAAGTAATCACTTCAGTTAATTTAAATATAACCTTTCCTGTAAATATTTTCTATTCATTAGAAAGAACAGTTAGTTTATACAAATAAAAGAATCACACCACAGACTCAAAGAACATGTGAGTATGGATTTCTTTTCTGTTAAATTCCACACAAAGTTCAGAGAGCGGATGAAGACATATATGACTTAAATAACCGTTTTAAGTTAAGAATATTTAGATCCTTTTTTGTGTTGAGAATTATCATCATAAAACCAAAATTGCTAAACTGCTTTAGAAATTCTTCAGTCATTTGCATTCATAAGGAGATAATATATTTTAGAAAATGTGTCAAATCTTCAAAGAGTAGAACCATTTTATTATAAAGTTCTTAAATATATGTAATTTTAGTGTGCTCTATGTGTTAATTCCAATCCAATGCCTTTACAGCTCCTGTGTGCTCTCTTTTTCATATTTCACAGGAGCCAAATTCTTTCTGTCATCTATAGGAATTCTTTTTAAAGGGAGAACTAGAATTGTAGTTTTCATCTATGTTTTATGACTCTCTTCTCCATAGCAACATTTAAATTTCCTCTGATAGGTATACTTTGCATGCAGAGCACAATCTATCCTTGACTAAAATGCTGTAGTTACTGGAAAATATGTGGTAGCACAGTCAAACAATTATGTGAACAATGAAGGATTTGGTGTTAAATCCCTTGAAAAATCAAGTGCATTTCCTTAGAGATGTCAGCATAGTAAGCTGCAGGTTAATGTTACTCTTTTAATATTTATACTGAAATCTTAATGTCAGGAATATCCCAGTAGGAGGCTGAATTGTATTTCTTCCTCCATGTGTGCAATATGTTTTTCTATGATGTCTGTAGTACTTAGATGGAGGATATAAGTAGATAGATTGCAAAGGAAAAATTGCCAAAATCATATTTGAATGCTGTATCTTATAGCAACAGAGTAAGTAGATTTTAAAGCAGAAAGATTACATTTTCTGCTAAAACCTGAGAATTGGAATGTTCTTTCTATTCTCTCCCAAGTTTTTGCTATTTGTGGGAAGATCTGTTTGCAAAATCCTAGCAATGTACAAAATGCTTTGCATTTTGTACGTTTGCCACAGCACTTCATATCTTTCCTGAAAGTGTATTTTTAAAAAGTAAAAGTCCTAATCCATACATCCAATGTCAAATAAAGAGTCAGTATGTGACATGTATGGGATGAGTCTGAACATTAAAACCACCATAAATTTAGTGATGCATTAAGGTTAAATTTAGTGCAGCTCAGAAAGTATTTATAGAAATGTCTGTGCTATCAAAACCATATCCAGACTTGCTGATTATGTGCTGACATGTTTGTAGTTAATTTCTATTGATTTGTATCATATTTGATTTTGGAACAATCAAGTCAGAAATGCTGTTAGCCTTTTTCTGTGACTGGTGACTTTTAAAAGCTTGACAGGACTGTAGAACTGTGGAAATGAGGTCAGTGTATGTAAAATAAGTTATTTCTTTATTTTTCAATGTTTTAACATAAATAAGTTGCAATAGTGTATTTTTTTATAATGATAACTCCATAGAAAATGGACTCCAAGAAAAATACAAAATTAAAAGTTAATATCATAATGATGTTATTTTTGTTTCTTTAGTAATAGAAATCATAGTTTTCTGACATAGCAAGAAACTGTTGAGTATTATATAGTCTTGCAGAAGACTTTTGTTTGCTATTCTTCAAACAAACATAAGATTGAATTCTGATCTAACAGAACAACAAGTCTCTAATTCTAGTGTGTTTTCCTTTAAGACTTCTAGACTTGCTTTCTTGCAAATCTAAGACATACAGCTACATAATGTTTTGAATAAATTGTTGAAACAGCTATAAAATATTTTAACAGTGTACGAACTTTTTCTTGTCAATTATCATGAAATCATTTACAAAATCAACCTTTATGAACTTATTTTGATAAGGGTGAAAGGAGGTAGACTTTTATGCAGTACTTATCAGAACTACTGGTCCTATAACTTATTCCTTCTGCTTCCAAAAGCAGTGTTTCAGATCTCTGAGGTTTTGTTTGGTTCACTCATGTTGGTTTCCCAGGTATCTGATCCAAAATATAGTGCAAAATCCTTGATGTTGATCCTTTTGCCTGTCTTGGGTTGTTTTAGCATGTTAGTAGTGTCTAATTTTTCTTTTTCTGATAATACCAAACATATTTCCATGAAAGGCTCAAAATAATACTAGATTATTTGCAAATGTGGAAAGCATGACACTGTTTGCAACACCAGTATTGAAAAGCCTCCTGCAGTTATTTATTCTGTGTTACATTGTGTGACAGGACCCCAAGTTGACCTGAATTTAGAAGTGGAATTCTCAACATGTCTAACTGGCATCAAGCATATTGTAAACCTCAGGGGGCTTGCAGTTTCTGAAGAGTCATTTTTTACAATACAAAATAGAATTAAAAAATGTGTTTAGTAAAGAACTATTTTTGATTTTCTGGTTAAAAGAAAAGGAGTTTGAAAACAAATTCCCTTACCTTTACTTCACTGTGTTCTTGCAAGGCTCTATGCTTTAATCTTGCTCTTTAATCTACCAATTTTTTTTTAGGTTGCAGCAAAACCTGTGTAGTTCCATCAAGATCCCTAAGTCTGCTTTTCTACATCAGAAAATCCTCTTAGGTTTCCCCAGGTCTTTACGGGTCTGTGGGCTCCTGTTCCTGCCGTAGCTGGCAGTACTGCAAAGGTCTCTTCCTGAGCAAATCTGTGGAGCAAGGTCCACTGCCCTTGAGAGTGCTCCTCCTGACCCAACCTGCATCAACCAGGAGCCAGCAAACGGCCAGGATTCCTCCCTGCACCTCAGCCACAATAATGTTAACAAAAACTGCTCTACCCAGATGGCAAATTAGGAGCAAATAAAACAGATCCATACACTATCATTTAAATTGTTTAGAGACAAGCACCTGAGGGAGAAAGAGATACTAATGGAAAACAAAGAGGAACGGGAGGCACTTTGGTGTGGCTGGAGCTGAATAAAACCACTAAAAGGGCACAGTTTGCCATGGATGTGAGTAGAACAGAGAGACCTGCAGTGCTCCAGGGCCAGCAAAGATCACCACAGTTTACCGCAAAGCTGCCTCTTGGCAGGGTATGAGGCAAACCGCAGGAATCAGAGGTACCTGCTGGCTTTTACACGCAGACAGGCAGCTCTTACAGTATTCAATGAAGGGTCAGACCAGAGGACTACTACTATTATTGTTAGCAAAATTATTTGTTTCCTATGGCCACCCAGAAGGGGTAATGTCAGAAAAAACTCCCCAGTTTATTTCAAAGGAATTTGTAGCAGATATTAAACTGAATTGCTGACATATAGGACCTTGTAACAGCCAAGTTTCAAATCAGCGACAGGATGAAGATTTATCTGACAGGAACAAAGACAGATTTGGGGGGTTTTGGTGTTGTTTTTGTTGTTTGTTTGGGGGTTTTTTTTGTTGTTTTTTTTTTTTTTTGAGGATAGACATCAAACCTGGACTTTTAAGCCTAGGTGAAAGGTGTCCAGAATGCCAGCCCTGGAAAAAGCATCATGGAATGTAGATCTCGTCTGCTGACTTTATTATTCTTATTCAAGGTTTTGACTACTAATATTTCAGAGAATGGAAATATTTTATGGAATGGAAATATTTTATAAAAGGCTGTAAATTGGATTGACTAACCGAATTCAGCAACAGATAATACAGAACTCCAGTTTATAACTGCTTATTAAAGTGCTCTTGAAAATAATCTGAGTAAAAGCAATAGGGTTCACTTCATATACAAAAGCATGTAGCATCTAGTTTGTATGGTAGTTATTAATAGGAAATCCTCACTTGCAATCCATCTGACTATATCTCCCTCACTTGGCAAAACTTGTTCAAACTACATGTACCTGATTGTATTTGGCAAATTAAAAAAAAAAAAATTACAATTTTCTCCTTTTGTTTGAAAGTAAAAAAGAGAAAGTTTCCACTTCTCAGAGTGAAAGTAGTTAACCAAGTCAAAGACTAATAAGTAGTTAAACTTCCAGAAAGGTTTTTAACTGCTCTAACCTGTTATACAGGATTTAGGTTGTGTATTTGTAGTTCACAGGTATCTGCAATTTCTGCAGCAACACTTTTATATCTTTGAATATAATAATTTATTTTAAAAATCAGGGCTTTTATAGAACCATGTATAAGTCATACTTTAATGTGATCATGGTTTATATCTTGATATTGGATCATTCAAATTTTAGGATGAAAGAATTTTACTTGCAACAATTCTCTCTGCCATAAATTTTGTTACATTTTATATTGTGAAAACAGAGAAATTGTGGCTAATTGCTTCAGTATTTGTGAATTAGAGATCATGTGACTGTTCTCTTTCATGACATATACCATGTGGATATTAACTTTTAGCAGAGGACTGTGTGGAAGTTGGTTTTTTCTATCTGTTTTCATTCAGAGGAAGGGCAAAAGGTCAGTGAGACGCTCACTAAAGATCTTGAAGGTCTTTTTGCATTTGTCATTGATTCACCTAGCTGTTTCTGTGCTCAGGTAGTGCCTTTAAAGAAACAATTTGTATTGGAAAAACAAATTTTCTCAGGTGGTGGACTTAGCACAAGACTAAACTGTTATGTGAGTGAATTTCTCTGCAAGTATGGAGTAAGAGAAGAATTCAGAAAAAGGGAAAACTGTATCATGCCTGTAACAGTTTGGTTTTCTGACTTCCTCCCCTACAATGGGTTTTCTCTTTTCTAAAGTGAAAACAGAACCCATCTTTCAACTCTTGGTAAATAAGGTCTTTTATATGTGATGGAGTCTGCTGCCTGCTCTCAGTGCCTTTATACGTGAGTTGTTGCTTACAGTAAATACTGTGCATACAACCAGGTATGGCTGACCTTGTCTAAAAACATCTGTCTGCTACAAATATGCATATATGCACAAGCACTTGCATTTTATTTGCATATATGCACATATGATCATACTTGTGTTTACAGCAGAGAAATGTATTGTTCTATGCATATATTATTGTATATTATGCATGTATTGTAATCTGTTTGCATAAGCAGTTACTAACTTTGTATTACCATTTTGTTTTTCTTTCCTCTGTCATGGAGAACAAAACCTTCTACTTTAATATGATAATCTCTTAATGTCAGTTTCATTCAAATCTAAAACTATCTTTATGTTGAATTATGTTTATGTACAGGAAGATGGAACTGCTTCACAGTTCAAGTGTGATACCATATCTGATGAGAAAACAATCCCTTTCTTGGTGTGGTGGTATTTAACAAATTGCGTGGTGCTTTTGTGATACCCAGTAGAGGAGCTGTCAAATCACGAAGTCGGTTAATAAGCCCTCAATAAGTTGAATCAATTGGAAATGTAAACCCAGTTCTTCTAGTTTCTTTCCTTTATACTTTGTTTTATATTAGGTTTATGCTTTTATTAATACAGCAGCTAAAGTAGCTGTTCAAATTAATTTAATGTGTAATTGCTTGTTCTGTTTTGTTGTTTTCCAGCTCCCTCAGGCACAAAAGGTAAAATATTTTAATCAAATCCTAGTCATTCCAAGTAGTCACCAGTGCTTCACATTTCCATGGTGGTGTGAGTACGGTACAGTCGGTGACCAGTGAAACACTTCACTGTCCCAAGGGCTCTGAGCTGCGCCCCAGGAGGGTACCTGGCTTTGAGCCCAGCTGAGACACCTGCTGAGAGCAGCTCTTCAAATGTATGAGCTATTTTAACATGCCAGGCACTGAGTAGCCCACACCTTGAAAACAACAGGGAGGCTATTTTATCAACAACTTGAAATAATAGTAGGGATTTAAAACCCCCCACTCCATTAGTCTGGGTGAAACATCTCTGGATCTGCTGCAGAGACTGCAGAACCCATGGCACAGCTGGTACCCTTTCACTGCTCCCCACTGTATCTACCAACACACCCTTGAACACATTCAACATTTGACTTCTCTAACAGGTTGCATACTTTTCATTTAATGTGCTCTTGCCTTTAAACCACTTCTGCATTGATATGGTGTTACCAGAGTCAGCACTGCACATCAGGACAGCACAGTCATTGTGGCAAAGTTAAGAGTTGCTTCGTGCCTGTTGCATCATCCTTATATATTTCACAAATATAATTAAAGTTTCCAGAAACCAGAAAATCTAGATGGTTTTGTGCTTTTGGTAAAAAGGTATTAAAATGAAAAAAGGAATGGAAAATGCTGGGAAATAGCAATACTCACTTGTCCAAGTCATTCTTATTCTTGGTAAAGCACCTTCAGTAAGAAATGTCCCAGGAATTAGTCAGTTTAACATTGGTGTTATTAACATTCATGGATGATGATAAAAGTTCAGTTTTTAATGACAGCTGTAAATGAAGTGATCTTCACTTAGTAGCTTTTGAAGAATGGTGAGGGCATCCACAGAACTTAGAACTTAACTAATGTATCTCAGCCACATTTTTTAGTTTAAAAAGCAAGAAATATGAGGATGGGAGGTTTTATTTTTATGATACTATGTATATTTGAAATATCCTTGCTCGTGGAGCTCAGGAAATTCTATTTCAAACCTGCAGGTAATATGGTATTTTGTGACACTGGACTATGTCTGTAGTTTGTTCTTGTTTGAGGACTGCAGAACCTGGTACCAAAACATGTTGTTTGGGTTTTCTTTCCTTCTTTAAATAGATGGTTTCAAGAAATATTTTGTGTACAGCTTCCTGGAAAAGTAGAAGGACCAAAAGAGTGACTAGACCAGCTAACTTTGGCTTTTTCATGCTCACCTGCTTGTCTAAACTTTTGTGCCAAATGCTTCTCTTAACAGTTTGCAGAAAGAAGAGAGAGCCAGACTTTAATGTGCTGGGGCAGAAAGTACAACCAGTCAGGCTGCTTGTCAGATTGTGCCATGTGGTACTGTATTACCAGTTCTGATGGCCACAATTCTGAGCTATTAAATGATATTCTGGTACAAATTACTCAAGTTTGAGGTTAGTGAAAAAACACAAAGTTTTCATAAATGGTCAAAAATGCCAGTTTTCAGTGTGTTTGCCCCTTGATCAAACAAATGCAGAACTAAAGCCACACAATTTTTATATGCATTCATAACTGACTACAGTTCAGTTGACTGTGTACTACTTTTTGAAGAGAAAGAGAGGTGTGGGAAGGAAGGAATGGGATGGGGAGGGAGGACAGGTACAAGTAATCCCCCAGGGCTTTCGATAACTTCAGGCAAGAAATGTGCCTTTTCATAAGCATGGCCTGACAGCTTATGAACAAAGCAAAAGAATCTCTCTTGCTCTCTGCAAGGTGAAGGGAAGCAGCACAGGGCTGGTGCATGCCTTTATGAATGACTTAGTCACTGTTTTGCCATATGGTGTCTGAACTTGTACTGTATTTTTGTTGGAATCTATGTATCATCTTGCAAATGTTTTCTCTATAAACATTTCAAACAGTCATGTCTCTCTAAACATGCTCACTTTAATCTTTGAGTGATCTGAAAGAAAAAAAGTGGCATTTCAAATTTACCTTTACTATTTCATATCTACTATAAATAGTTCACCATCTCGATGAAATGTGTTTTCTCTTATATGCAGAATACTTTGGCTTCAGTCTTTTCAGTGTTCATTCAATGCTCTGTGGTGATTAGCTATTGATTTTGAAGATCTTTAGGTTCTCAACTCTCTACAGCAGTTAAATAACAATTAAACCTGTTACTCTTATGCTGTCTGCTCTTAGTCAAACTGTTGCAAGTTCAGAATTGGAGAGCAGGTGAAATGAAGAGTGAGGAGTTTAAGGTGGATATGTCTGTTGCTCATGATATTTGCCTTGAAAATTATTTGTGATATACCCTATACTTAAAATAGAACATACCACAAAACCAAACCAACCAACCAAAAAAACCCCCAGAAAACTTCACCATGATTTCAGGCAATAGAGATGCTGATTTAATATAGTTATATAACTTTCAGAACAAAATATGTCTCAGAAGAATTAATGTATCTGCAAGAAAGAACTACTACCAGACAAATGAAACAAATTCATATGAATTTTATTTGTCCCTTATGTTTCTTTTTTGCATGTTTTTTGTTCCCACAGGGCTGTAAAAATAGCAGGTAGATAAAATGATAACTCAAATTTACCACTTTTCAAATTTGCTCATTTTGATTTCCAAAATGACCTTTATCTTTGAAACACTTACATAAAACAGCTTTTTGTATTCATCGAAGAGCAAAAGCTATTTTTCCTTAATAGTTCAAAAAGGTGTTTTGTTTCCTAGTAGGAAAGCTTAACTTGCTTTCCTGAGCAAACACAGCAGGATTCAAAAGCTGTTGCCCTACTCCTGCTGTGATGTTTTGTTCTACTTAGCCTGAGTGAAGAGGTAGAAGTGAATAAATTAGGCACACAAATCAGAAGCAGAGAGCTGTGTTTAGGAACATTTAAGAATTTTTTTTGATGATTATCTCATGAATGGAACCATATTTTCTCCATATAGAAATGTTTTGATTATATTTTTTGCCCGAAAGTTCCCGACAATTTTCTTCTCTCTTTCTGTGCTATCCCTTAACTTCTGTAAGTAGTGCTGTGCCCTCCTTTTATCTTGATGCTATCATCTTTCAGCCATTTGGGAGCATCATTTGTCATTCCCTGCATCATTTACCTTACACTTTGAAGAGCTGAATTGACTGTCACTGGGAATAGAAAATAGAAAATTTGCAAAGATGCTGTTTCATTGAAGTATATGACTAGTGATTTTAGCATTTTTATAAAATTATAGTAGTTAAGTTGAACCTAATGGAGTACAAAAGAGTCATAAAGTAAACAGTTTGATTTAGCATTCCTTTGGATCTATTTCCTCCTGATGAGATGCTATTGTCTTTCAGTTTTGTAATGCATATTTGGTTTCCATTCAGAAAACCCCGTTAAAGTTTTCACTTACATGTTAATTGCAATCTTAAATTTAGTTTTCACATTTCTGTCTCACATTCCTTGACAAGCAAATGACTTTTAACAGCATTTTTGAATCAGAAATTTACAAACTCTAAGTAACTATTTTACAATATAAGGGGTTTCTTTTGCATTTACTTTCTGTGTGCCAAACACAGAAATGTCTCTTTAAGTTAAGACACACAGGTTCCTATATTAACCCAGACCTTAATTTGAACCTATACCAAAATAACAGCTATTCCTTATTCTTTTCATCTATGTAAAACACAAATTCCAATTCTCTGATGCTTCCAGCCTGCCTCGTGAGTCTAATCAGCACATAAAAGTACAGTGGTCACAGAAGACAACACGCTGTGAAACAAATCTGTACAGAGTGGGGAAAGGAAGAAGGTGGGTGGGTTGGGCAGATGTGTCAGAAATTCTGGACAACTCACTGTAACTCTTCTTGACTATACACTGCCAAGGAAAATATTTCAGGGATGCTTCTCAAATTCGTCTTTCCACAGTGGAAACACCTAAGAAAATGTATATTCTTTCCTGTATATGTGTGTCCGGTTTAATTCCAGAGCCTGCATTAGTCTTTGCCCTGAAAGATGGATGTGAGGCTAAATTCTAAGTTTAAGTGGCTTAACTACAAGAGGATGGTTTTTATTTGTTATTTGTGGAGGTCTGCTTGGGGTTGTTCTGAGGGGGTAACCATGTACAGAAAGGAATTTAAGGGAAAACTGCAGTAGTTAAATCTGTTTCTAAAAGAAGTTTTTCTGCAATTATAAAACTATTGTTGCTGGGCACTATAGATCTGTACCCTTCTCAGAGAGCAAGTTCTGTTTTTCTATTCTAAACAGCCAAGAGACATTTAGCCTAGGAATCAATTTTTTCCTCACTCTTGAGATTTATTTTTTTTAAAGGTTTGTTATTGTCTGCTGAGGATTTTATCAAATTGAGTATCCATGGCCTTGGATAGTTTCCTGCCTAATACTGTTACCAGTGCATCTTTTCAACAGAAAAACCTTCTGGAGGCAAATCACTGCTGCCCTCTCCTTCATTCATCATTTTAGACTGTAGATGGTAACTATAGTATGATGAGCGGTGACTCAGTAAAACTTTGCAAACACGAGTCACTGCTCATCCAGTTATTTGCTGACTCCACTTATGGAAGTGGCCAACAACCTGTTCATCTGCCAAACAAATAAAAAATCAAACAAAAAATCAAACAGCCCCGATTATATGGTTGCAATTCTATAGAAATGATTGCAGCAGCCAACTCTAGTTGGTACTTGCAGATAACAAAATTACAGGGCAATCACACTTGCTTGATTCCATAGTCACTTTTGAGAGTTAATGAGCAGTTCTTTCAGAATTTCCCAGGAACACCAGACTGTGTGGGTTTTTTTCTCCATGTAAAGAATTTCAAACACCCTAAAACTCTACTGGCAGTCCCTTGGCTGCAACCTATCCTTTAAATTGTTTTTAGTAATCTCTTGAGAGTGAGTGGACTCGTAAAATAATACTGTCCTGGTACTTGACAAATACATGATGTCAGAGAACAACCACCCTGGGCAATCATATAAAATCTCTAAGCACTCCAAAATGTCACCCCATAATCATCAGAATGCTTTTTCACTTCCTGGTGTAACGAGTTTGAGAGTATTGACTGCCATACCTCAGAAAGCTCCTCTCCACACAAATCATGTCAGTGTGCTTGACTGTACTACTCTGGCCAAGGAGAGGAAATTCCCACACTAGTTTGGCTGCATTTGAGTCTCAAGTGCAACCTTTGAAGTCACAACATTTTGCCAAGTTTTTGGGTTTCATTCTTGTTTTTTCTTGTTTGTTAATAACTTAGTTGGTAGTCCAAGGATTATATTAGGGTTAGAATTATCTCTTCTTGCTAACAAGGAAAACAAACAAAAAAAGGGAAACATGATCGTATGTTTGTTCCACCTCGTATCCCTAGTGATTCCCTATCAGATGTAAACCTTCTTGACTCTAAACCCCGTTTGTGTTCCTGTCTAATGTCTGAAAACAATCCTTCTCACCATGAGATAGAGCCATGCCTCAGAAAATATACTTGTTTGGAAAACTGAAATCCTCCTGAAGGAGATTGGGAGCTGCAAGACATGTAATTTTCTAGATTTTGTTTGTCTGATTTGTTAATGTCAAATATGCTTCATAAAGTATCATAACGTAGGGCTTGTTTTCTGAAAATATGGGAAGCCAATAGCTGTGGCTTCATTATAAGAAAACCTTTGTAAACACCCCCCCCCAAAAAAAAAAATTGCAAAACTTCTAAAAAAGAAAAAAAAAGTGTTAGAAGTTCTACTTGTGTGCAGAAAACATGATGCTGACGTAGGAGTGGCAGGAGAATGTCACAGTCACAATCGGCACGACTGTCGCCTACAGTATTGCTCAGGAAGATCGTCTCCATTGCTGTATCCGTTTGGGTAAACACAGGTTCATCAAAGCAGACCTTGTGTTCTACAAATTCTCCACTTGAGATCATAAGTGTCTGTGTCAAACTTTTAAATTATAAACCTCTTCATCTTCAAACATCTGTCCCTGGGGACAGAGAGACTTTAACAGTAACTCTCAGCCTCCTGCTGGAGTTGTTGTTCATGCATAGATGGTGAAGATCTCCAGGCACACAGAGCAGTGTTGGTTGGAGCATCCCAGTCAGTCTCTGCCTCAGGCAGAGGGTGGGAACAGGGAGAAGGCACAGTCTGAGCACTCTCGCTGTCCTGTGGCCAGTGATCAGCATCCTACATGTTTCTCCTGAATAGAAATAAGGTCAGGAGATCTGTTTTCTCCCTAAACTGAAAAAACGAGCTGCAGCCTGATGTGCGGAATCAACTTTGTGCCACCTCTTTGTCCAGCAAGCTGAAACCGGATGGAGCACAGATGCTCCTGGGATCCTCTCTGGCTGCCATCCGCTGTGCCGCTGTGGGAGCTGATGAGATCTAGCTCTGGACCAGAACAAAGTGCATGCAACCCATGACCTCTTGCTTTTGTTGGGAGAAAACGGCCCGAGGCAATTTTGGCAGAGCTGACAGTAGGAGAGATGTAGAACAGAGCTGCAGCTGCTTTGCTCCTGCCCATGCTGCTTCCACAACCCACGTTGCAGCCCCTTGTGTCTCTCATGGCAGCCTGCAGTAGGAATGAGGGGGAGGCTCCTTTCCTGCCAGTGGAGGTGCTGGGATGGGCAGGGCTGGTTCGGATGAGACACGGCTGGGCTGGGCTTCACTGACAGCAAATCTGACTACATCAGTGTCATTTAGATAAACTGCCTTATTTAAAATAGAAATAATGTCATTAAAAATGCAATTTCGTGTCTGTAATTGTTCTTTAGTTCTTAGAGATAGTATTTCTTTTTCAAATATAGCTTGCTGATGATCAGGGGCTGGTGTTGATGACAACTGTTGCCATGCCAGTGTTTAGTAAGCAAAATGAGACTGTAAGTATTCAGATGATTTCTGTCATGTGGTAATGGTGTGACTGACGTGAAGTTGCTTTCAGGGATCTAATAAGATTTTAGCCAACTCTAAAATTTTGTCTTTTCTACTGTTTTTGTCTGCAGTTAGTATCCCTTTATTACCAAAAAATGTGGACAAATAATCCCAAATATTTATAATCTAGAAACCATAGCAAAATAATGTACCCTTATGTCTAAGAGAAAATCTCAGATGACACTAGGCCTTAGGGTTTCCTTACTTCTGTATTACATTTTTACAGGAAATAATCTATATCATTTTCTGCTTTACGCTGATATAACTCAGAATTTAATTAGTCTGATGTATATTATGTATATATCTCTTTATCTTTAATAATTTAACAAGTTATTAAAGAAAGTTAAGTGTACTTTCCCCTTAATACTTCGTCTTTCTCTTTTGTTTATCAAATGGCAGGAGAAATTTGGAAAGAAGAGAATAACATATTTTTAACAGTAGTTTTAAATTCAAAACCTACTTTGCATGTGAAAGTTTTGTGTAGAGGGACTCACCAGCTATCAAAACCATGCATGCCTTTTCTATGTGAATTGCAGATAAAGTAGAAAGGAGCAATATTATTGATTAAATTACTGCTTGATCAGCTGAGTTGCACCAGCATCTGCTTTCCCCACTTTTTAAATAATGTGTCTGTTATCTACTCACTTCTGCAGTGTAGCTGCAAGGTGAAATAAGTGGAGAGAATGCTTAGTATAATTCTTTTTCTGAGGGCATGTTTTATTCTTCTTTTCAGAGGTCTAAAGGGATTCTTCTGGGAGTAGTTGGCACAGACGTTCCAGTTAAAGAGCTTTTAAAAACTATTCCAAAATACAAGGTAATACACAAATGATGAGATATCATTTATATTTGGTATAATGCTTAAAATATAACATAATTTATTTGATATGTTGCTATTGTTTATACTTTTCCTCAGGAATGTTAGCTCTGTAGTGTCTGGTGTCAAGTGCAGTTTTTAATACCAAAGTTAATATATGGCTTGATTTTCACATTTTTATGGATCAGTGTGGTCTAGAAGGTAATATTAGGTATTGTCTGTGATAAAATCAATGAAATTTTTCAACTACACAATATAGCCAGAATATGATGCAAAATAACCAAAAAATTCATGCTGAAAAATTGCATAACTTTGTATGAAAACCTATCCTTAGCATGGCTTTAGGCTTCCAGTCTGTGTGTAGCACTTTCTGTCCCAATTCCATATCTCCTGCAATTAAACAAGTGGCATATTGTAGAAACTTAAACAAATTCCTGACCAGTGGTTCCTTCTCTCTTACCCAGTATTTGCTAGATGTTTTCCAAAGTCAGAGACAACTCTATGATAAAATTCTTAAAAAATAATTATCATAAAAGTTTTCAAAGTTGGATACACTATGTCTTTTGTGAAATGTGTTTTACTCAGTAAAAGTAGGCTTCAGGCAAATGCAAATATGTAATTAGGTTTCATTTAAATTTGATGCAATACATTAGTATTTCACTACTTCTCTATGTCTGAGATGTTTTACTGTGGTGCTGTTTTGTTCACAAATGAAAATTAAATTGATATTTTCCAGTTAATTCCTAGTGGATTTTTGTAACACAATACTGTAGACAGCCTTTACTAAAGAGGCCAGCTATTGGAATAGCTACATTTTGACAGCACCTGTACTGAGTATAAATTTGTATATCCTACAAATATTCTCTTAATTGGCTTCCATGGTCTCATTTACTGATTTTCTAGAGGGTGGAGGAGGAAGCTGACTCGTGAGTACTTTCAAATATTCTCACATTAAAATTCCTCCTATCAATTTTAATTCTAATTTAAGTTAGCAATTACCAAATGATTTTCTAGATCCCTATGCAGTAACTGGAAAGTTTAAATTAAATAGGAATTTGATAAAAAATAATGCATAGAAAAGTGGCAATAACGTTGGTAAGGTGTATAGGAGTAATTTTCTGTAACCTGGATCCCACTAGACCAGGTATTGTGCAAACCCAGGACAGAAAGGCTGTCCCAGCTGGAAATAAGTTGCACATGGAAAGAGGCAGCAGGTGACTGCACGCTGATATCAGAACACAGTGACAGAGACATGGCCTGATAAATGACAGGGAACAGTCTCAGTGCACTAACCACCAAAGTTTGTTAACAGCTACTTATATTATAATTTTGTGTATGCAGAAATACTGAATCAGTAGAAGGTAGAACAGAAAGGAGAAAAATTTGCCCCTTTGCAAAATTTGGAGCGATGGAAACAATCTTTGGAGCAGCCTGTAAGAAGCTATGGGGAGAGCAAGTTTCATTTGTAGTGAGAAGGAAGAACAATGTTGTAGTACCTGCAGAAATAAAAACTTGGCTGTGCATGGTTGGACAGGAAAAGCCATCTCACAGGGATATTATTCCTAAGTAAGATTTGGACATAGTCTGAATATAAGATCCTAGAGAGAGTGGGAGGCCTGAATAACAGATATTACAACAGAGTGAGACTGATTCAGAAAAGAAGTTTTTTTAAGAATTTATTTTCTGTGGAGGTAATATATGATCCTCTTGCTGAATATTAGAGTTTTTATTTGAAGGTATGTTTTATATTGCAGGATGTACTGCAAGAGAGGATTATTACAGGAGGCACCAATATCGTGCAATGCAGTTGGGTTAGTGAGATCACTTGAGTTATAACTTCCAGTCTCACATACCATAAACAAAGACTGTGCAATTGCAAGAACATAATCACCCCTGGGACCCATTCCTGCAGAGACAACACGTGACATAGAATTCACACAGGGATAGAAAATGATTGGTTGGAAATACAATTCTGCTGATCTGGAATTCTCTCAGCTTGGATGAGGTGGATTTTATGCCGAGGAAGACAAATAATAGCAATAAGCTATTTTCAGCAGTCGTTATCTTGACTAACCTTCCCCAGATGTCAGTGGCAGTTTCTCCTGAATAAGGTGGGGTTGGATTTAGTAATACTTGACTTCCATGTGTCATTTTACAACAGTTAGAAAAAGGGATTTTTGGTTTCTGAATCTGTCATTTAGAGACAGAATTCAAGGTTTCAAATGGAAATGCTGCTATAAGTGGTAGCATCTCTCAGGTAACGCAGAGACTGTGCAATTTCACACATTGCACAGAACACAACAAAACTCAGAGTCTGTGAAGGCTTCAAAAATGCAAATGCTTTTTTTCCTGTGAATTATGCCACCCACATTTGTTTCCTCACCTGACTTCCATTGCCTGGATGTCATTCTGCAGTTATCAACACAGGCAATTATAGTTGAGATCTGATATTTAGCCAACAGCTTGTTCCCTTGTCATACTATAATAGTTAAAATATGTCCACTGTTATTATTTTGGTTATCCCACTTTTATGAAGAGATGCCAAGAACATATCACCTTCTATTGCTCTCACTGAAGTTTATTGCTTTAGGAAAACGACTAATTTATGAAACAATCTTCTATATGGCAGATACAGTTGACCATATACAATCATTCACACAGAGACACTATAAATTGACCGGGAATGTTTTCGCTGTGACCTTGCCATTATATCATACTCTGGTTTATACTTCCAGAAAATTACAGAAGGGCTTGCTCTTCTTTTTGCCTCCTAGAAATGACTCTGAGATTTCAGCCTTGTTCATGTTGCTTTGTGTCAGATAAATTCCTCAGGACCTTCTTCAGCAAAGCATTTAATAATGCAGCCAGGTAAAATAAAAAGGTTTAGTAGTGAGAAGTGTAAAGTAGATTTTGAAGCAAGGTAGTGCTGGACGTTCAAGTCTGATTTTTTTGCTTGTTCGGTTTTTAATACCTCAGATGCTTAAATAAAAATATATAGGGCATTATGTTACTTCAGAATTGAAAAAAGTGAGTAAGGAGGGATAGGAAGAAGTGCTCTGCATGGCAAAAGGTACATAGTGAACCTGTTGAAAGAGCCTACATTAGCAGCAAGTTTATGCTAAGAAGGGGTCTTTGAATGACCACAGGAATGATTGGAAGGTACATTTATTGCATTCAGTGGATGCAATCAGCAGTGTAATAGGCAGATTGTTAAACAGACTTGTATTTTTATTTAAATAAGTACAATTCTAAATTTGGTTACTGTTAGGCCTCATCAAGCGTTTCATTGCTCTCAAGGAATTTCCCACAGTTCCATTTGGTACAAAGATGTAAACTTGGAGGAATTTCTTTAGAAGAAATATGCCTTCTTCTGTGGCTCCCAATGAACTGCAATTAACAGAGACCCTTAAGAGGGGAAGATGTAAATATCACATATGAGACGTCACTGTAACTGTTGCTCACTGTAACTGTGCATTCATTATCTTTAAGTGGTTCTTTAGCAAAAAGTGAAGTAAACTATGCCATTCCTGGGAATAGGAGAATTTGCTAAATANTTCACTCTGGAGCACATAGGCACTAATGCCCAGGATAGCAGAGTTGTGGAACAGCAAAATTGTGCTATTTGCTGAATTCCTCACAACGTCAGGTTCTCATTTGCACAAAATGCCAAGGATCTTTGTTATAACAAAATACTATGTGGATAAGGGCTCTGAATCCAGCTGCCTTGGATGGCTAAATTCTTGCCTGATTTTTTGTTTAAGGGTTTACTGGAGACCGTGTTAATTAGTATTTCTTTCTCATTTGCTTTTACAGTTAGGTATTCATGGATATGCTTTTGCAATTACAAACAATGGATATATTTTGACTCACCCAGAACTTAGGCCTTTGGTAAGAATGCTATTTATTCATCTATTTTATTTAGCTATATGTGTTGCATTTTCTTTTCTTAGTGTGAATAACATAATCTTCACTAAAAAGTTAAATACAACAGACCAGTTACTTCACATTGCTTCATAACACATTATTGTTCTTGGTAAATTTACCTCTGGAAACAACACTTAGCATGAAAAAAAACCAGGGAAAATAAATATACAAGTTGCTTTTGCAAAAGATACAGACTTCCATTACTGAAAAATAGCAAAGCCAAAAATTGCTATAATTATGTTCATTTTACATTGAAATGGAATGTTGGAATGCTCTAGTGCTGTGTAATAACCTCTATTTGTCATGCTAAAGTGTTAAAGTTAATTTAATATATGTGCAGAAATTTCAATAGAGCATATTTTTAAGCAAAATAGGAGCACTAGGGATTTTCTGTACTAAAAGAGAAATAGCAGCAAATTTTACCTTTAGTTTCCCTTATCACCTTGTTTGCATTAATCACAGCAAGAAAAATAAAGTTACTGTTATGCAAATGTTTACCAAGTTGACACCCCAGAGAACTGGTACATTCCTGGTTGCATCATTGTTTAGGAACAGCACTTCCAAGTGTTCCATCACTCTCAACCCCTAGCACAGCACTGGTATTCATAGTTCCACTGCTGTATCCACATGGCTGCCACATGCATTTCTCAGGGCACTTCAAGCAATGTCCAATTTCCACAATATTTCAGTAGGAAACAGAAATACTAACAGGGCGGATAATTTAATTTGAAAATAAAATTATTGACAAGCATGATTTATGAATCACTAGCATATCTGATCTTTTCATCCAGCAATAGAATTTGTCTTTCTAAGGTTTAGGCTAGGAATTACACCCTAAATTAACACTTGTATTTGCACTTCCTGTTTTGCCATTTCGTATTTAACTGGAGTAGAGCTTATGAAATGTGCAACAAGGAAACTTCAGTGGTTGAATCCGATGTCCCAGGTTTGCAAGCCATAGGAATATATTTGAAAGTTCTCTTTCTACATCACAAGAGTTTGATAACTTATGTCTTTTCTGTAGTGTCCTCTCTCTTCTGGCAAATTACTTATTTCAAAATTATTAGTATTTACTCTTTATAGAATAGATATTTAAACAAAACAGAAGTTAATGAAGTCAGGGAACAGTGGATAGCTTTAAGTTGGGCTCACAGAGGGTGTTACCCTCTTGCTAATTTCTGTTTCACTTTAATGAGGCAGAAGGTGGCTTGCTGTTGCTGTCTCTCACCAAATGTACATCTTGAAGGCACTTATTTCATTACCTTATACAATAGACTCTTTTTAAAATCAAAATGTTGGGTAGAAGCCCATAAGCTGTCAGCTAGAGGAACTCACTGTGATATATTCATGGTCTGTTCATGTCAGTTTTTTGGAGGAGTCATTTTTACCTCTGGGTTCTGTCAGTGGTGGGTAATGAGAGTCTTCTGTTGACTTCAGTGGAGTTTTTGGGAGTGAAGTGATTGCTGGCCTGGGCTCTTAGTTTCGTATTGCAGGCCAAATCCGATACCATTGTAGCATTCCTTGAAATTTGTGACAATAAGTATGTGAAAATAGGCATGTGGGGCTGAAATTAAATAATTCACTAAAGATACTATCTAAAATTATTTGTGTGTCTTAGACTTACATTCAAATTTCATTGATTACTGACTTGATCCACACCAGTTTATACTGTTATTATACTTTCCAGCAGTGATGTAAAACTAGAATATTACTGAATTCCTGAGTTCCTAACCCCGTATCTATTAGTTCTGAAGCTAATCTACTGCTTTTTAAAGAATTGTCTTCTGGGACACAAAGCAGAGAGGCAGGATAGCAAACAGCCCAGAATGCTTCCCGTTGCACCAGGTTTTTATGTAACACTGACCAGTGTATGTAGTCATTAAGCTGGCTACATTTTTGTGCTGATTATTCTATAGGGTTTCTATTTAAAACTGCTTTTTTTTGAGATTTCATCTCTTGTTTCTTCTGCTGGTTTTTTGCGTCACCTTGGCTTTTGGTGAGGATGACAAGCTGGGTGCACACGGGAGGGATTGCAGGAAGGAGAGGAAGATGCTCTCTAAATCCTTGGTACTCACAGAAGTTGTGGGTGTCGTGACCTCCAGCCCAGCGCTGGCTGGGAACTTTCACCCGCCACTGTCCCATAAAGAGATCAGAAAGAACTTATTGGTTCCCATCTCTAAAAGGCATTAGCAGTGCCATGAGCCTCGACAAGCAAGTCAATAAATCACGGCAGCCAGGGAATAGGGGAATCCCTCGGGAATTCCCCTGGAGGGGTAGAAGGACATCCGCGGTGTGGCCGCTCCCGTCAGGTTGATTACTGACTTGATCCACACCAGTTTATACTGTTATTATACTTTCCAGCAGTGATGTAAAACTAGAATATTACTGAATTCCTGAGTTCCTAACCCCGTATCTATTAGTTCTGCACTGCGGGGCAGTGACCATCAGGTGGCGCCGCAGCTCCGCCGAGGGGCGCGGGGGGAGCGCCGCTGCCCAGCCCGGGAGCTCATCCCACAGGGAACCGAGTGGAAAATTGTCTCTGGCTTTCGCCGGTTGTGCTTCTAAGCCTTTTTTCGTTTTCTTTTTATTATTTTTTTAATATTATTGTCTTTTTTTAAAATTGTTTTTAATCATATAGCTATAGAATACGTTTTTATGTATTACACCCTTTTTAAGTCACCTCTGCTACCAAAAGTACCCCAGTGGGAACTCCAGAGACTATAGCTGATGGAAATAATATATATATATGTATTTAAATTTAATACTACTGTATCAGAATGCTCCTATATGCTGAATTTGACTAAAACTCTATATTTTTAATAGTATTTTATTTTCCAAGAGAGAATATTTTGAGTTGTATGATGTAATTTTGAATTTTTCATTCCATTGAAAACCATGACCTACTCTTTAAAAAAAAAAAATAATAATTGTTTGAGAGTTCAAAAGTGAATTTTCAGTTTTTCTTAGCTTGGTTTCTGAGTCTCCTTACCCATGTTGAAATGTGGACATGAGGACACAGTTTTCCTCAGTTGTGCTTTATGGCAGATTTAATCTCCTGCTTTTCAGGAGCCTCTTAACACTTATGGCATGACAGGTGTTACACCATTAAATTTTAGATGAAAAATGTCGTGCTGATGTTACAGTTTGCCAAAGAAATGAGTTTATTGGATGTAAAGGAAGAATAAGAAACAAGTGATAGATATTTTTTACGTGCTCTTAAAAACAACCACCACATTAATTGTGGCTGATTGCTAATTACTGCAACTGTCACCGTGCAGTCTGTTAAAGGCTGGTGCCAGAGGAATACTGCTTTCTTAGGAAAGTGCAATGGGATTATGGAGAAATTAAGGAATGTCACTGGAAGGTGAGTGTCTGCCACAGTCACAGACTGCCACCGTTGTGAACCTTATCTTGTGTTAGGGGTTTGTCCTGTTGCCTCTCAGCCCTAATGTTTGTGTGGTTTTCAATGAATAATAGCAAGATTGCTACGAGTTTTTATGAAGTCCGTGGCTTTTTTGATTCATAGGTAGCAATGGGATTTGTATTTTTGTTCTGGGTGTGGAGGAGGGAGTTTTTTCAGTAATTACTAGGTTCATCTAGGGTAGAATACTCAAAGTTCCTGAACAAGGATCGTGAGTTCCTTAATTTAAAAAAATATTCATTTAACGACAAATGCATACATTCTTGCATAAAACTGCATCTTTTATTCACATTCTATGATTTTTAAAGTAAATCTAAAAATGCTTTCTGATTTATAAATTAATCTAATAACATCCCCGATTACTAAGGACTTTCAAATATTTCTGAGTTTAAATCAAAATCCTCTATTTCTTAGAAGATCGAGGCATATATTTTTACCCTCAAGGTAAGTTCTGGAAGGCTTGTAATGGGGTTTCTGAATGGCTGTTTCTGAATGCTCTGCTTATCACTGCAAATGAATTCAATTGATACATTGTTTTCTATACAAGTATGCACGTCTTTAATTTGATCAATCTTAATAGAAAAAGTTACACCTAGAAATCCAAGCCCATGTATAATATTGCAATGCCTTCACCAAAATATGTTGGTGGTTTAGGTGCCTGAGTAAGCTACCATTTCAAACTTGGAATGTGGACTGTCACCATGTATTGTACCAAGCTAAAGGACCTGGAGTATTTGAAGATTCTAGGTCAGTATTAAGTCTTTTGTAGCTGTAAATTTTGGGAAAATTTGTTTCTCCTAATATAGAAAAACAGAGTCTCAGGGGAAGCATTAATGCTCCACTTAAGCAGTGTTAGCCTTTCAGAAACAGCAAATCTCATTTCTCTCTGGGGAGTCCCGCCTGGAACGTAAGATAACCTACACTTACCCTTGCTTTATTCATTGACTCCATAAAACTCTACAGCTGTAGCTGACAGCAGAATATTTAAATGATTTGAACAGTGTAAATGCCTCACGTTCATTTAAATAACTGAAGAATTCAATCACTTGAATGCCAATGATTATTCCTATTGGAGTTTACATTTCAAAAAAGACAGCCCATCTGAATCCCTGTGAGAGCATTAAATTGCTATCTAATTAGAAGTGCAAAATTACATATATTTAAAAGATAATTAAAGGTTTGAAGGCTGTTGAATAACTGGTTGTACATATAAATGAATCACTGAAAATTTGTTAGCAATATGTGAAGCTTTCTTTTATTCTTTGCTTTCGGCTTTGAAGTTAGGTATAACTGAGCTCATGGGTTTAAGTCTGGTAGTATTAAGATAAAGGCAGATGTTTTTAATTATTTCTACTCAAACCCCAAATAATTATAAGCAGCTGCCAGTTTTACATAATCCCAAATGATAAATCCCGAGAATGCAAATAAAATCCCAAATAGAGGGGTTGTTTTCTTCAGTGGAGTAAATCACATCCATGTTGCTGTGATAATTGACTGCAACCCACCTGAGAATGTGAGCTCAGCTGATGAACTCCTTGGCCAGGCTCAGGGTGTGGAACTTAAAGCTGTGTTTTTGTATTGACTTTTACTTCAGCCTGTATATTTCCATATTGTTTTATCATTTTAAACATTACTGCACCATTTGAAACGCAAACACACGTTAAGAAGGTAACTAGACTGAGTAAGTTAAATGTGGCATAAGAATTATTTTCTCCTATTGTTTTGCTAGAGCATTCTCCTGTGTACATGGCACATCTAACAGTTCCTACTTTTTCTCTGCTTGGAAACTTAGAATTGCATTAATCTCTTTTTCCCTAGCAAATGACGTGACTCCTGTTGTCAGCTTTTCTCTGCAGTATTTCTGCAAATTTTATAGTGTGGCAATTTTTCACTGCCATCTGGCATGGAGAATTAATCCAAAATAACAGGGTTTTACTACCAACCATAACCTAGGAACTTCTGGATTAACATCTTAAATAATAGGCTGGTCATGAAAATCTGTCTTTGGAAAGGGAAGTTCTTATTTTCCTAAGAGAATCAAGGTGTTACCTTTCTAAATATTAAAATAAGGAGGTTTGTACAGAAAGAAACTTTGGTTTTTGACTGAACACCTATTAGTGTTGTACAGATTCAAGGTTAAGTGCAGATCAATAACAGATCATTTGAGATTGCAAACTGGATGCAAACCATGAAATAAAAGTATCACAAACGACAAATCAGGATCATGTGAGCAGGAAAAAAAATCTTCCAGATGGAATAAAGAGCTTAAAGGCCAAGCAGTAGTGATTTCAGTTAGGTTGCTGCTTCACATGTATCCCCAGGTGGAATGTGTTGGAGCTAAGTAGCATGTGGTGATTGAAAGCTCAGTCACTGTGGGTGATATCATCTCATCATGTTATACACAGGTGAAGCAGGGAAGGGAATTTTTCACTACTGGGGAAGTCAGGTCCAATGCAGTTTCCATTCCAACAGCTGCAGGCTTTGCCTGACAGCCAAAGCTACCCCAGACAATAAATAAGTGGTAACTTTAGTGTGCAGAGCCTTGGAGAAGGAAGGGAGCTGCATAACTGCCCAGACCAGGGAATTGCAATAAAGACAGTATATACAATCTCTGCCTCTTTGTTTAAAACTGTATGCAAAAGTGTGTAATTTCAGTTAATTATTCTTTTCCTCTGATATTTGTTCATTCAAGCTTTCCTATCAAACTTTGTAGATAAGAATACCCTCACAGGATGGCTTAATGTAAGTTATACATACAATTATGTTGTATATTTTATTATGTAGAATTCAAGTTCAGAGAAACATTTGCATGGGTTCATTTGTCTCCTCTAAGAAGAACAAAAGGGGTCATTCTCAAATCCTGTTGAGATGAATACATAATCCAAATTTTGAAGTGCTAATTCGAAAAGGTGAAACTTCATCGAAAGATGCCATGTTTTGAAATTAGAGGAGTTTTTCAGTATCTCATTCCTTACTTTTGTACACATCAGTAGTTTGACAAGGGAGGCTTATCCCTTAAAATTATTTTACCTCTCTAGGTTTTGGTTGTTGTTTAGCAGTTACTTCCCTACTATAATATTTTCTCACGGTTGATTCCATACGTGTGGCTAAGGAAGTTCACTACCATCTAGTGATGCTTCCAAGGCTGCTCTCACAGCAGCTTCCTCTCTCCTACCTCCCTGTTACCCTGATGGAGCACGTCTGAGGAATTCCAATCACCTGAGACCCAAGACTGCAGCTGTTAAGACGTAGCTTTGCTCTCTCCCTGATCAGATTGCTACTCTCTGACTTTATAAACATGTGGCTGGTCATACTCAGTGCAGATGGCTTAAGACTGCTTGTGTTAGGAAAAAAAAATCAAAGCAAAGCATATAATAATGGCACATGTAAATGGTTGTGAACAGGGTGGTGAAAAAATGTGCTTTGGTCTTTAAGCAATACGTGTCACACGCTGTTTGAATCATCCAATGCTATAAGAGTTTGGCCCAGCCTCAAAGAAAAGATACAGAGTAAGATAAGGCTCATTCTGATGAAAAAACCAAATCATGTGGGTTTTTTCACAAACAACAATGAGTTAGAACCATCCTGAAGTTTTGGGCAGACTAAAGGATTCTTCTTTTGTAGTGCAGGTATTTAACATTTTTTTTTTTAATCCCCCAGGGGTTAAGTACTATATAATATCACCACACATTTTATACTAGCTAAAGATTAACAGCACACATTTTAAAATCTAGTTCTTTTTCTCCTGAAATTCTCTTTCAGAGTCATTTGGTAGAATTCCTAGTTTCTATCTTTCCCAATGGGTCCCTTAATGATTTTTTCAATGCTTTATAGTGATCTTGCAGATGGGTTTGGCTTTAGCCTTCAATCAGTATTTTATACTTTACTCAGGAGCCCCAGAGATAAAAGGTTGGATTAGGTTTGATACCAGAGAAGAAGATATAGACGAATGTTATTTTTAAAAACTGGGGAATTGCTTCTGTGTCCATGAATAACTTTTACTCAGAAATTAGTTAAGCAATAAAACTAGAAAGAAGCCAGAGAAGAATGGACATTTCAACATTACTGTTGTGAAGTATTTTATATCTGATCTACTTGCATTGATGTTTGATGTCCTGGTTACATAAGCATGAAGATATGTAATACTGCTGGCAATAAGGTGATACTTCATGAAGATTAGATTTATAAGCAAAGTTACCCAGATGTACAAATAATTTTTGTATCCCATCCTTCCTGGAAGTTAATTTTTTCTCTGCTGTCCTTCTTTGAACAGTAACATAAATCTATTCTTTACTTATTGAATTCCTGTGTAGGCATTAAACAGTAGCCCCTAAAGTGTAATTGCTGAATAAGGGCTTAGACATCTCAATACTTTATTAGTTCCTGTCCTAAATGCATTTAAGACCTGCACTTTCAATTCCTTTGAATGCTTATAGAGCCTAACTCTTGCTTGACCATTGGGATTTTGGTTTTGTTTCTTCTTATCTGAATTTTTAAGACAAGAATGTTTCTGATTCTGGCTTTTTTTTTTTTCCTGCAGAACTTTGGATGTTTTATCCAAATCTTCATTTGTTTGTTTTTGGTTTTTGCTCTCTGAGTCCAAAGTGTGGAATCTATATGTTTAAAAAGAATACAAAGCCCATAATCAGTATACTGCAAATGTTTTGCCTTATGTTTGAAGCCTACTTCTGCTGTCAGACACACAAGATCGACTTCTATTGTCCTAAGTAAGGATTTGCACATGTCTGAGAATGCAGTATAGCCCAGAAGCCCCTTAACATCTGTGAGTGAGGATGTAATTAAACATTGGAATCAGTACAGGAGCTGTTTGCTCTACTCAAATGATCCCAGCTAATGTCTCTGTAACACTGCTGAGCTCTCAGTATTTCAGAGCTTGACTGTAACCATTTCTGTACTAGAATGACTAAATCAGATCAAAGATTTATTTGGTTAATTGGTGCAGCCACAGAGAGTAGATGTAGTTGCTCCCTGTAAAGATTAATGTTGATATAGCTGCAGCCATAATGAAAGGCTTGCAAAACAGAGCTACAAAAATCAAGCCCTGCTAATGAACGGGATGTTATCCTCTCATATGTTATTCTTGTGACGTTTAATTATATTGGCTGCAAATTTTGTACTTCAGTATTTGGGTATAGTTATCTCTCTGGCTATCAGGGCTGTCATGCAGCAAGAATTAATTGTAGAACCAAGCTGCCTGAATTCAAAGCCAAGTGTATAAGCATGTGCTGAAAGCAGAAGTTCTTTACATCTCTCTACCCATCTGTTGAATAGTATTAGACCAGAAGTAGACAACCTTGTTAAAAGAATGGTGGATTTTAACAGAGGGACAAGAAAAGCACTTGAAAGTACTTTTCAATTGCATCTGCATCACATCTCAGAACTTGCACCAACAGAATTCTGGGATTTTTTATTCAAAAGAATGAGAATTGACTCAGGAGTTTATCCCACAGAATTTCCCAAAAGAATAATCTGCAGAAATAATTGAAGTATCCAATTTTTTATGAGCAAAAATTAGGAGGTTCAGTGAAGCCTGTGCTAGAAGAAACTTTGCAGTGCTACCAACATCTCAAAATCTCTTTGTGATTATGATATTATAGTCAATATTTTGAAAAGTTTACTGTTCAGGAAGATTTTTGTTGTGCCTGTCTTCAACGATTGTAGCCTACAAAAGCAGCTCTGGGATTTACATGAAAATTTTCAATTCAGAGAAGAAAAAGTCAGGATGGGAATAAACTTCTTAATGCTCAGAGAGCAAGGCTTTCCCTTGGTCTTCCTGTAATCTGCAGAAGGTGATTGAAAGTTCCTGTACCACTGGCTGGGGTGATGAATTTCTTGTCTCAAACACCGACAGGTTTGTTTTATGGTATAATTGGTCCTGCCTTGAGGGAGGAGAATCAACCACATATACTGCCTTACAGGTACATTCTGTATCCTTCTGTGGTGCTGTTGAGGAGTCACAAAAGCAATTTGGGGATTTTTCACAGTATCCCAGTGTCTCCTGTCGTACTTCATAGAAAGGCTGTGGTTTCTCTTAAAAGAAAAAGGAACAGAATTCTCATTATGCTGATCCTCTCCCAAATTTAGATTTTTTTTCTTTTTAAATGTAATTTCCTAATTTTACTTAACCAGTTAGATTCTTGATTCACAGGTCTTCCTAAATACTTTCTTCCACTGAGCCAGGTTGGTGTGGTTACACTAATAGGCTGATTTTGAATGTTCAGCAGAGGGCAGAATTCCCCATGCTATAAACACCTCGGTGTCAGATCAATTTGTCACAAGAATGTTTATTTTAAATGTGCGATTTACAGCGTAACAGTGAGTAGTGATAAAACCCCTACATTATCATTATTAGTATGTTACTTTTCCCCCATGAAGTTGTAGATAAAATGAACTATCAGCAAATGTTAACACCATACTTCCCAAGACTTGCATCTTATCTTGTTTAAAGTGAAATGGGTAAACATTTTGTTGATAAGATTATAGTAAATGTAACTTCGTGCACAGCTGAAAGAGCCAGTTGGAGATATTTAACATAAACTGCAAGATCCAAGGTCTCATGTATTTTCCATATGGGGAGAAGAAGGTACAACTGCTGAGTTTGACCTCCCTGTGTGTCCATCAGGAAAAGCTCTGCATCATGGCAAGAGATCATGCGAATAATCATGTGATGTAGGTTTTCAGTTCACAGGGAACATTTATGCAGCACTATGGGGCACTTTGTATGAATTAAGCTATCTACTGCTAAGTGTATTGCATACTATCAGCATGCATTCAGCCAATTTTTTAAATCTTCTTATACAATAATTGTTGTGCAAATAAAACAAGATGTGATAAATATTCCACCTTTTTTGTACCAGTATGAAGAGGGGAAGAAACGAAGAAAGCCCAACTACAGTAGTGTGGATCTTTCTGAGGTCGAGTGGGAAGACAGAGATGATGTGGTAAGTGATGTGTTTTAAAACCCTGTCAGAAGATGTTGTTGCATCCCACTACTGTACCTGGAAACTGTTTAAGTAGTCATTAGAGAGGCCACCTGACTGCTCTCAGGAAGAGAAGGACAATAGACCTTTTTATTTCACTCAGAATTTTATAGCTGTTTTGTATTGTTTCTTCCTTACACATGCATATACCACAAACACAGAGTCTTTGTATTTTTGGTAAAACTCATCACCTTGCAGTCTCCATGCATCCCATTGTGTATTTTTGCTGGATAGCAAATATAGCACCAGAAACAGGAATAGAATGTCTCCTCAGGGCTGGCCCAGACAACTGCCGAAACTCAAGAAATTAGCTAAACTTCTTTCCATGAGATCTCTCTTTCCTTGATGGAAATAATGAGAACTGTTTTACTTAATGTACAAAATCAAAAAAACATCAGATGAATAAACAAAAATTGATTATTTGACCTGTGTGCAGAGCACAGTTTCACTCTAAACCCTTATTTCAGATGCATGGGTAGCTGCAGGAGCATGAGGTCTGTGTCTATCCCACAATGCTTTCCATTAACCTCATTTTTCAGTACTCCATCTACTCTGTAGTTCACTCTTTATCTTATTCTTTCTTACTTTTCAGGCTTAGACTTTTCTGCAGTACTGTATCAAAAGCTTTCCTTATGTCCATGGCTTAACCTTTGCCTGGTCTTTCTGTCACTTCCTCAATAAATCTGATTTGTTAGGCACGATTCGTTTTGTGTGAATCTGTGCTGACTGTCCCTAATTAAATCGTAACTTTCCAGGTGTTCGCCTTTCTGTCCTGTAATTTAGTTTTTCCCAGAAGGTCCCTCCTGCCAAAGTCACGACTGCATGTCTGTATTTTTCATAGATGTCTCCTCCATCCCTTCTCAAATATCAGTGCTGTGCTAGCTTCTCTCCAGTCCCTCGTACCTCCACTTTTCCAGAGAGGATTGAATATATTCACTGAAGGTTCCCATATTTACTTTGTCATGTCCTTCCGAAATCTGGGATGGATCACGTACAACAGCCCCTGGAGTCTTGTCAGTCTTCAGATGTCCTAATTTCTTGATCCCTGTTCTGACATAAGTCTATATTTTCTTTCTCCCTTACAAAATATATATCTTGCATTCCTCTCTCTCTCTGCACCCCCGTTGTGAATAGTGAAACAGTTCATCTGTGTTGTGAGCAAGGTCTGTTTCTCCAGGTGATAGATTGTCCTTGGCCTCTCCTCGGAGGCCGTTTTACTTCCTTAGTTAAAGTTTTGTGTTGGAGCGCACACACAAACTTTTTGAACATTCATGTAGCTTTGTGTCATTTTCTATGCACACACTATTTAAGGTTTCCTCAGAAGATTTTCATAGACTGTAGCAGCCTTCTGCAATCTTGGCAATCTCATTGGCTTCATGCTTTATACCCTGCTTTTTCTCTTATCTTTGATCACGTATTACTCAACCAGCTTCTCTGCTAATGACCTTTTAAAATTTCCTCTGTCCTTTCAAATGTTATTGCTGTAGTTATGTAGAGATTTTAAACCTTCATAATTTTTCTTCTTTCTATTTGGTTTGTTCTCTTTTTTTTTCTTTTTATTTCTTCCAATACTTCCTCTGCTTATTCTTTACAGTTTTAATCCCTCATTTTTAATCATATCATAGTCAAAGTTCAGTGGTTCAGTTAATGGAACATTGAACTATTCCTGTGACATTGAAAAACAAAGTTTTATTGATAATTGAGGTTCTATATGAATACACACGAAAGTCCAGATTCAGCTCTAAGTATCGCCTTCGACTGAGACCCCTAAGCTCTGTCACTTTTTCTGAAAATTGCTAACAAAAATTGAGTTTTGTCCATCTGAAGGCTGAAAATTTTTTATTTCACATTTTGATGAAAAATACATACATACATTTCATCTGAATCTTTGCCTTTCACCTATAAAATATATTTCTTAAAAATAAATTTTTAATTGAAACATAGAAACAAGCTACATGTGGCTCTGCTTCACCCAAGGCCTTGGATTTGATGTTCTTGATTTTTTCCAAGCTTGGGTAGTAAAGCATTGTTTATTCAACTGCAGAGGGAAAGAATTAATGTATTCATATAGCTGCTTTTAATAACATAGACTACTACTGGTGTATTTTTCTCCCATGACACACTTATGTGGAAGCTGATTAAGACATTTTCTTACTTTTTGCCACCTTAATTTAATGGTTACAGGGTTTTCCAAGAATATAGAGTGATCTCATACTACAGCAGTGAAACTGAGTTGTTAGCAATTGACTGGAAGATATTTAGTTGAAGGAGCAATAATGCTTATTACTCTGAAAGGTGAAGACATGGGTTTTCTCCAGTGATCCAATAAGGAAAAGGTGGCTGAATGAAGGTTAGAAGTTTTTTCAGCATGAAATAGTGTTCTCATAAATATATCAGCTCATTTTCCAGGTTAACAATACCTGCTATCTTGCTGTTAATACATTTTATTAGAAACAGAAATTTTAGCATAAGCTTATTAAGTTAACAGTGTCTTCCAGCAAAGTTTACGAATAAACAGTACCAAAGAGGAGAAGTTTCAATTTGGATAGAAACCTTTTTCTCATTAACTCACTTAAAATTCTTCTGTTATAATTTCTAGCTGAATGAAATATTTTTTTTTTCCAAATAAAAAAGACCATGAATGAATGTTTTGGGGCTGGAAGCCAACTGAGGCAGTACTTATTTTATGCATTTGAGGAAGGAGATGAAACTGCAGAAGAGCTGAGAAACTAGATTACAAAGCCAAGAAATGCAATCACAGCAAGCAAAAAAAAAAAAAAGAGAAGAGTAAAACTCTAAATCCCACATGCAGACTTGATCTTAAACACTACTGAGAATTTGGAGATCCTTTTAGTAAGTCTATGACTTGCCTGAGGCTTGTGGGAGAAATGAGTCTTAGACAACTGCAGGCACCAATAGGAGAAAAATGAAAACCATGTCAAAGATAAATGGAACTGTTCTGTAAATGTTAGAAAGTAGATGGTTAATTAAGACCAGCTCTCCAAGTCCAAAACCACAAAACTTAAAATAGGAAACTATTTCCAGAATTGCCTATTATGTATTGTTAAAAAAAATCTACGGTAAAATATATGCTTTATTTTATATTTGCCTCCAGCTAAAAATTATTCTTTTACACTCACTGACAGAAGAGTAAGACTGTTAATTCAAATCTAGATGCCCCAGAATTAAATTTAAAGAGCTGCAAAGTTTGCAGTTTTTGATAGGTCAGCCATGCTCAACTTGTTCGTGAGAATAAAACCAGATATTTCACTGGCAAGTTTGGTCATTCTCTTTTCCCTCCATACTAACTCAGAAAGCCTGCAGAGTGCATTGATATGTCTGTCTTCACAATTTCTCATTAAAACCCGACTGAATTGCTCAATCTGGCATGAGGTGCTGTAGAACAGGAGATATTTATTCAGCAAGAACACGATGTCCAAAATTGTGTTCAGAGGAGACATAAAAATGCTCATTTTGTCAATATTTTCCTACATTTCAAATGCTGAATTGATTAGTGATAGTGGAGTTTTCAAATTGGAATGAAAATTACAGCTGTGAGAGGTCTATAGGTGCTTTTTTCCCATAACGAGCAAAATAACTGACTTCTTCTATTAGTAAATCTATGAGCATTCAAATGAAATTTTTCCATTTATGGATGGCGTAACTGTTAAACATCAATTTTTTAATTTCTTCTCTAAAGTCCTGAACTGATAAATAGGCAAGTTCAAAAGCCTGAGGCTGAGGATTTCTCGAAAAACCTGTCTTGTCATTGTTCAGTTTCTGCCCACGGATCCTGCCCTCAGAGCAGCTGTGCCAGGGTGGCCTGTTCTCGTTCTCAGGGACACTGCTGGGCATTTTGGCTTATAGGCCTGGGGGATGGTTGTTGGTGTTTTTTGGTCTTCTTTTCATCATCATGGCATTTTCACCTGAGAGAGAGGCCATGTGTCCTTTGGGAGGAAGGCTTTTTCCTGGGGAGCAACAAGGTATGTTAAGGGAAGAGTTTTTAGAGATGATGGGCCGGGGACTTTGCAGCTTAGGTTTGGGAGCCTGCAGCTCATGCAGAGAAAAAAGTGTTTGTCGTGATCCAAAATGTAACAGATTTAACTTGCAGAACAGCAGGTAAATCATTGTGTATAAACCCTTTCACATTTGTTTTCTGTTTTCCACAGCTTCTCTGAATTTTTGACTTATAAAGTAATGAAACTTGTTTTTGAAGGGGATTTAAAATGTCTTTTGGAAGGCTTTGAGAGGGAGGAGTCCAGGCCAATTCTTGAAGCTGTGACTGACCTAGGGCTTCCATTACAAAGCTAACATTTATTACCTTGCAAGGGGTGCCTGGACACCAATGGACAACCAAAGGGAATTGCAGAGCACTGTAGCAATGTGTCCCCAATGAATCAGGTTCCTGATCAAATGGGCTTTCATTCTGTTCTTCGTGGGCTCGTTCTGATTTTTGACACAGTTAGGATGAAGTTTTGGGTGCTAGTTTAGGATGCAGCCCGATGTAGATTCTTAAGCAGAATAAGTAGTAAGTGGGGTTTTCTCTTTTTTTGCTTTCTTATTATTTGTATCATTGTTGATGTATTTAAACACTGGTCCCTGGTCTAACCAGCTAAATCCAGCTGGGAATCTACTCCTTCCCTTCCAATGCAGTAACTGTGGAATAGTACTCAGTTAACTGTTCATGCCACATAAGATCCAGATTACTACACAAAAAGCTTTTTTTCTATGAAGGATGCTGAGAGCTCCTATCTTGTATACCTTAGCCTAAAATTGTATGGCAGGAGCCTTGGCCTGCACAGTCAATAATAAAACCTGTAAGTGGATTCTTTAGTGTGTAGTAGAAATACTGGACATGAAGACACTAAGAAAATTAAGTACTGCTTAGGCCAAATGAGTGTACTGGAGAGCTCAGAGTTAAAAGGATTACAGAAAATGCAAATAAAGAAATTGACACACATTTCCTTCATTTCAGCTCCGAAATGCAATGGTGAATCGGAAAACAGGCAAATTCTCCATGGAAGTGAAGAAGACAGTGGACAAAGGGGTAAAATGTCTAAAATATTATTCCAATAAAGCAAGCAGATAATTTTTAAACAATTTTTAAGGTTACTATAAATATGGTTCACTGCAGTATATTTTTTTTTTTCCTCACTGAATGTAAACATTGCTTCCAATTTTGTCAGTGACTGACCACTTGATCTTTTATACATTTCTTATAGCAAACTAACTTCTTCCCCTCTCCCCTTCTGACTTTCTTGTTCTGAATCTAGAAGCGGGTATTGGTGATGACAAATGACTACTATTATACAGACATCAAGGGTACTCCATTCAGGTAGAGCCGACCATAATAAATGGATGTTTCATCAGACTCGTTGGATTTGTGCTTATACAGAGCCTGTGAACTCATTAAAAGCTCATCAGCGAAAGCTGACAATGAAATATCCCTGGACAATGCTGAAAATAGCAAGGAAAAGGAGCGTACCAGCATTCCTTTCAGCTTTTCCAGAGATGGAAAGTTTGTGCAAGCTCACACAGGCAAACTCACAGTGTTTGTCATGGCTTACGTTTCATTGAAAAAATATTCAGTTGAGGTTTACGTTGAACGAAAGGCTTTTGCAAGTACTTGGAGAGCTATAAATACTATAATCCATTTAAGTAACTACATATTGAGCCCCATTTTATTTTTTTTTTTTCCACAACAAGAATGTAATGTAAAATGAGATAGCATTTCACTTCCAATTTGAGGTTTGGATGTTTTCTTTCTCTGAACTACCTTCAGTGTATTTCTATAACTAAAACCGAGTAAGTCAGTAATTTTGACAAGCATTTTAGGAGGAAAAAAAAAGAGAGGAAAAGAAAAACAGGTAGTCACTTGAAAAATGCTTATATTTGAAATAGAAATAATCCATTAACAAAAGAGTACTAACTTTACGTTGCACTTAAAGCTGGAGTTTGGCAGTTGCAATACTCAACTGAAATTTTCTTCAATGGAACTGTTTCACATAATTTGAGCTACATTACCACACAGAGAAACTATAGGCACATTTCTCTGACATCTAATGCATGTCAAATTTTACTCATGGGTGGTAATACTCAGTGGGGTTTCTGTTTTGTTTTTATTTTGTGAAGTTTTTTGTTGTTGCCCTTTGTTTTCCCTTTTTTTGTTTTGTTTGTTTGTCTTTCTTTGGCAATATTGTTCTTGCCCTATTAAGTAAACAGAAATGGGGCTACATGTATGCAAGTAGTGTGAGTTATGGTGCTAAGGACAGAAATATAGTAGGAAAACTGTCCTGTTTTTTCAGAATGGTATGTACCTATTTTTGATGGGTTCAAGTATAGATTTGGGACAACTGCAGAGGCAACATTTATTAAAATACACACTATAGAGTCAAAGACATTCGGTGTTGAGCCCCTTCTCAGACTGAGCTGTTGCTTGCAGCTTGTGTGCTCTTGGATTTGGTGCCTCTACATGTATCAGCCCATGCATTTTCAGCCTTGCTGATTACCGGCAGATTCCTAGCCCAAGATAATCCCCTTGAATGAATGTATGAATGGATGCCAGAAGGTATTCTGTGTTTGTGTTCAACAGCAAGAGGCATGGGATCCCTCAGCCACTTCATTAAACTTGGATTTTTTAAATGGTAGACTAAAATCCAGGCTAAAACAGAGTATGTAACTGTTGAGAATTTATGAAGCTGAAGTCAATACAAAAGAGCTATACTAACTAAAAATATGAAACACAGACAAATTAGTCCAAGAGGAGTCATGATGCTGTTGTCATATTTGAAATTCCTTTCCTCTCAGTAGCTCCATCAATTCCCACACTTCTGTAGTTTCTCAACAGCTTGGTCTGATTTACAAAAAATTGTCTCCATTGTAAGGCCATGGGCATGTTCAAGGCTCAGCTGAAGAAATCTCATGCTGGGTGAACAGCAGTGAGCTTAGAGGGGCTCATTTATTAGTTTGCCAGGGAATAATGGTTTACTGCACCTCTAAGCACACATAAATACAGTCTGTTGCAGGCACATCAGAACAGAGACATCACTGAAGCAGCTAATTGAACAATAAATATGATCGGTGAGAGTTTGGAAATAAACAGTTTTAAAGTTAATCATAGTACACGAGCTGAAATTGTTAAAAATGAAAATAGTTCTGAACATTTGCTGTTGTTTGTCTCACAGATTTCAAGGTCTGCTTTATTTTTATTTCTCTGCACAGTTTAGGTGTGGCTCTCTCTAGAGGGCATGGAAAATACTTCTTCAGAGGGAATGTAACTGTAGAAGAAGGTAAGATACCTACCTCCTCGTGTTGCTTACACAGTAGTTTTATTGTTGATTTGGTAATCCTAAAGCTTGTACATTTGTCTGCAGATTTCACAAGGGAATTAGACTTTTTTTTTTTTCCTTTAAAGATCTTTTACTTCACAGGATTTTTGCCCTCATTTGTATTGAGCATAGTCAGACTGTTTGCGAATCTTCTTTAGATGGGATCCTCTTCCATCCTCCTCTCTCAGTGTTCCAGAGAAGAACTCAGGGCCCAGTGTCAATTATTTGTGGTGTTGTCTGAATGAAGTAACCACTAAGAGCGCTGTAATGGCTTTGTTTTTGTTCACAGACTATGCATTGTTTAAACTTTCGAGCTATAACTGCTATGTACATTATCTACAAAGATTTACATATTTATAATAGTAGCAGAGGTAAACAGGGAAAGAACTGTTCTTTGTGGATTGCTTTTTGATAAGTCCCCAACTAAATGAGTGGAGGAGTCAACTGTGTGTGGTGACAGAGTTGTTTGGCAACAAGGTGTCTGAAGATGAAGGAAGAGTGAAGGCATTTCAGAAGATTGAAGGGAGGGTTGAAAGCTTTTAGAAGCTGCTGAGCATAAAATGTTTCAATATAGGAATGCTTTCAGATTTTTATGCTGAAGTCTCCATTTCCAGTTCTTCTTGTTTTGTCAGTAACGTTAAACAAGATAGTTAATTTCTTCAGGTCCTTGTTCCTCAGCTGTATTTGGGGACATGAATATTTTCTTGTACCCAGGAGAGATATAAAGAGAAATGCTTTGATGTTTGAGTCCCTTGCACAGTGAATACAAGTCTAGATAGAAAGGGAGCACAGCAAGAGACTTGGAGCTGCTTAGTCTCCAAACTGTTCCCAACATTCCTCTCCCCAATGTTCTTTACTGTAATCTCGTATCTCAGCCAGTCTTTCTGAGTCCCAGGTGCATCCCCAGAAATGTTAACACAACCACAGCTAACAGTTCCTTCTTTCCCACTCTTACCTTCACTTATTCTCTGTGGCTTCACCTCCCTGTCCTCCCAAGGACCAGAATTCTAGTTCTAGTTTTGGCTTCCCTGCTCTCCTTAATCACTGTTGCTCTGTCATTGTTTGTTGTGTACTCAGGGGGATTAAACCCTCTGAACCCTATTTGGGTATTGTCTATTGATAAGTGTTTTAAGAGTTTTTGAAACTGCCAAAGTACGTTTTTATTGTGCTATATAACTAATGATATAGCTCTTATTTACAAGCATTTGCGTGACCTGTTAGTACAAAAAGCCTTTTCCGGACGATCCCATAAATTGCTGTTTGTGTTCATGGCCTGTGTGCTTAGGTTTTGAGGGAATTGTTCTTAACTATTTTTTTCTTTATAAGAGAAGGAGAACAACTCACATGAAATGAAAAGTATATATTAGCATAAAGAACTTTACTGGCCGAAAAGAACAAGGGAGTATGAACAGGACTCTGTTACCATTTTGCATTTGTCTTTGCTCAAATTTTCTTCTAAACTTTTAATATATTATGTAATTTGTATGAGTTAAACATATCAGCACAAAATTTTTTTCTTACGTTTTCAGTTATAGATCTGATTTAGCTAGTTTTGCCAGTTTGTTAGACCCTGAAGTGTATTTGAACATAGTTTACTGTGATTTATTTTGTTGTGGTAATAATGCACTTTCCAAGAAGGGTTTATGTTATAGAGTGTATGCAAATAACCATCTGTTACCCAGACTTCTCCCTAAATAACCCATTATTATTCCTGTTTCAGGTTTACATGATTTAGAACACCCTGATGTATCTTTAGCAGACGAATGGTAAGCCTTAAATAAAGCATTAAATTAGTGTCTGTTACCCTTCTTGGTTTCATATTGTTTGTGCTTGCAGAGCCCAATTCTTTATGTTCAAAGACAAAGGGAGATGGTGCCTGTACATATAACATTTTATTGCTTTGACAATGTGTTCACAGGTCCTACTGCAACACTGACTTGCACCCTGAACACCGCCAGATGACTCAGTTAGAAGCAATTAAACGCTACCTCACAGGAAAAGAGCCACTGCTCCAATGCAAGTATTTTGTTAAACATAGTAGGATTTATCCCAGCTAAAAACTGTTGTATTTAATCTCCTACAAAATGCAAAGCTACTTAGTTGAACCAGTGATAATTTGAGGTAGGATTGCTTGGCTGGTGTTGCTTTGAAATTTCATTTGGTTTTGAGCTTTTTCCAGGGTATCAATAAAAATATTGATGATACAAATTTCTGACTTTAATGGTAAACAATATGCTCGAACTAAACATTCAAGTTTCTATTCAGTTGGTGTAGCTATACTATGCAAAACTATCTTTCCATCTGGTTTTATAAGCTAAACAAGACTGATCTGAACCAATCCTTGGATTATGCCTCTAAAGAATATACCAGATATTTAATGAGTATTTTATGGAGGCTGTGTATGTAATTAGCATTTCTGAACTGCAAATCAGAATAAAAAATTCAGATAGATAGGTGCATATTCTGTCCATTTGCAGAAACAGAGCTTTTGTGACTGCTACTAGACCTACCTGTTGTAACCTTATGTCACATGCAGATGTGAACATTAGATAATATATACACGAATGAGTTATATGAAGTGGAGAATTATTGTTTGGTTTTTAATCTAAAATTGTTGCTAATGCAACCAAATTATATATGAAAAACTGCCTTCTGGTAAAATATTATGTAATATTACATAGTAAATGCAAACATTTGAAAGCATACCACAGATAAAATATAGTACAATGTAAGAAAACCCTATTGTTTAGTCATCTAAAAAAATCTTTATATGCACATACATTTACTGATTTTATTATATTTCAATAGGTGATAAAGAATTGATCCAGGAAGTTTTGTTTGATGCAGTCGTGAGTGCACCAATTGAAGCTTATTGGACCAGTCTAGCATTGAATAAATCAGAGTGAGTGATCTTAGTGTCCATCATTATGTATCAGTCCTGGGTGTATCTTTAATAGTTATGTTAGTGAACTGGTGGAAAGCCTAACAAATCTTGATATGCATGAAAATATTATATTAGTTATTTCATCCTAAGTACCACCAATTTTGAGTTAAATCAATATTTATCTTGCAGTGTATGTTGTGATGATTAGCTGTAAGGTTACCCAATTTCCACAGTAAAAGTGGAATTGTGTACTATTGCATAATAGTCAAATTGTATACTAACTACAACTTACAGTTCTGAGTATTATTAATAAAGGGTACTTGAGAAATTTAATGCAAAATTAATCAAAATTACTGATGCAATTGGTACCTTGTCTTAGAATAAATTATATATAGAAAAACATGCATTCGTAAATAATTTCTTTAATGATTGATTTGTTTGTTTTCCAGAACTAGGATCTAGGTTCCTGTTAGGGATAATCAGGAGATTAGCCAGTCCTTTTCTGAGTTTATATCTTTTATTTAATTAATTTATGTTATGATGTACTAAGGTGTTAAGTAACAAGTTTTTATCCATATTAGAGAAAACAGGCATTAAGCTTAGCGGATTGCATGAAATACTCTGCTTGAAGGGCAGTTCTGGAGATTATCTTGATAAATTTTGCTAAATTGCAACCATTTTTAAAAAGCTGAATGAAAAGATATGTTGCTGTACAGCACATACTGATACTGAGTAAAAGCAATAAGATCTGATTCATCAAACAAAGAGTTATTCAGTCTTCTCTTAGAAGATAAAGATAAGAAATTGTTGCATGCTAATATACTGTAGACATTGAGAAGTGTAAGGTTTCTTTGAATCCTACACAATGAAATAACAGATCCAGTAAACACAAGGACAGCTGTGGAATGCTTCCAGTGGGAGACTTTTGATGCCCTTTTGAATTCTGACTTTATTTCATTCTGTCTCATTAATGTGAAACAGTAAAATGGCTCTGTTTTGTGGTACCCGGTTTTGTGGTAATGGGACTGAAGTTCTTGTAGCCATACAAGAACTAGTTTAGAAAGAGCTTGGAACTGATAACAATGCAGTAGCAAAGTTCAGCCTGAGGTACCTGCAACATTTTTTTCCCAAGTTCTAGAGGCTAAAACCTGTCCCGACAGCAGGTATGTTTGACTCCCAGCTACCTGGTTTAAATTAATCTTAGGTTTTGCTTACTCGAGCAATGGTCATACCTATGACTTGAAGCACAAATATACTGCAGAAATGTTGAATGGACTGGGAGCAAGATCTGGAATTCCTGCTCATTTCAGAATCACTGTGTGTCAGTGGTTACTAAATAGTTGGTATATAACTATGCCACACCTTTTCATTCTATGGTTTCCATATAATCCTTCCCTACAAATCCTACAAAATTTACGGTCTTTGACTTCTAAGGGATTCTTGATCTAAACTAGCATTTCTACATTGCAAGTTTTTCAAACCCCAGATGACTATAACTTAAAAAACAGCACTTAAAAATAAATCAATAAGTAAGTAACTATGCTTAAAATAAGCTTTCTCAAAAATGTGTGCACTTGTGGCTTATCTGTTTACTGTCTGAAACTTGTGTTCTGTGCTCTTTCAGAAACTCTGACAAGGGAGTGGAAGTTGCCTTCCTTGGAACACGGACTGGACTATCTCGTATCAACCTGTTTGTGGGTCCAGAACAGCTGACTAACCAGTAAGTAACGAACTATGCTTGGCAGCCAGATAAGAAAAGAAGGAAAAAAGTGTTTATTTTTATGAACCCCATTTACTGTTTCTTCACACAGAACAAGTTAGAAAGATTTCATAGGATCCTTTAGATTCTTTCTTCAACTGGAACGTTTGGAACAATGGACTATTTTACATCATGAATTTGCTTTCCCTGCACATGTGCTCCCAGCCTCTATTCTTTAGAGCAGAATTATGATTATGCTACACCATTTACTACCTGAAAACCACCATTTACTACCTGTTTACCACATGAAGACAAGTACCTGTAGGCTTTTTCAGGGATTTTGCATCATTGTTGTGGAAAATATTTTTGGTGTTGAAATAAAGTCAAGTGACAGAATTGGATTGCATGAAAGAGTAACCAGGAGATCTCATATGGGAGTTTCCTATTTTGCTTGGAGAAGATGTAATCTAGTGGAGGCACTATGCATGTAAAAGAAAATCTGTGCTTAATGTTTATTGTAAACTAAGTTCATTGAAGATAAAGTTCTGTGGTGCTTATCTGAGCACAAATATTGTTGTAGTACAAGTAGGTGTGATCAATAGCACTGCAATTCATTCCATTCAGACAGCAAACCAGAAAAATAGAATGGACACCATACATGTTCTTGTCACTTGACACAAATTTTCCTCTGTCAACATTCAGCAAAATTATTGAGGAAAAAACTATGTAGTTGTCCACTGCCACCCCCTACACAGTATTTTGGATGCTGGCTGTTATATTACTTTTTTTCACTACTTGAGGGTGGATGTCAGTGGCAACATACTACCAAATCTCCAGCGCCTTTCCCATCTTGTACAGTTCACAGGTCTTACAGTGTGCTGAAAGAAAAAGGCTTTTTAGGCTAAGCATTTTTATTTGTACACATCAGTAAAAATTATTTTAGTGGTATTTAAAGGTAATGGGTTTTAGTACATTTAACATCTTTCACAACAAAAGATACTGTGTGTCATAAATAATTACTAGTGGCTAAATTTAACTCTTTTGTTGAACAAATGGTATTAGAAAAATTGTCCAAACCCATTTTCTTTCCCAAAAGATTGCATTTTGTTTTTTCTTGTCTTTCAAAACTGGAAACTATTGTGTGCCATGCAACAAACAAGTGTTTTCTTTCTCTCTTTTTTCTCAAGAGACTTCCTGACAGCTGAAGATAAGGAGAACATTTTTAATGCTGACCATTTTCCACTCTGGTACAGAAGAGCTGCTGAACAAATACCTGGGAGCTTTGTCTACTCAATCCCATTCAGTACAGGTCCATAATTTTTTGACATTCTCTGAATTCTGAGCTGTGCACGATGCTGCAAGGACACACTACTGTGTGTCAGTACTGGGTGGGCTCTGTAGCTGATCTCAAATGTTAATCTGAAACATATATTGAAATTTGCAGCTGCTTCACTGGTCCTTTGACCAGGTGCATCTTTTACAGGGCTGCAAGTGAAACCCCAAGACGTGGTGTAACACTTTTCATTTAATATTTGCATGAGTAAAACTACATTTTAAGCAAGTATTTTAAGCAAGACAAGTCCAACAGAGTGAATGTCCACATTATTGAGAAGCCCTACCAGTCATCACCTTAGTTGCCACTTTTAGCAGAGAAGGCAAAACCTGATGATTCATTTCAGTGTTTTGAGCTTGGTTTTGGGGTGCTAGGGAATTATGAATGCCGGTGCCTCTATGTTCTGTGCATCCACAGAGAACATGATTTTTGCTGTTTTATTTTTTGAACATATCCACATAGACTGCCATTTCAAACCATGGGGGGAAAAGCTCAATTAGCTCGTTTTGCAATACATTGTTTCCATTTTTTTTCCGTTAATACACCTTGCAGAAGCTGCCAACAAGAGCAACGTGGTGACAGCCAGTACTGCTATTCAGCTTCTGGATGACAGGAAATCTCCAGTGGTTGCAGGTACAATTGTTGTAGTTTATTTGTTTTGTTAACTTTTTAAAATCAGTTTATTAGTTCCTCACTTTCTCTTTCAGATTAGCAGGTATTTAATGTAGATGTACAATCTTTAAGAAGAAAGAGGGAAGGATGCCTTAGCATAGAGAGCATTTAATGCTTCCTCTCCCCAGGAAATTGATCTTTTATTAGTTAACTCTCAAACCTCCCTGTGAGCTATTGAGTTTCACTAAATGGAAATAATCATTATCAGTAAAGCATTTTTGGTAGGCACAGTTCTATATCACCATAAATCAGAATATATTATGATAAGGAAAAGGAAATATAAGAAAGGACTATCTGATGTGTAATTGTTCCACCCAGGCTTCAAGTTTGAAAATCCCATGCTATAACAGGATATAATGTGGTCATTTTATCTGGATTATCAGAGATGTGATTTGATCAGAGCATGTAAATTGAATAACAAATCTCTCCTGTCTGTCAGCCAAGAGTATAATGGTACCTAAAGACTAAAAGCTGGAGTGTGACAACTACAGAACAGAGATAAAAACATACAGACTTAAAAATGAGAGTAATTAATTTTGAAATTGTTGGATGTTCCTCACTCAAGTTCAGATGCTTATCTGACCAGTTTTCTCTAGTTCCCAATGGTTACTGACTTGCAAGAAGGAAAGAATTTTGATAATTCTTATGATTTAATATGCCAGAAACAAAGCTCTCTTATCTCAGGAAAAATTAGATACCTACCACACAAAGCAAGAACCACCCTATTTTTCTCATATTTAAAATATTATTTAAAATGCAGTGAATACAATCCTGAAAGAGCAAAAATGTGCCAGATAAATGGGAAATCTCAAATCTGTTACTTCAAACACAGAATATTTCCACTGATAAGAAAAGATTTTAGGTCAATAGGAAAGCAGCCTTCTGACTCCAATCCAGAATAATACATTCTTCAGAAATTACTGAACTCTTCCATAGCATGATAGAAAGTCTTGATTTTGACTTCATACTCCTGTTAAAGCATAAAGCAGTATTTATAAACTAATTTCAATCCTGATACATGCAAATTGCTGAAAATGTAATTGAGAGTTTTGACTGTACAATGAAAGTCAACTTTATTTCTAGAATGCTCCATCATTTGGAGTTCAATTTTTAGGTATTATTATAAGCTTGACAATATTCTGTTTTAAGCAAGATGGATTTGGAGGCAGAAGTTGGAACAGTGGTAAATGGGAGAAGTTTGAGGTTTTTATTAGCCAGGCTTGGGAGACTAAAGTAAGATTATGGGTAACATTTTCAAATACCTCTATTGGAGTTAAATTTTGGCCAAAACATCTCATTTTAATTTGTGTGAAGTAAGTATTCCTTATCCCCATTTGGTCTGAGTAGATTACAGAAAGCAGCAGGATGGGATACACATTTCATGTTAAATCACTCTGTTCCCTAGAGGGATTTGACTGAAAATTAAGCTGTGCCAGAATATTGTTTATTACAGATCACTGCAAGAGTTTCAAACTGGCAGAAAGAAAGTAGAAGATTGTTATAGAATGGAAACCTGAGTTATTCCTGCCCACAAACGGGAAAAAAGGAGCAAAACCAACTCTTACTTCAAAATCCATAGGTTGGGTTTGGGTTTAGGTTTTGGGGTTTTTGATTGTTTGTTTGTTTGTTTTTGTTTTGTTGGTTGGTTGGTTTGGTTTGGTTTGGGTTTTTTTGTTTTGTTTTGTTGGTGTGGGTTTTTTTTGAGGAATCCATATTCCTCAGATTTCATATGCAAATCTACACTAAGGCTTATTGCAAGTAGGAAAGATTTCACTGTATAATACAGGCAAAAAGTCCTGAAATCAGTGAGTCTGCAGACTGTTACTACAGAGAAATTGAGTGTTGCTGCTGTTTCACTATCTGCACCCACTAATACCAGTTCCCCATCAGAATGTGTTTGCTTCTTGGCAAAAAGCCCATGAAATTTGGTTTTAAAATCTCTCCTGCCTCTTGCAATTGATATTGTGATTCTTTTTTTTTTTCTTAAATGAATGCCAATTTCTATAGAAAGTGTATAATAAGTGCAGTAGCATCATATTTATTACTGTGTATACAGAGTTCCATTTAGTTGCAGAAGAGAAAGTGACAGTAGTGCTGAATGCAGGGGTTTAGATTTAGATTTGAACACATTTATGTTCACAATTACTTTAGGTGAGTGTTTTCTATGACCATGTCTTCTATATCAAGTTTACATTGAAATGCTGAACATCTTCAAACTGCCCCTGTTACAAAGAGAAAAAGAATAAAAGATGGTAGAATTTTCTTTTTTTTCTCAACATGATTGAAAAATAGGAGAATGGCCCCAGTCTTGAAATCTCATGAGATTCCTTGAATATTTTTATTCCTCTTGATGACAATGATGAAGCCAATGTAGGATATCTGAATTTAGATAGTGATCTAGCTATTAAAAGTGAGGCAAGTTAAGATGGAACCGTCTCTTACAATGCTCATGTGAAGGGCAATACATTCCTGGTAGAGGTTGGTAAAATTCAGCATTCCAGTCTTGTATTCTTTGATATTGTGTGATGAGGGAAATCGTTTCAGGTCCCTTATTTGAATCTCTAATTTCAAGTAGTAAATATATGGACATTTGAATCAGTGCAGCATAGGATTTGTATGTGCTGTGCACATGTTCGTTTCCATTTTTTGGGGCATAGGTGATGGTTTCGTCAGTATGATTTTGTTAAAAATAGATTATTAAGGGTGCTGCTCACCTAGACAGTTCTGAACAAGATATGGAGATGGAAGCAAGCAAACGAGAGTCCTCATGGAGCAAAGCAGGCTCTAAAAATTGCAAAATGGCTCTCTTGAGATTTTGAGTGTGTTGTACATGAACGCTCATAAATGCACTCCCCTGAAGATGCATTTCAAAAGCTGCAATACAATATAGGACTTTAAAAGCCCTTCTTGTTCAAACAAGCCGTTGCTGTTCACAGAAAACATGAATTTTAGCCCCTTGGTACATTTAATTAAAGATAACAGAACTGACATAATCTTCTTAGGTAAAAAAAAATTATTAAAGAATGCTGAAGAAAGTGTCTGATGAAAATTGTCAAGTTCTCTTAATTTTTCCTCATTGAACAAGAAGAACCTGGATTTCAGGCCTCATTGAAAATGTCCATAGCAGTGCTTAGTAAAAAGCTCTGGACACTTAATCAGAAGAATGAAGGATTAAATCATAAAAGTCTTAAGTCTCACAGTCACTGGAAATTTAGAATTTGAAGGAGATGAGGAGAAATAGTCCATTTTTGTTTAATACAAGGCTACTTAGAAAAGCTGAAATTAAGTACAATTTTTCTTAATCCTTCTTTGCCTATTTTTGTGCAGGCCAGTTATATACATGAATTGTTGAGGCTGGAATTGAACTCAAGATCACCTAGTCCAATCCTAGATCTTGACAGAATCTTGAGCTAGAGCAGACTACCCAAAACTGTGTCCAGGCAGCTCTTGAATGTTTCCCAAGTGGAGAGCCGTGCCCTGTCTGGGTGTGTTCCATTTGATGTAACTAGATTGCAAAACAGGTGGGGTTTTATTTCTGTTTTATTACTGTATGTCAGCTTAACTGGAATAGTATATTAGGAGAAGCTCACTGTAGCTAAATGATTGAGAAATGCAAGTACTCCAGTTCTGTGAAAATGAATGTTTACAGGCATTTCTATCAAAGAGGAGTGATTGCCTGGGATGTGCATTCAAGCGTTGCCATAGCTCTGTGAATCTACCCCGACTCAGTCTTTTCTGCTGAAGCTGCATAAAGGGAGCAATTGCAGTAATTTCTGTTTGGACAGAAGAGAAAAATCTGGTTTTCTTCATAATTGCAAGATTCTTGATGGGTGTTTTTGTTTTTCTTCTGTATGTTAAATTTTCCTTAGGTTGTGGCCTGAATATCAACCACTCTCAGAATCTCCTGTGGTAAAGGTTCCAAAAATTCTATAGCCCTTGTGAGAATTTCAGAACCATAAGGGCCAGATTCTGCCATTTATGAGTATTGTCAATAATGGTTATACTTTTTATCTAGTCTTTTCAAGAGGATACACTTACTGTTAATTTTAGAATGATTACGGATGGCTGACTTTTTCTCACAGATATTATTTTGTGCTGCCAAGCAGTAAAAGCTGAAACAAAAATAAGAGATACTTTCTACCACCATGATTCATAACTTTATGATTCATAACTTGTCTGTATATAGGTATCTGAGGGTTCTGAGGAATCTGTCTTTAAGTGCATGGCAGGTGCCTTTAATTCCATTGTAGATGGTGCCATGAGTTATGTTACCCTCATTCTCTACCACAGAGTAATGCTGTGAGTCAATATAAATAATTTACCTAGTAAGACATTTCTTGGAAAGAAACATGTGCTTATGGCTTAGTGGAATGAAAGAAATATTCACTGTTGATTTCTGATAAAACTATAGATCGTGCTGAAGTGTTATCATATATATAATATATAGTTAAGTATGCACTAAAATATATTTAATATATAATAAGCATGCCTTTGTAGTCAGATATAGGAGGTGTTACTAAAACTGAAGAAAATGCAGGCTAACCCTCTTCTGTTCACTGACAGTCAGATTTTAAATGCTTTTGCCAAAAATACTCATTATGCAAACAAGGAATACTATGTTTTATTCTCCCAAAGAAATTGTTCCAAGTAATGCCATGATCCAGTATTTAACTTTTCAAAGTTGGTCCTTTATTTTTATAATCAGCTCATATAGAAATTCAAAGGGTTTTTTCTCCAAACCGTGGTTAGAGATATATTTTTTACAAGTGACCTCATCCATCACTTTATTTGTTCTCCCTTTTATATAATTTTAAAACCTAACTTTAATATAACAATAAGTTCACTTATTCCATGTTAAATATTCCTAGTCAAGGTGCTAAAAGGTCTCAGGTATTTTGAATGGCACAGCTTGAAGACTTAGGATCTCCTTCTTATTTCCTATCCATAAATTAAGCTAAGGAATAGTAAGCACTTAATTTCATCACTGATTTGTAAAAATTACCATACAATTTTGAATGCCTTTATCCTGGCCAGAGGAAAGTGACCCTGAAGAAAGTGCTGTTTAATATATTCAAACTTTGCCTTGAGAATAGGAAAGATCCAAAAGCTCATATTACTTTTAAAATACAAATCAGCCTTATTGAGGCTGGTGGCACTTCAGATTTTCATTCTTCCTGTTTAAATCACACTCTACAGAACAGCAATGTAAAAGGAAAATTTGTGAATATACAAATTTTCCAGTGAGTGAAGCTTCTGCTGACCTAGACTCTAACTAGGGAAGATTCTTTTATAATTTAATGGAGGACAATGTGGACATTGTATTGGAAAATGAATACCTTTATGACACAAACATTTTTTTCTTCACCCCCTATTTTTTTTCCCTTTTTTTTTGGTATGTGTTAATATTTGTATATACACAAGCTCAACACTCTATTCAGGGTGGTTTTGAGTGAATTTAAACAGGATTTGCATGTACAACTCTCTTTTAACAAGGTCCTAGAACATGATTTGGAAAACTGACTCCCAATTACTTAATCAAAAGTAATTTGAACTATTGATATTTCTTGGAGTGGCAGATACTGTAAATGTGACACAAATATTGAAATCTGCTGTTGTTACAGTAGCACAGAGTAAATACATCTGCTCTGTACTGCTTGGAATTTTTTTTTTCTATTTTTTCTCACATGTATTTCTTTTGTATTATTATCATTAAAAACATTCAGGCAAATGTCAATGACATATACAGTCCTTAAAATTTATGATGCCATGTATAAAATTGTATTTTAGTATGAAGGCCTAAGGGAAAATGAATATGTCATCATAATGAAACACCAACCAAATTTTTGAGGCATTTTAAAATAGATGTTTTCCTTGTCAGGCAAGACAGTGATTTACTTAATCTTTGCTCCCCATTATAAGCCACAGAAGATTATATTCAGCAGTACCATTTAGCAAATCCCTCAAAATGTTTTTCATGCTTTGGTAGAAAACCACTTCTTTGTGTTTTTCCAGAGTTTCTTGTTCATTTTGTATTCATAAATCTAATATTTTGTAAAGAATAATGTTTTCAGCTTTAGGAAAACTGAGATGTTTGTACAGTCTAACATTAAACAACTCAGACTTCTGCTGGGAGCCATTATTTGGGAAAGATGGTTTGCAGGTAAGGTGTGGGGAGAGAGAAACTCTTCCACAGAATGCTTTGGAGCATAGGGTGAAATCCTGCCCCTTTCCACTGGCTGAACAATGAAGCTGAAGATGAAATGTTCACAACCCTTTATACATTTGTATTAATTTCCATTTGTTCTCAATTCTTTTCACCATACAGAATTAGTGTGTGGAATAGTTGAATAATGGGTGGGTTTTTTGATAGTTCTCTACTAGTGTTAACTTGAAAATTTAACCTCTGTTAATCTAATTCTTGGGCTTTCCTCACCACTTGTTCTTAGAGAATCCAGGGCTCTGACAGGTGGATTAGAACAGTGTCCCACTTTGTTTAGTGTTAATATGTATAACAAATGGTATAGACCACCTGCTCTTTGCTTCTGCACTTCAGCTTTGCTGTTGTGTTTTTTTGGTTGGTTGTTTGGGTTTTCAGTACTATGCAATTTGTGCAGGAGGAAGATCCTAGTGATCTAATAGCAATCAAATTCTAGGGGAATTTTGCTAAATAATTCTGCTGCCAGCAAAATAAATCCCTGATTGCAGAACAAGGCAGCAGATGAGCTGTCGGGTTCTTCGGGAAGCTTGAAATAATGCTGTGCAAAGCTGAAGCTGCAATCATATCTATGTGAATACATTACTATCATTTTAAGTATTGAGGGTTGATTAATTTATTTCCCCCCAGTAGACTGTATTTCCAAATATTAATAAATGTTTTCTCACGTGTTGTATCTTGAAATGAGGGATCCCTCTGCAATCAGTGAGAGAGAGAAACCACAACTTCCACTGGAGATGGGTGTGAAGATTGTAGTGGTTAGTTTGTTTATTTTGCACTCCTACACCTTCCCCCGTGGTGTGTCTTACTGTGACTGGTGCTGCTGCCTATCTCCCCCTGATCTGGGGAACACACAATCACGTTTCAGGTAAAATAAACCCAGGATATACCAAGACTCTCCTAAGATTTTTATTACTGTGCCACTTTTGGCCACGTTCAAAAGTCCAAGTTGTAAAAGTGGGCATCCTTTCTGGATGCTTGAGTAAAGCCTGCATGTCCTTGTCTCCTGGGCAGCAAAGGCTGATTGTTATTAGGTAACAGTTGTTATTTTCCTGTTAATTGTTAATGATAGATAAGCTATGTATAGTGTCACTAAATGTGCTACTTTGATAGTCAAGAAGAGAGATCTGGATTTTGTTTGCACATTGTATTACTGGAGAATAATGAAGCTGAGTTTTGATTGACTTTTTGCAGGTTCTGATTAGAAAGACAACTTCGGCAAGCAATTATGTTTCAGTTTAAACTTTGTATCTTTCAGTATAGATAATACTGTTCATTATTTCTATAAAGAACATTGGTATATTGCACTTTTTTGTGTCTCTTCTAAAATGAAATTTTAGAAATGCTCTTTCTGGAAAAAAAAAAGCAATGTAGTGAGCCTCTATATGAAAGACAGGAATACAACAATATGTGTGCTTTGCCTGTATTTGTAAATGCCTTGCAGAGTCGCATGTCCTGATATTTTGTTGACTTTGAGGGGGAAGAGTGTTTTTCACAGAGATTAGAAAAAAGTACTGTGCTTACTATAATACTCTCATGAGATTGCTGAAAGGACAACAAAGCTTTCTCAGGAACCTTTATCTGAAAAATAAATCTGTGCAGAAAAATCATTTCAGCAGCAGATGTCCATTGCTAAGCTTTATAAATTAAGGGCAATTCTGTGGGGAGTCCCTATATTCAGTCTTCCTCTTGTTGTAGTCAATAATTGTTATAGACAACAAATTGTGGCTTTTACCTCTGTTTATCAGTAGTTGAAAATTCTGTTTCCTCTGGTGAAAAATAAATAATTTACCTTTATTAATTTAAGCAATTGAATCAATACTTTTTTCTGTTTATTATCTGCTATTAGCTAATCATCAGAAATAACTGGAACCTGTTAATTGCAAACATTTGTTTAAATATGATATATAGTCTTATAAACATTAAATGAAAAATTTCTCTGGGATTTTTTGTTGATTTTGTTTGTTTGTTTGTTTATTTTTTTCCTTTGGCAAATATCAGGTTAGAAAGTACAGAATCAGATTTTGCATGGATTGGCTTGCTCTGTTCCCATAGCAGAGGAAACTAATGGAAATATGAAATACTCTGCTCTCTGGCAGAACTCCATATCAATTTACAGCCTTGTGTGTGCAGGAAAATCCCCAAAGCATTTTCAGTGTGACTCAGAATGAGTTTCTTTAAATGTTGTTGTGCCCTTCCTTGACTCTTCCTCCCCTTTTTCTTTTTCTTTTCTGCATTTTTTTTTTTTTAATGAATGGTCTTACAGTAAGAAAAGCCTGAAAGGTTTTTGTGATAGGACTCTTTTTTTAAGGACTAGGAAGATGTTCTGGGTTATTCCTGACTAGGAAATATCAAGTCAATTCTTGTTTTTCTTTTGCACGAAAATATCAGAAGCGTGAAGTGGTTTGTGATGGAAGCTGCACTGCTGTGTCTGAGCCTGTTAGAAGCGCTGTGGGTGAAATCTCTCTGGAGGTCAGGGGTTTATTAGCTTTCATCTCAGGATCTGCAGTTTGAGTACAACCATGCCCATTTTTGGTTGTCACTCTAGAAAAGCAGTGATTTGGCATGGCTCCAAACTCATTTTTGGGCCCATGGGCGATAAGATCCCATTCTGTCTTACTTCAGTCTTCTGTATCTGAAAAACTATGTTTTGCTTTGCAAAATGTTATGGCAATAAACAGATAAAAGAGTAGAAAATGTAGATTTACATATTTAAATGACTTAGCTCTGAAAGCAGATTATTCATTAAGCTTTACCAAATATTTAAAAGTCAAAAAAAAAGCAAACATCAAGAGATAAGATTAAGGAGCCTGAATACAAATATTCTACATATTAAGAGATTGTAAAAAATATAGATATTCTAAAAATTTGGTTTTGATGATGTCTCAGCTGAAGCAGTGTGCTCAGTCTAGGGTACCACATTTTAAACACAGTATAAAAGAACTGAAAAGGTTCTGGCGAATGCAGAAGGAAAAAATCATTTGGAGAATGTGGCCTTGCAGGAAAAAATTTGAAACAGCTTGGTTTATTTAGTTCAGGACAGAGAAGAATGAGCAGAGCCTAATAATGATATGAGATACTTAGCAGTTAAAAAAAAAGAGAAAAAAAAAGAACAGACAGTAATTGATTGTTTTCAATGTCTGCTAGATTTAGATTAAGACTGAGATCCTTAATTTTCTCTGGACATGAAAGTGGCTGCAGATGCAGGAATGAGCTTTAATATTTAGGTTGCAATTATTACTAAGTAGATAAGAGCACGGGTTACATGACTCCTGCCATAGAGCCCATTACTCAGTTGAAGCTGTTATTGGAATAGCTGCAGAGCTTGCTCTTGGAATCCATCTGTTGGAAGGAGAGTGCAGGTCTCTGAATGCCATGACAGAGCTTCCCTTTGCCCTCATTGCAGCCTGTTCCATGATCTTTTCCCCCAAGACTATAAACACTGGTCATTTCTGCATTGGCTACCTGGACAGGTCTTTATCCCTGTCACTGGAGAGAGTTAGGGATTACATTAGACATCTGTCACAAATAGCCTAAAATGTATTTTATCTAGTCTTTGAAAAGGTGAATAGAGCTGCTGGTCTTTTTTGGTTGCCTTAAAATAATTTTTAAGAACTACAAAAATAAATACTTCTGCACATTCAAAATATACTTCGAATTTTAAACTTATGTTACTCAAATGGTTTTGGCTCTGATTTCCTCTGATGGCAAAACAGCTCTGCAGAAAGTAAGGATGGACCCTTGAGTGACTTCAGCTGAATGTTCCCTCTGTGAGAGAGGACGTGTAAACATGCAACTACATTATCCCAGTACTGAAGGGCAGCACTGTGATGGGAGCTGCATCTGCAGCCATGTCATTTGCAAAATGGAGCACTTGTGTGTGGATTTGGGAATAAGAGGCTTCAGAAATGTCTTTAGCAAGCATGCAGCGAGCAGGGTATCAGGGAGTGTTTTCATGTATGCTCTGTGTGTTCATTTCAGTGCTTGCATCCAAAACAGTGTAGCATTTCTTTGTTCAGCATTTTCTCAGCTCTCTTCTTTCTTCCTTACTAAGTGATTAAAAAATCATATGCAATAGTTAACAAGGTACTTCCCATTTCCTAACTTAGGAAGTGGATGTAGTGTTTAGTTGCTGCTTTCTGGGGCAGATTGGAAGGTTGAAAACATATTTTTGGAAATGCTTTAAACCCACACTTACATTATCAGTGGTGGTGCATAGACTGGCTGGTTTGAAAAATGCTTCTGAGTTGTATACTGCTTAAATTAGATAGTAATTTGTAGCTATTTTCTATTTTTCTTTGCAGAAAGGTCAATCCTGTTGACAGCTGACTGTAGCTGCACCATAGGTCGTGTTGGTCTAATACTGCATCAAGAACTAGTAAAGGAAGGTGAAATACTTGAAAGTGGCTACATCAAGATTTTATGATCTCAAACACTCAGGCCTAAATAGTGGCTTCAGAATGTACTTACACAAAATATAAATAAACTTAAATTGTTCTATATAAAGTATTAATAGATATTCCAAACAATATATATTTACATTTTTAAAAAGTAAGAAAAAGAAAAAAAAAAAAAAGAAAAAAAAAAAAAAAAAAACCCAGTAGTTACTATTAAAACAATCCCATTTAGATTCCAGGCTTTTCAGCTGAAGTGAGGGCTTTATTTCCAAGACGCCAAAGACAGAAGTAACTCAAGCCAAGGAACTATCAAACGGCTCCTTTTCCTCAGCAGTCCCGTGCTGCCTGGCCGGGGCCAAATGCTCTTTGTGGTATTTAGCAGTAATTGCAGCGTAAGCACAGCCGTAAACAGCGGCTGCCAGCATCATGAGGCACACGATCCCGCAGACGACCCCGGTGATGACCACGGTGGCGATGGCGTGGCGCAGGCTCACGGGCCTGGCCTTGGCCTTGGGCTCGCAGCCGGCGCGGCCGCTGCCGTCCCCCGGCTCACCGTGGGGGCCGAGCTTCAGGGAGCTCCTGTGCTCAAAACCGTGGTGGTGGCTGCTGGACAGGTGCACGTGAGCTGTCACCAGAGGACAAGCCCCAAAGAGCTCATAAGGAACTTTGAGGAGGTCCTTCCCCTTCCGAATCCCTGGCGCTGAGCAGATTATGCCATCGCTTATTCCTCCTGGGAAAAAAAAAAAAAAACCAACAAAAAAGAATCTCAAGATTTGATAGTTTCTGAATTACCTAATGTAAAATTAGCAGGAACCTGACGTAAATTTATCATCAACTTCAACTTTATGCTTTTAAAATTTATAACTGTATTTTGAAGACATTTTTTCAGTCTTTTGAAGTCTTTGAAGACTTTTTTTCAATGGTGGGATTACTGCTCTCCAAAAGTCACATAAGAGAGCATTTTCGAGAAGCAGTTCTTCAGGAATTGGGTCATCTATCTTTTATGGATGTAAGAGTGAAAAAACCATGGTGGTAGAAAAGTAAGAACTAAGTCAAAGATGAAAACAAAGAAGTATTGTCAACAGCGAATTAGGTTCATTCAAATTCCCACTATTGCTACTTTTTATAGTGAGAAATGAAAACAATGTATTTAGGAAATATTTCCCACTTGATTGAAATATCCCATTAAATGATCATTGTTGTGACATCATGTGATAACTGTAATGGGGCAAAGAGCAAGTTCAGTAACTTGTATGTCGCCATGGGAGATTTTTTGAAGCAAGGCTTGTGATAAGAAAATATACAAAGATATAAAGGAGTTGAGACTAATCGATCTATTACCCTGCTCAAATGCTAAATTTCATCATTGCTTAGAGCCACCTCCCAAAGGAGGTTTTTAGTGTAATGGGGACAGAAGTAGGAAGGCACAGTCCTGGTAAATCACACGGTGGTTCCTCAGCGTGCAGAGGAAAATACACCACACGCAGCCTTCAGGTACCTGATCAGTCAGTGCACAGGGCTTTAAGGGTGAGATGTGTCAAGGAGTCCACAAGGCCAAAATCAATGTTTACATATTTAAAAAAATTAACTAATCAAATCAGCTGAATTTTCTCTCTCTTCTCTATCCAAAATAATTCACCTTTCAGCTAAAGCCAGGCATAGAAATTTTCATCCTGAAAAGACTTTGAGAAAGTAGTGAATACAGACGGAGCCAAACTGAAATCTGGAGACTACTCCACAAATAATGTTGATATTCCAAGACAGATTTGAGCATAGCAGGTCTCTTGGTCTTTAACAGTGAAACCCAAAGCATGGTTCCAGACATCTTCAAATCTGTTAGCTTGAATATGGATGTAGATAAAACCTCCAAATCCTTCAGCTCTTATCCTTTCATGGTTTTAAATAACTAAATATGTGTGCTTGGAATAGAACACTGGTGTTCCTCCTGAACTGAAGCATTCTCTATAATTTTCTGTGAGTATGCATGAAATGTCAATTGTCTGGAATGGATTCAGCTAAAAATACTCAAACATTTTAGACTTATGTTGCTTTGTTATGACATGCAAGAGATATCTGTGGAGACACTGTAACATTTCATCATATGTGTGCCATATAAATAGTGGGAAACATCAATGTGCAATGTAACTTATTTTTCTTCATGTGATTCAGACAAGTAATTTTAAGGAAATACAAACACAGAAGAGAACGTAATACTTGGGCTTCCTTTAAAGCTTGTTGCTAAAATGAATTTGTAAGTTCCATATCACTGCATTTAATTAATCTGTAGAGTGTTCAGAAAGATGGAAGGGCATCACTGAATTTCTAGACAACATTGGTTTTTGAAATAAATGATAATATTTATGCTGCTGGCAGAGTAATTAAGATAATCTGATATGTTTATCTTGGATCATTACATTCTTCTGCACAGTGAAGCCAACCCCTGCTGAACTTCCCACACAATAGAACTAAAGCCCTGCGATAAAGTAATATTTTACTCATTCAACATATTAAGATTTTAACCCTGAGAGGAGCTTAGCCTTTTGTCTTTTCTAAAAGGTTGCTTACGGTAGTGAATTTACCTTACCCAAAGACTACTCCAGTATTAATTGTGTCCCTGCATAGCCGGTATAGTTTTCCAGCTGGCCTGTTGAGTTCTGATCCCTGACGATGGCAGTCCATCAGGCACAGGCCACATGGACCATCTCCACAGATCCTGTGTAGCAACATGCTCCACATCAGGCAGGTAATCAGTAGTTTGGTCACATGCAAGCCTCAAAGCCTGATTTAGAGAAAAGAAAATTGCCCTGCTGTTCTGAATTCTCAGTCTGAACATACCTCCTAGGAGAAATAAATTAATTTCTTTTTATACTTAATTCCTTTAGAATTAAATCATGTCATCTTTTTCACAGCATAACTCATGAATATGTTTAAAAGCAGGTGTGACCAAAATACTGAGATTACTATTTATAAACTTCACTTTTCCCTATGTGATGCCATTATATATTTCTGTCAGGGAATTGCCAATGAATTTAGTATCTCTTCTGGTTAATAACAAATTAGAAAGAGATACTTTAAAATATTAAAGAACTACCAAGTGGTAATTGATAGAAAAACTAGAATCCTCAGTTCTCTAAAGTTTATTTGGTACTGATATCTGTCGTGATGTTTGCCATCATCCAACACGTAAAAAGCTTTTAAACAGTAGGTTGGTTTCTGGCAAAAATATATTGGTAGAATTAAAGCAAGTGTATATGCACAAGTATACCTGTTATATATCTAGAAATGGCTATATATGCATACACACACTACAGATTGTGTGTGTATCCTTGCTCTTTCTCTGTGCACTCATATGAAGTTACTCTCTGATCCCAGTTTGCCACCTGTGTTTGTAAAATCACTCGTATTCTGACCAATGCATATTTTAGTGTGTTTATTTGAGGAAGTGAGCTATGGTGTGGGGCAACTTTTTAAGCCATTGTAGTGAAGATCAGTTAGATGCTGGTTCAATATTCTCATGTACAGTCTACTATATGCAATGAGAAAAATTCCTTACCTCTGTATAGAAAACTCTCCAGCCACAGTTTCAGGCCAAAGACATTACAATTGCATTGCCAGGGATTATCTTTGAAGAGAACCACTTTCAGGTTTGGAAGTGACTCCAGCAGAATTCTTTCCATTTTCTGAAGTTTGTTATGCTTCACAGAGAGCAATGTTATATTCCCTGTGCTGTTTCCAAATGTCTCAGGCAAACGAATAATGCTGTTGGATGACAAGTCTAGTTCTTTTAGGTGTGGGAGGAAACTGAAAGTCTTGTTTTCTATATAGTGAATCAGATTTCTGGTTAGGTTTAAAACCTGCAGATACCGTAGTTTTTGGAAAGCACCGGGTGCCACACTTGAGAGGGAATTATTAGACAAGTCTAAGATTTTGAGTAACGGCGTTGCACTGAATGCATTTTGGTTGATTCTCCAGATACGGTTATTCTGCAACTGAAGGATCTGAATTTCAGGGGGTAAACGGGCAGGAATTTCAGTAAATCCTCTATTCTTGCAGTCTGCAGTCTTTGAGGCTGTGTGGCAGAGGCATTTGTTGGGGCATCCGTGAGCTGTGTGTGCTAACGAGATGACACTCCAGACCAAAAGCCAGTTACCTGTGTCACAAGTGAAAGAAGATTTAAAATTAGTTTAAAATGTTTGTCTTTTGGCTGTATACAGGCTATAAACACAGCCAGAAGGTATACAGTTCCATGATAAACACTATTACAGATACCACAGAGTGCATTTCTTTTACGATACATTAGTAAATTACACAAGTACTTCCATAATGCAGAATGAAGATAATGCTACCAATGGTCTTAAAATGAAGTACTTCCCATGGCTTTATCTTAAATACATATGATTTTCAGGAGGGTTTGCCATCAGCAGAGCAGTGATGTTTGAAGGGAATATGATAGTTTCTAAAAATTATTAAATTGCAATGTCTCTCATTCTATGCTAGTACGAACTTTAAGACATTTGTGTCAGATAAATTGCAAGTAGAACTTCTATTTTTCTGTGGTTTTACTAATATTACTGCCTAAAAGAATTGTGTCAATGTACCATCAAAAGAATAACAAGATTCAAAAACATGGCTATAAAAGCTACTAACAGTACTTTTTCAGCAATCCAGATTCTGTTTGTTCTTTAAAATATCTGTGTTCATGCTTTTTGCTCTAATTCCCTTATCTGAATGCCAGCTGTAGTTCCCACAGATACCAGTTTCTACACAATCAACAGACATTATTCAGTGAGCTTCTAAAGATATAAATGAGTTGACAGGAATATTTAGTATTTGTAATTATTGTCTGCTCCCTGATATTTGAGTGGTTTTAACTAAAAAATAATTATAGTTTTTACCTTTTATTTAGTTTTTACTATTTTTATATTAGTTTTTACTAATGACCTTAACTTTGAAAACAAGTTGGGACCTAAAACTATGTTCAAGATAAATCGGATGTTGTTTAATAATTAGATTTTCCTTGACTAAAGAAAGTCAGAATGATAAATCCTTTTGTAACATTGTTTTTGAGATTTCTCAAAGCATTTTTACTATTTACTATTTCAAAATGCAAAACATTTTAGTTAGTTGCTGCTTGAAACCTTTGGAAAATAAAGTACTTACTGTTTATTGACTTACAGAGATCAAACATTAATTACAATCAGGGATTACAATATTAATGGAATAACTGTATGATTATAGTATGAAATATGATAAATGTATCAATGAATTTGTATTTTGAGACTACAGTTTAAGGCACAAACTACTCATTAATTTTCTCTCAAAAATGAAATATTTATATTAAAATTATACATAATCTTCTGCAATACTGAGTTCTGCATCATAGAATTCACTTGAACGAATCCAGCATTCCTGCAGCAAGGTAAGCAGTACTTTCAGTTCATTACACTGTTCTGCAACAGTTGGCTTCAGAAACTGAGACACAGCTTCCAATGTAGAGTTAAAATAAACACTTCCTTGGCAAGGAAATTATTTGCAAACAGAAAAATCGCATTATTAATCTGAATGCTTCAGTATCTCACCTTTCATTCTGCTTCTCTTGTTCTTCCCCTGGCAGAAGATTCAGTCCAGATTTCTGATGTAGAACAGTAACAAACACTGTTTTGACTTCCACTTCAAATCTGCAACGTGCTCATCCAGTTTCCTTTCTGAGGGTTTTTTAGATGGTATCTGTGACTTGTGTAGAAGGGCGACTATTTCTGCTCAGTTATTCTATCAGCCTTTGGTTTTTTTCTTAATCACAATCTTCCCCCTGCCCCCCCCCAACCCCCCCCTTTATGACTCTCAGAGACTTATTCTGCCTCTTAATCTGTCAACAAGCCATGCAAAGCGTGTCTGTCCAGCTCTGACTGGACAGCTGTAACGTACAAATAATGACTGATAGCCTTGCCTTTTCAATTTATTTAATCTCCATCAAAAGCAAAGCACAGAAATAAAGCCACCTTCTTTATATCCAGTATGGTTTCTGAATTCTAGTGGATTATTAGCCAGGCTGTGTCAATTTTTGCAAGATCGGAACATGGATTTTGATTATCTTGGACTGTGACTGGAAGCAGTGGAGTGTATAATATCACTACAAACAGTTCTGTGGGTTGATGACATGGTTTTGACAGTGCCCTTGTTTGCTCTTTTAAGCTTATTCATCTGACATCCATTACTTGTGCTGACAGGATTTAATTGCATGAGAACACGGGAGTAGTGTCCCACTAGCTCCTTCCATAAAAATGGCACACATCCTGATACAGTCACCATGAATATTGAACAAATTAATTTTTTCTCAGAGGTATTGGAAAGAAGTAGCAGATGATACTAAAATTGTACTTCATGTGTTCATGTGGTGCCCTGACTTGTTTCTTTGTTATTCCTTCAGTGTAACTCATTCATACTGTGCCATCTACACCAACAAAAGGATTAATGGCTTGTGACTGTGAAGCAACTTGAAGGTGGTGAAGGGAATGAGAGATCTGGTATATATGGCCTTTCCAGGTCATATGATCACTCCATCTGTTAGCTGTCCTATGGAGAGGAAAGCTGTGCAATCAAAAGCTTTCAGACTTATAACATAGCTTTCTTGGGTACAAATTCTGCATTTAGGTGCTTTTGAAAAGATCACACAAAGTTCACTTTGTAGGTCAAAATTTTAGTTTCTAAGGAAATTCTATAGGAATTTCCAGGAAGGAGTCCTGGAAAAGTCCAAACTGCTGTTGAAAGCAGGGTCTTTACCAGAGGTTATCCAGGGTCCCGTCAAGTTGAGGCTTGGATATTTCCAGTTACAGAGATTCCATCACTTTTCTGGGCAACCCACTCCAATGTGTTACTGTCCTCACAATCAATAATTTTTTCTTGCATCCAGTTACAGTTTTCCTTGGAGCAGCTTGTGTCACCTCTTGTCCTGTCACTATGAATCCTTGTGAAGAAAGTAACTCCATCCTCTCCATAGGTACCTTTTGGTTACCAAAAGTCTGTGTAGAGCTCTCTGCCCCCTGGCTCACAGGAGAGAACTGTGACTGTCAGGATTGTGTGCTTTGCTCAGTTGTTTCTGACCCCAGTCAAGATACCCAAAGGAACAGTCAATACTGGTGAGCAGTGAAGGAGAACATAGGAAAACTGACATTCTGGAAAATAAACATGATTGTTCATCTTGAAGATCCCAGGATTACTGCTGTGAGTGGCAGACGTTACCATCCTTGGCATTTTTGATGGATGACACATTGTCCTGATACAGGGTAAAGCCTTGGATTTAGTGTAGAGGAATGCTATAGATGTAGATAACCTGGTACCACAGTCATCCTGATTAACCCCAGCTTTACAAAGAAGGAGAGAGAAGATTAAAGATCAGCTGTACTGTACTTTAAATTAATGTCAGGTTAATGCAAAAAAAGCTTTTCTAAATTTTGTACTATGATACATGTATTTGCTATTTCTACCACCCATCTTAATATCTTTGAATCATTTTAGTGAAGACAGAACTAAATGTAAAAAGGGGTGTTATAAAGTACTATCATCCTTAGAAGTGGTAGCCTTGTTATCTATGGATACTCTTTCACAGGATAAAGTTAGGTCAAGTACTCGTTGCTTGAGATGACATCCCTGTGTCCTTGCAATAACTCATCCCTTGTATCAGTGGCAGCCCCCCTTTTCATGACTTCTGATTATGTTGCAGGAGGGATGAGCTATTATGTTATTGTTTTCTTGGGTGATAAGGCTTATTCACACTTTTAAATTCTCTTTGGTATCTAAAACTTTGTTTTGACTTATGAATTCAAAGGGTGTCTTTTTTAAGTTTTTTAACTAATATTTGCTGACCAGATGGGTATACAAGCTCCACAGCAGTTTATTTCATCTAACAGTGGGCTTAAAGAATGTCTCTTAACTGCATCTCCTATTTTAGGTAAGTCTTTTCAACTATAATTGTATTATTTTTAGTATGCACCATATTACAGAGACATTCATAGGACAAGGTCACTGGAAGTTAAGCGCTGTGGGAGGTTCAGTTCCAGCAATAATGCAGAGGTTGTTTTATTTACTTGGAATCATGGTATAAGAAGTTATTACTTTTTAAAAAAACTTCATGCTGGGTTCAGGTTTGGAAACATATGATTAAATCTGTCGATTTGCTTTTCATGTAGATGTGGCTATTTTCTCCTTATATTGAGACCTCTGAATGCACATGTTTTGTAAACAGAAGTTTCCCCAGCCTATAATCCATGTCCTATTCCCATTTATTAGGAATAATACTTTGGTTGTGACAGAGAAGTCTGATGTGGTGAAAATTATAGTTGTGTCACAGGTAGAGATTTGCCAGAAACAGAATAACCATGAAACCTACTCTACTTCTGGCCTTTTGAACCACCAGCAGGATTCTTTTCAGTTGTCTGATGTGGTACAGCAACTGTGTTATTGCAGCCTCTTAAATTAGCTCGTGCCTTGTTGCAGCAAGGTATGTTTCCCATTGCAAATAGCCAGAGAGCCCCATGAGCTAATATCTGATCCCTGTTGGCTGGGGGGGGCGGGCAGTTCTGTCTTTGCTTTCCCAGCAAACTCTTTGTTGCAGCAATTACTGCCATCTGCTTTAAAGGAGTTGTATGTGTAAGAATCATGTCTTTTACAGAAGAACATTATGTTAATTAAACTCTAGCAGAAAGGAAACAATTTAAATATTTCAAATATTTAAAAGCTACAGGATTTGGATTCCACTGCATTGTATATCGAGTCCAGGCAGACATGATTATATTAAAAAATGTTCCCAAGACCACAGCAGACAATTCCTATACATACTCTTTATTAGATTTATTTTCCTTATGTTTTTGAGTGGGAAAGAATTAAAACTGAGATACTTTCAAGGAAATGGCATGTGCTTTCTCTTTACTAATGTGTGTCTCCAGATTGGTAAAACAGCTAAACTCTTGCTGAATACCCTAAGCGAAACTTTAGGCGATGCAAACTGCTCTTCATTTTGGTTCAGGACAAAGAAAAAAATCGTATTTGTTGGTGAAACAGCCCATATCCCTATTGTTAAAAGTCTTCCCTTTAAGTGGCACCTAAAAAAAACCGGTAGTGCATCATGGAGAAAGGTCTTACCCTTTCCCATGAGTCAGAATGCTGTGCAAACAAAGGTGACAGGACAAGAAACCCCCCAAGTCCCTCATGCTTTTCTTTCTACCTCCCCCAGCTTTTCTTCCTTGTACTCTGAGAGCTCAGGACCCTCCCAGCTTTCCTGGCAGGGTACTGGGTTTTCAAAAGTTGACAAAACTTAGAGGAAGGCCTTGGACCCTACATCTGCCTGCCTTTCACAAGAGAGGTATAAGCCAATGGATCAAACTAAATTTGGCTCGAGGAAGATTCATCCCTTAAAAAGCTGGCCATATTTCCCAGGGAGGTGGGTGTATGGATTTCTTCAGACATCCTTTGCTTAGACAGGATAAGAGGGCAGTAATATCAACTAGAATTTAATAATATTAAATGCTGGTTATGACACAGCATGAGGAGACATCGTGATGTCTGAAAAGTTCTTTGTGTCTGAGTTATGAATTGTTTGACTGTGTCCCTTTCAGGTGGGAAGTATTACTGTGTAACTCTAGAAACCAGAAACCAGGCAGACAGTTGGGATTTTGTACGGGGGAAGAGCCCAGTTTTCTTCTTTCCAGTGGCTTGTTTTGCCTTACTTGGATACATCTGGTACTTGTTTATGCAGTGTGTAATTAATCTATGAAATGCATTGTTGGAAGTTATCCTTGGGCCAGAAGATTAGTAGGATTCATGTATAATCTGGAGCCATAGTTACCTCATGGGGCAAAAAATAATAATTTAGAAGGGATATAAACTTTCACTCTTAAGGGCTTTAATCAACCACTAATGACACAAGTTATGGAGAAAAACCTTTCCCTGTGGGCAGGGTATTTTTCCATAATTAATATTTATGGGAATTTTTACACCTTCCTCTGACACCTCTAGAAGAGGCCAGTGGATGAGATGTAATAGTGGACGAGATGAACTGGAACATGCTGCATTCCAGGTGGAGGTTTACACTGCGGGAAGGGATGTCTGGGCAGCCTGGCAGGGGCAGGAAGCTGCTGACCGGAGAGGTGTGAGCTGCTGTGCCAATGGCACCGTAGAACAGCCAGGCTGGGCTCCTTCTCTGCTCAGGTCAGAACTCTGTTCTTCCCCTCACCACTGTTCTGACTTGGAGTGGAAAATTCTTTTGATATTCATATCCAGGCCTTTGCTTGCCAAGTCTGTGTTTGTAATCTGTAAACCACTGTTTGGGTCAGTGCTTTGTCTGCAGGTTTGGTGTTTTTTTTCATTTTTTTATCTCTTTTGTTAAAGTGACGCAAGACTTTCAGTCCACCAGGTAGTTCGGTCAACAATTTGTAGTGGTATTATAACTCTAATATAATGCTGCCAGAAGTTAGTTTGGCTCTTATTCCCTTTCCCATAATTCAATGGGCAGAAATATACCAAGGTGAGAAGGGCTTAGTTGGCAAATGCTGAAACACCAGCCTGGCAGTGTGCTTTGGTAGGGAGAAAAATTACCAGAATGGATGCAGGGCCTTCAGAATGAGGAGAAGCACAGGGAATAAAGATGCTGGGCCTCTTTACCTTAATTGCAAGTTAGATGAAGTTGCAGCAAGGGGCAGATTAAGTGTCAGCAGAGTATTTCTTCCATCACAAATAGCAGCAGGGGGTGCACATTCAATTTTCAATCATTTCCTGACTAATGTCAACCACCTGTTATACATGCTGAGCATCCATAGATAGAATGTATCTCCAGTAAGAGTAGATTAATGAATTCATTTTGCCATTATTGTAAATAGAAAAAAAACATTGCTTGACATCAAGCTAGTAGAAATGAAAGAAATAAAACAGGAGTGAGAAAAAACACATATGAAAATAACTACAGGTGTACACTTTGTTTTAGCTTGACATTTTAAATGGTTTTGTCCACTCTTAAACATGTTAAAATTGAGATCACTCACTATTTTTCTAGATAGCTTATTTATTCTTCATCAAAGTTCTTTTCTAAGCTTCTACTTAGTGATTTTTGTTTCCTTTTCTTATATTTAGTGAGAATTTCTGTTCCTGGTCACAGCTCACCCTGGACTCAAACTTAAAACCAGAATATAAATCTCCTGTGCATTCTGAGTGGTTGATTTACTAGGGCAGTTCTTGTAAGAATTGGAAGGATTTTTTTTTAACAACATCTGTAAAAGGGTTTTGAAATGTTCACAGTGTATGAAGAAAGATTGTAAAGTACAGTAAATTTCTTAAACTGCTGCTCACCTATTGTGCTACAAAATAGACCTTGTACTTCATTGATTCCTTTTGTGCTTTTAAGGAAAATTGTAGTAGTTCAGTAAAACTCACTGTTAAATGTTGGGAACTCCTGTGTTTATGGGCTCAAAAGGACTTTTTCCTCTTTGCCCTAGTAGTCAGTTGAATACAGAAACTTGCAAAAGCAGGGATGACACTTGCTGCAGTAAAAAATCAAATAGTCAAACCTCTGTAATTCTTGCAACACTTTGGAAATATCCACAGGAGGCTTTGTTGGCTTTTTTTTTTCAGTAATTTAACAAGGGACTAAATAACGTCACATTAAAATGATGCAGGTTATTAATGTTAAATACATAATTTTCGTGGATTTAAACATCAGTAGAAATTTAAGTATCCTATTGGATCGGGACCAACGAGCTCAGTAGCTTTGGAGTCAAGCTTTGATGGAATATTTCCCTTTGATGATGTTTTGCTACAAGAAAAAAGGGAACTGTAACTCCTGACAGGATCTCAATTGTCTTACAGCAGGTAAAGTGGGATGGACAAACTGAATTAAAATGTGCATGTTCCCAGACCATGCCCTTCTCCAACACTGGTGTGTAGCAGTTGTAACCAGCAGACTTCTCAGTAAGGTAGATGAACAGGACCTGGAATGTCCCTGTTTGTTGCTTATGGGACCATTTCACAAGTGGAATAAGGATATTGTAAACTTTTTCCATGGGGGGACTCCAAAGAAGATTGACCCAGATCCCTTTACCTGCTGCCACTGTTCTTCATTTCAACAGCAGACAGGTTGTACAAGGCAGGACACAGTTTGCTGCTTTTCCAGTTTATTTCTTCTCTCTGGGTTTCTGTGTCCTCCCTACTGCTTGGACTGCTGCAGCAGCAGGCACCAAAGTCCTCTGAATATGACAACATCCTAGAGATCACACAGCATGCTGTTATCCTTCTCTCCCCCTCCACTTTTTAACCTGTCAGCAGGTTTTAAACACCAAGGATGTTTTTAAAATACCTTTTTTCTGCACAGAATGTTTTAAATGAAGTAACAGGGTAAGTCAGGTATATAGATAGACTTCTCGTCCCTCAAGTTTAGTTAGATTTGCTGTTTTCGGACATGGCAAACCCTTGGGAAACTTAGCTAGTATAAGGGATAATGATGCTTCTGTTTAGAATTTGTAAAATAGGCCACTGAGAGGACTTTTGTTTAAAAAATAAAAAGAAAATGCTCTTTCAGAGGGCATTTTTATTAATGAGAATTACAATACTGGAAAATCTGTTATAGATTAGTGAAGAACAGTAACAGTGTATCCAAATGGAACTGGTTGGATAATTAAATTCATTTAATAGGTACTGAAATTTAAACCTCTTGATCCCTGTGACGTAAACATAACTCTTAAAAGTCGTGGAACTTGATTCTGAAAGTGTAATGTGGGAGAGAAACATGGGGACGACAATTACAGATTTCAGATACTCTGGGAGGAAATGTATACAGGAGTTAAACAACAATAGGCATTTAAATAAAGAAAAAAAGGGAAAAAAAAAGAATGAACCCCAAAACTCTAGCTATGAAATATTAAAAGGGGCTTTAATAAAACCCTGTTTATGTAGATGTGCAGCTTATGTGATCTTATTGAAGCAACATGACTGGGATAACCAAGTGACAAGTAAAGAACACTAAAGATCAAAATCCTTAAGGAACATCATGTTTTCACTATTCTTAGACTCCTTTTACCTGTTCTGATTATCTTGTCTGTTTTGACTAGATGTTCCTCTGAATATCTGTTTTGGTTTCCTATTTTCATGATGAGAATCCCCAAAGATCCTCATTCTATGGTTTCTCCTCTCATTAATAGAATATTTTTTTCAATATTGATTACAATCTATAAAGTATGTGCAATTGTCTGTATAATTGCCTTTTCTTGATTTGGTAAAAAGGAAAAATTTTTCCTGAATTTTAATACATCTGTTAGGAGAATCGTACCAAATGGCTGACAGGCTGTTTGCTAAGTAAGAAGGAAAATGTTTTAGTAAGATTGGTATAAAATATGAAGTCCTGACAGTCATAACACTGAGTTATGCTTGGATTTTGTTTGTACTAGCTAAAATTATCTGTAAGCTTTTAACTGTGTCTTCTGTTTCACTGTCTCCTAAGGTGCTGAAGGATGAAATTTCTGGTTCGAGCCCATGCAATAGCTGAGAGGATAACAAATTTAAAACAACAGTTGGGGTGCCTGTGGGCAAATAAATAAGAAGAAAAAGGACTGTATGAAAGTAGATTATTAGCCCTAAATTTCAGACAACATTTAAATGTTGATCTCATATTTTTGTCTTTCATGTTTATATCTAGCATCTGTATCAACACTGGTGATGCTGAACTATAGAGGTAATACATATTATCATTTAATAAAATGCCTTTTTATCCAAAGGCATTTCTATTTTAATACTCTTTAATTTAAGGTGGGATCTCAAAAGTTCCCAACCTTCCTCTGTCCATAAAGCTATAGCTGTCTTGGGGAAAAAGGGTGTATTTTCATCTTTATTTGCTTTTATTTCCTTCTGCAGTCTGTTATTTTGGAACATAATGGCAGGGCTGATCTTGGTTACTCATGATTTGGCTGAGACTTTTTATCCTTTTCCCTTTCCAAAATGACAGTGTCCATTTTCTGTCCATCCCTGTGTTTCAGCAGAGTTAGAGTAGACGAGTTCAAAGAACAGTAATAATGACTTCTCTCTTCTTAAAATGCTCTTTGGGAGAAGTGGGCTAACTGCTTTTAGAAGCTAAAGTTATGCATCACGTGCCTCATTCAGTGAAATAATAATTTCCATACCTCGAGTTTTTTTGGTGTCATTAAGATCTTAAATGGTTTTCATTAGTTAGTGCTACAAGCTTCTTTTCTATAAACCTGTTAGAAAGAAGAAAGAACAGAACACTCTGTCTGGACTTTGTAGTTTGTGATGATTTGGAGATGTTGTGTTCAAACATAGGCACTTAAGTCAACATTTTTTTTCCAAGCCATTGTAGTACAGGCTTTTCCTTGGAAACTGAACACTGTCTGTACTGTATGCCATCGGCTGGTCAGACTTCACATATTGTTGCTTTCTTAGCTTTGGAGTTCAGGGATACCTGTTTTAGAAGAACTTCTGCAGACTTTCTTAAATTGAAAATGTCAAAAAGTTTTGAGAAAGAAGTAGACACCAATTTATCTGAAGCAGTTACCTAATGCCTGATTCTCTGTAATACTTTCTCTAAATGGAACTCGGGTGAAATTAATCATGTAAAACAACATTTCAGTTGCATCACAGTACTTGCAGATTTAAATTAAAAATGTAAAAAACACTTTATCTTCAGTCCTCTTCATTGTAGTATCACAGTGCTCTTGCTAAGGCCTCTCTTGCAGTTTTAAATATTCTTAATTAGGATTTTGGGCCTGATTCTTCCTCTAAAATCTTAGGGAAATGTATCGTTGAACTCAGCAGAGATAAGATCAAGTATAATTTCCACCCTTCCATCAACCATTTGAAATGCAAGTGTGAGTATGGCACATCTTGCTGGTTTTCTGAGTAAAAATACTATGAAATGGTGAACAAAATTGACCACTCAAAGATTCAAAACTTTTTACACCTTTTTGGACAGATTATGGTACCTGTCAGACTGAGGTTTCTAGAGTTCTTGTTAGGTTAAACTTGTGGAAAAAAAAAGAATCACTCTGAAAAAGAGTATCTGTTTGATTTCTGTTGCTATATTATATCTTTAGGCCAGGAACAGCCCTAAACCTTCAGTGCTTCAGCCCCTGGAGCACCTTGTCTTCATAGGCAGATGTTCTCTGATGGAAGTTTCACACAAGTCCAGATTCCATGGGATAATGCCTTTGTATATGAATATTATAAAACAAGAGCAAGGTTGTAATTTTGTAAAAGAGATTATTTTTTATATGTGACTAGTTAGCACATTTTAAGCAATGACAGTGCTGATATTTGCTGGTTTTCAGAGATTAAGATGGGCTGAACAATGAAGGGTTTCCTGTGGTAAAAGTATGGCTGTAAACGTTTCTTCTGGTAATGTAATTAGGAAGTATTGGCTTCAGTTAATGTAACTTAAACAAAACATGTTGTCCTCGGCAAACTTGTTAAACAGGCATAGCCTTGTCTAAAAAGAAAACAGGGACATATAGTGTTTCCATGGAAACTCAGTTAAAATTCTGACTTGTGGATATGAGCATAATCAGTACTACAATCTAAACTCATTGAATTAAATGAAAAAGAATCTTAGTTATGAAGTGAACACAGTATAAAAGTATCTCTACACATGCAAGAATCATAGTCTTCCATCCTTATAGATGCTTTCTAACTGCACATAAAAACAAGAATAAAGCAGGGAAATTTGTATGGGACCCTTCTCTTTTTGCCTTCCATGGCCATTTGTGCCATTTTTAATACAAAAATCAATATAAGAATTGAAAATAAATCTGTTTAAATACACTTTATTGAAGTTGGATATAGTTTACTGCAACTCTAATGTGTGGTTTTGATCTCTTTTTATTTTAAATGAAAGGGAGAAGGGCTTTTCCCGTAGGGTAGGGCATATCAGCCCTGTGGTGTGAGAGAATGGAGAAGATAATCTTTTCTTCCATTAAAAACATGCTGAGAAGATTTATTAATTCTGGCAAAGGCTCTAGCATCCTTTTTGTAAAATGGCAGAAAAATACAGAGGTGATTGAATTTACCTATTAGAAAACTAAATATGTTTTATAAATCTGTTATAGCAGAATTTCAGGGAGAATCTTTGTCATTTATAAACATCTATATTTTGGAAAGTGGTATTTCAAAGTTCTTTTGATGCCTAGGAATATGATAGGGACTTCAGAATAACAGCCTAACATTTACTGATGGCAGTGTGAAATAAGTGCTTCTGGAAAGCCTATCAGGATCAGCCCCCTTTTGGTATGTGCCTTAACACCCATAAAAACCTGGCCTTGGCAAGGTTAACTCTCCTTGTAAGTCACTCACAGGTTTGCCTTTACACAGCAGCATAATCTCTGAAAAGCCCTGCCAAAACTCCTTTCTCTGGGTGGAGTTCTGAGGTCTTTTTGTGTTCTCCAGAGCTCCATTCTGGAAGGTGCTCCATGTTCTTATCTTGTGCTGGGCATCCCTTGACTCTCACAGACTCCAGTGAGCGCTAAGCAGTGCTCAACACCTTCCAGGCAGGAGCCCCAGCTGAATTTGCACCTATCATGCAGCTCAGTAGAAACAGAAGCTCTTTTGTATGATAAATCTTTAGTTTAATGTAATATTAGACAGCTCCCTTTCAGAAACCTTCCTTATTTATTTCAAAGCTATTACATTAAAGAGGATTACATTTGGTGCCCATGATACTGATTTTCCTCAAAAATTAGTAATTTATACTTCTAAAAAATGCTTTAAGGCTGTATTGACAGCTAAATCCTACCAATCATTAGAATATAAATTGTAATATACTGCTTGTTGAAGCATCTGGGTAGCAGTTTATGTGAAGTAAGTAGGGTCCATTTGTACTTTTATTGTGAAAGTCATGTCAGCACTTACACTCTTTCCAGGAGTTAATAACTCAGCCAAAAAAGTTCACTTATGGTCATAACTTGGCACAAAGATCTCAGGCAATGCTGACATTTTATTTTAAAAAAAATTCAAAAGTCTATCAGTGCCTTTTAATTTTACCAGTCAACATTTTTAAAAAACTTTATTTCTTTGGGTTTTTCTTGAAGTATCAATTAAAAACATTTATTAATCTTGTATTTGGTCATAAGTTAGTCAATAGATTGTTCTCTGTATTTTGTGGCTTTAAGGAGGTCATTTCATCTTTGTCTAATGAAGCAATTAACATCTTGGTTAATTTTCAGCAATATGCAAACATCTCTTAATATGTGAATAGTCACCAGATCAGACCTAAGCAACCATTTTTGCTGATGTGTAGGCTTAGGTAGCAATTCTGAAGATGCTGATTTCTTATTATTCCTGAAATATGATAAGTAGACAAGTAAAACAGAAAACTGTCATTCTAGCCTGAAATGCCTGACTTGGATGCACATTAGCTGTTTTCCAGTTCATGTACAAGTTAGATAAAACAAAAGATAAATTATTTTCCCCAATACAGTTTGTTGCTAAGAGGTATGGTTGACATTGCTTGACAGTGTTTCAAAATCGTGGCAATAAAATGTTCTCATGAAATAAAGTTAAGTAAGTGTGAAAATGTTCAGATTATGGCCAATGTTAATCCATAGTTTTAGAAACTGACTTTCAAGTGAGATATATGTAATATACTGATCACACATTGAAAGATAGTATTTCTTTTTATTTAACATGTAAAAAGTAGGAGAATATGAAAGAGAAGAAAATTTATATTTCAGTATACTGGAAAATCTGTCAGTGTTATTAATCTAAGATTGCTTTCAATTTCTGACCTGGTTTAAAACTCCAGTCCAGGAGATTCTAAGAATGCTAGTTTATAGTTCAAATGCTACCTCTTTCTTTCGTTGAACAAATAGGCAGCTGTGTTCTTTTCTACACAGATATTCAATAAAAATGTAATTTTTGTCCAAAAATGAATAAAAACAGAAAAACAAAGCTGGTTTTGCAGATAATACTGTTCATGGAAAATTTTAACACCTGTATCTTTTGCTATTACTATTTTTAAAATTGTTCAATAAAAGACGCAAACATAAATCGGGAGGGTTGCAAATCCACCAGTGCTATTTTCTTTGTACTTCCAACTGCAAAATACTGTGGTACCGCACAATTTCAAACACATAAAAAAATGTTCACTGAGACTTTTGGGCACATAATTTTTTTTGTACTTTTCTAAAACTATAGATTAACACCACGTGGTTAAACAGCAAAAACATGCTTCAATAAAGCAATGCTCTTAGAAAAATAAAAGCATGAGAACTATTGTGGAGCATTACAGTAAATATTTGACTTATAAATCATCCAATAGATACGGTGTTGAAAGGCTGGAGACAGTTATTCGTTATGAGGTATTTCTGATGTATTATTTGACTTCAAGTAACATGACTCATATTTTCAGTAATTCAAAGTAATTTGCTAATCACAGTATAGCACAAACAGTTTGTAGAGTATGTCACTATTATTACTGTAACTCAGTAAATAAGAGATCAAAGATTTATTTCCAAACAATGTGATTAGATAAGAATGTCACTGTTTCCTCATTTGGTGTCGCAAGTCTGGTTTGATTAATATTTCATATACTCATAGACCTTATATGGATACAAGCCCCCACCATGACAACAGGATAGAGGGAGTGGTTGGTACTCACTGTGCTCTGGAGGCAGGAAATGTTGAATTCAGGCAGTTCCCTTTCCCTGCTAGGATTGCTAACAGCAGGATCTACATGTCCTGGTCCCCACGTCTGTGGTAAGGGGGCATTGAACTGTCAGGAGACCAACTGGACAGAGAACTCCCTCACAAGTTCATTTTGCAGTGGATGCCATAATATTTATCTTTAATGTCTCATCCAAAGTATTCTGTCTGGCAGTGCGACAGAGCGGTAGACAGTAGGTCTGGTACAACTTGTACCCACTCTGCTAGGACAAGATTTCAGTTTGGGAGGGGTAAACCACTTTGGAAACCGTAATGGAAGCTTTGCCCATGTCTGAAATCAGCCTTTCTCACAATGCTGAGGTATGTAGAAACAGATTTTTTCTTGTCAGCCTGCTTAGGGAGTAGCCAGAATCAAGTCTGAAAAGAAAGTGCAATCAGGGTTTGAATGTGTGGTATTTTAATTACAAGTGGAAGCAGAAAGCCTTGTATATCCTAAGAGAATCTGATCACAGTCTCTAAAAGTTCAGATAATTATCCTAATTTCTGGCTGTTTGTCTGAACTTTGAGCCTTTTAGGGTTCCTTAATGGCAAATTTGAACCCGCAGCCTTTTGGCTGAGACAGAGAGGTACACTGGCTGTGCTGCTCTAAACTAGGACCTCAGCTGTGAGAAGTAAAGATTTTTCTGAGAACTTGACAAGTCCTGGATCTTCTCTTAAGATTTATAAATGTGCTTATAAATATATACTGTTCTTATTTTTTGTTTCATTTGTGGGTTGTACTTGAATAGCAAGAAAACCCTATAAAACTAAAAAATGGTTGGGGAGTTATAAAAATATTCTCACTGCTTCATTATTTTAGCATTACTGTGGTCAGATTTCAATCTTCACGTGCTTTATATACCATCAGAATTCAGAATTATTTGTCAGAGTAGTGGCCGTGCAAAGAGATGCTGAAAGAAAGTTGAAGGCTCATAGGAATTCACAAAAGCTCTGCCACCAGCAGTTTCCTTTGTGGTGTTTCTTGCCTTCTCTCTGCAGGCTGCTGAAGCTTCCTGAGGCTAAGAAAAGTACTAGTCAGCTTTTGTCTTTTTCTTTTCTTCCTTTCTTCTTGTTTTGGTACTGGAACGAGCCAGGTGTCAGTAGACGTCAGGTATTTTCTAAAAGTCACAGGGAGGGAACTCCAGACCCCAGACAGGGCTTGACTTGCTTTGCCTCACCCTCTTCAAATTGGGCAATCTAAGCCACCACTTTGTGCTATCAATGTGCCCCTTGTATTTCTCAGGAACAAGGTACCTATCTTTCCAGCAAAGTGCACTTAGTGTAGTTCTGCCTGCCAAGGGGTTACCTTCCTCCAGGCTTATAGGGGGTTTGTTTTGGGGGTTTTTTGTTGGTTTTTTTTTGAGTCACAGATGGATTCTCGAGTACCTCCCTGGAGCTGTGCTCCTCGTACACAAAGTTTATTATGGGGTAAATGAGCGGATTTCTGTGGGGGCCCTTTGTAACAGTGTTGGCAGCACATCAGCTACAATCTTGTGAAGTCTGGAGTACAGGAGAGCCGTCTGAATGATAATTTACAGATAACCTCTTTCCCTCCAAGTTCCTCACTGAAGACTCCTGAAAAGGCAACGGACTTCCAGTCACCAGCGCCTGTATTTTTTTATGTTTTCACTCAATTTATATCCTTTTTGTGTTTCCTCCTGCTCCTGCTGCTACTTCATTAGTCCTCCAGAAGGAAGATGTGTGTCAGGGAGTCAAAGGGAGTCTGGTTTATGATGACGTTCACAGACTGCCCTCCACAGTTCAGGTTGTCAGGGCTTGGCTGCAAACCAAGCCTTCAGCCTTCCCTGGTGGTTTGAGCTTGGATGAACTCCGGCCTGCCAGCAATCATCATCCTGCTCCCCTTTCAGCTTGGCCCCACACCAAGTTCCCAATATCTCCTCCCTTTCTGCTCGAGCTTGGCCTCCAGGAAACACCAGTTGCCACTGCCTTCCCTGTGTCTTGGGAGTTTCCATGCACACAACAGCTTCCACTGCTAGTTCCAAAAGTCTTCTGGAAGGAAGTGGCAGGTTTGAGGTCCACAAGTAAAGAGGCAGTACTTCAACTTTCCACTGCCCATTTAAGAAGAATTCACTCATTTACATCCTGCATCACAATAGCTCTGATGAAGGAAGTCTTTGTGTTGCTAAATCTTCTGATGTGAGCAAACTTTCTCGCATAAAAAGCTGACAATGGTATGGGATTTAAAAATGTCTGTGTATGTGCAGTCATTCCACTTATTTGAGGATAAAAAAGATAAAAGTAAAATACCAGTAATAATAGAAGGTTTTTTTCCTACTTATTGTTTAGAGTGCAAAACTAGGTGATAGTCTGCACTTTGAGATATTTTGTATTTTACGTTATATCTGCATTAAAAAAAGACTAATTTTTGAACAATCTGTCAATGTCAATGAGGCACGGCAGCTCAAATATAGGTGGAAAAGGTAGGTGCACATTTACATGGATTTCAAAGGATTTAATACTAAAATATTTGTAAATTGTTAAAATAATTTAAGAGTACTTAAATATACAGTGTTTTAATTTAATTTAATATTGCATATTTAATGCAGTATTGCATTAAATATGCAATATTCTGGAGTTAGGCAAGAAGGTTCCATGTCAGAGAAACGACAAAGAAACTTGTAAGAACCTTAGAAATTATCACTGAGTTAAATAATAAACTAAAAGAAACACAACAAAACAACACATTGCAAAGGACAGTTTCTGAAGAAAAATAACATCATATTCAAATGCATGACAGATACCCCATTTTTGCTGGGGTAGGAACTGTGCTTTATCATAAGCATAGAAATTCATAAGAAACATTCATAAGAAACACAGAAGAAAGTGCATAACTGCTCAATAGTTTGGCCCATCTTTTTGTCAATTTTACTCTTTTATCACAGGCTACCAACAGCAGTTCATTATGAGCATGGCTGGTATCGCCACCCAGGACTGAGACTGCCTGATGCTCTCAAGTATAAGCTTGTGTTTTCAGTATATTAAAAAATGGCCAGACTCAAACTATTAGGCTGATTTTTTGGAGGGGTGTTTGAATCAGGGTCAGACATTCCAGCTAATAAAACGAATACTTTTTTCATGTTATAATAAAATTCCGAGGATCTTCTGTTTGAAGAGAGGAACTGAAAAAAATGAAAAAGGGGTGAGAACAGGAAGGTTTAGGTAAAAGGGGAAAGACCACTGAGAAGGAAACTGAATGAAGTGTGAAGTTTGGAAAGGTGAGACTGCATTTTACTGTGCAAGTAAACTGAACCTGGGTTTAGAAGCAGTGTGGGAAGTGCACAATTCTCAAGTGCTTGTTCGTATTTTATATATCCTGCACGTGATTTAAGGATGACTGTCACTGAGACTAGCTGTGTTGGGTAATACTGGAGCATAACTATATATTACTTGTTACATAACTATATTATTGTAACAGAGTTCCTCTTGGAATACCTCTAATTTGTTAGCTAAGACTTCTTGGAATTGAGGGGAGAAAAATATCTACATTTTCTTTTTAATTATTCTACATAATACCTATGTTTTAAAAGTTTTTTTTTATCATCTTTGGTGGTGGGAGTCTTCCATTATCTGTAGTAGCTGTTCTTGGTAGTTGTGTTTATTTCTCAATATTGTGTGTTGGGGTATAGAGTCAGTGTCTCATTCTCTGCCTGAGCTAAACACTGAAGGCAGATTCTGAAGTGAAACAGATTTAGAGTATAAATAGAAGTGCAATCAACTTTTAAAAGAGTATTTAAGTGTGTTCTGGAATATTTCATATCTAGTTATTAGGTATTTTAAAAGATAATAATGAGAGTTAATCCTAGTAGATGGAAAGGAAAGCATCTTAAAGACTCTTAGTTTAATACACAAAGGTGATACAGATTGAAAAATAATCTTGCTACAAGTCTGTATCCAAGATTTCTTGTTTGGAAGCCAAGTTAAACCTCATTTAAGATAATTCTGTCGGAAATAGGAGGCTAAAATGTCCTCAAAATGTTAGGTATCATTTATGTATGAGAAAGAGTCTTAATCTATACTGTATTCTGTGGGGAAAGGAATGGAAACCTTAAGATATTTTTGTAACCTTGCTGATCTGGTGCTTATATATAGTGTAATACAGTACAGATATTTCAGAGAATGGAAATCCCTTTAGCTTTTACTACTTTTTCCTATAATTGTGTATTTGGAATCCATTTGTCAGGTTTATAGGGAGATTCAGCTCCTCTCTTGCCTGAAATAAATCAGCCTAATCTATTTTCCTCTCTTATTTTAAGTAGAAAATTATTCTTTTTACTTAAAACCTAAGAAGGATTCTAATTCTGTGCACAGAAGTAATTTGTTGAGGAAAGCTTTTCTTATCTTTCTGTCTGTTTGCTTAACCATGGAGATTGAAATGAACACAAGCAATCCTGATCTATTCTGAGTAGTTATTTGTTTTCCTTCGTGTTTGCCTTGATACTAAGCAGCCCTGAGCCATGTAGCAGTTGAGCACTTCCCAATACTTCCATCCTGAAAGCAACCCACTGAAAGAGTGAAATATTATCTTCAGCCATGGAATCGATGCATAAGGAAATTACTTATTTAACGATAATTATCACTGAGCTGAGAGTTTAATTTTGTCATTCTCAACCTTCTGTTATTTCATAGGGTCTGCACTACAAAACAGCAGCCACTTTGTTGAGCAGAGGGTAGAAATCTCAGGGAGTTAATAATTGTTTTCCATAGGCAGCATTAAAGCTTTTTATTTGAATCACCTAAGTAAATTTGCTAATGTGATTAAAACAAAAAATTGGATTTGCAATATTGGTTTGAAATGATACATTTTGTGTTACATGGAGGAAGAGCTTTAATACCCCTCTGTCAGCTCCCATCAATTGTTCCCCTGCCTCCAGCTCCAGCCCACCCTCCTCTGCGACAGCAGAGTGAACACAAAACTCACTTTTCCCTGGCTGAAGAAAAACAATTTTTATCCTTTGGCCATTTTGGTTGAACCAAGCCTGCAAATGTGGAAGAAAACTTTATATTTTAAGATGTGTGTTCCACACAAATATCAATTAGCATTTTTGTTGTTTGTGATTTGTTTTTTAACTAAAATGTGGCAGTTATCTGGGTACCTTCCTGAACAATGCTTAGAAAAATTTCAGTGCAATTACAGTTTTTTATCTAAATCTCTGTGCTAGCTCTCACACCCAGAAGGCTAAACTAGGAATTAGTGATATAGGAGATATAATTTTGAAGTTTTCCTGTTTCCTCTTTCCCCCACATGTAGCCAGTTTGTAAAACATAGATTTAAATATTGGGTGGCTTGGAGCACAGATATTTTATTCTGAAGTTCTCAAGTGCTGAAGGATTAGGGATTGCTCAGAAGAATGTATTGGCTCTAAAACCTTTTGAAGTATATTTGAATAGCTCTCATGGCATTAAATGACCAAACAAAAAATGTCATGTTCTAGTCACAGAGTTCTCCAAAAGCTCAGGGGGGAAAAGCCTGCAAAAATGCTTTAGTATCTCATGACGGGTTGAAAAGAAAATTATTTTCCTATACATTAACACTATTAATTCTTTTGAATGTAGAAGCATTCAAATAATTTTTAGCTGAATTTTAGGAAGCATTAGTAGTTTTCCTTTATTATATATTACATAGGATATAGAATATTTAGAAGGTACTCATTCTGTGACAGGGGAGTTCCTATGTGGAACTGTGCAACGAACAATATGTAAATAAGACAAACAGTGAAATTAAAATCTCATAGTAAAATACACCTCTCAGAAAACCTGCGTAATGCTGCTTTCACCATGCCATGTTTGTGAGAGCTGTGTTCTCTCTTCCATCCTGCAAGCACGGGTACAGATCATAAAATCACTGAGATGGGAAAAGACCCTTTAGACCATTGACCCCAAACGTCTGGACTTTCGGTTTCTACACAAAGTACAATTCTGCTGAAATCATGGGAATCTGCTCAAGTGGGAGCAGCCCAATATTCCTCACTGTCTTTTATTTTCCCTCACAGTCTGTCCAAGAAATCATCAAGATTCACAGAGCTGGTACTGTGAAACCAAACCTGCAGATGCCTCTCATCCTCGTGAAGAGGGATGCTCTGCATTTCATGGAAATCAATCCCAGTATTTCAACTGTTGTTATGCTGCAGCCTTCCATTGTGCAACTCATTGAAACATGCACATGGAATCTCTTACGGATGAGTTTTACTGTAATTATCTTGTTACTGTTTCAGATTCTGATGTGTGGTATGTAATTTGTACAGGACACAGAAAACTTTCGGTCCATATTGACTTTCTTTTTACGTAAGGAAGTTCTAAGCTATAAGGTTAGCACTTTTCTACAAAACATTTACACTTAAATCTTAGAATCATAAGATAATTTAGAGTGGGAGGGACCTCCTGAGTTCATCTAGTCCAATATCCTGCTCAGATTTGTATATACATATAATTTCATTATGGGACAACAATAGTTTTAACATTTTAATTAATGTTTATTATACTTTCATTAACTTTAGTTCATAGTTTACAAGAATAATAATGAACTTGATAATTTGGAAATGAAAATTTTCTCTATCTTGGCAACTGCTTCTCTGCTCTGGGTGGTGGTACCTCTAATAATGAGAAAGCCAAAGGGTTGACCTTATCAGGACCTTAAATGAACAATATATAAGTACAATCCACACATCTCTGCCTGTTACAAGTCTATGAGAGTGACATTTCCCATGGTAACACAGCATCTAGAAGTGATTTGAATTCCTTGTGGAAAGTTCCAGAAACTGTATGTGTTTTGCCTCCATTTCAGAAACAGCAGGTAGGATGTGCTGGGAATGCACCTAAAGGCAAGCAGTAGATGGAGCAAACACATCTGCATGGCTGTCAGAGAGCATCTCCTCATGGACTGTAGAATTAATTCCTAGATAATAAAATGTAGCTGGAGAGGGTCTCCTCTGGTGTTTATTCAAAAGAACTGGATTTCTCTGCTCGCTCTCTTAAGCAAAAAAGTCCATGAGTTACAGATAGCAGAAGAATATTTATAACCTGCTCTAATAGGAAAATCCTTATGTAATTTCACATCCTATTGTATCAGTTCATTACAGATTTCATTTCACATTCTCTTCCCTACCTGCTAACACAAAATAAAATATATGCATGACATCAGTGTGTGTGCATTTGCAAAAGCAAGTACCAATAATCTAAATGTAAATACGTTTTTAAACGATTCCTGCTGTAGACCCTAGAGGAGGAATGGATAAATGAAATTTTATTCAGTTTTCCAAAACAAATGTTTCTTTTTGAGGCTTTGTTTTTAAACAAAACAATGTAGCAATGAATTTGCCAGGAGTTAGATCTTCAGACATTTAAGGTTTTAAAACAAGCTTTTTTGAATTCTCTCAGTTTAGGCAGGTGAAACCAGAAGAACCAACTGCCTTTGCAGCTTATGCAAACCTCAGTGCATGATATTGTTCTTCAATAGAAACAATGACAGAAACGTCAGACTAGGCTGGAAGAAAGGTTCACTGATATTTGGAAAAACATAATCTCACCTGAGATTATGAGAAATATATAACTGAAACCAGTAGTATCTTGAATAATTATTTTTAGAAATTAAAATCTATTATCATTATTATAATTTTTTAAAAAATTTGAAATCAAGTAATATTTGTCAGATGCTTTCCTTTAACAGAATTGAACATAATACTCTTAACTTCAATTTTTTCAAATATATTTTTAATGCCTCTTGTGTTCCACTGATAATTTATGGATTAAATGACCTCAAAACAAATCATCACTTGAAATGTTAACCAACATTTTTGTGTTGTTTCAGCAAATCTTCATCTGTTTCAGCAGAAAACACAATGTGGGTTCCCTACAGCTGTTATATTGGTACCAGTAAAATATAAATGAGATTGGTGTGAACATAAATATGTTCAGCTTGTGGTTCTTTGATGTTAAATATGGAGACATGCAATTTGAATCTTTTTTTTTTTTTTTGCCTTGTGTGTTCTTCACATTATACAAGCAGCATCTTTCTATTTAAACTGGAAGTGGTTTACAATATGACTGTGTGGTCTCCTCAATTTAATTATTTGTGGTTTTTTATTTTAGGATTTACTTTCTCTTTTCATTATAAGACCTTTTCCTTCTGAGTAATTTTAAAGAATCACTTTGAAGGAATTAAGGATGCTGGGTTTATTTATTTATTTATTATTAATTTATGTCTTTCCCAGCTGTAGGTATCCAGATGAAACTCGAATTTTTCCAGCGGAAATTTTGGACTGCAAGCAGACAGGTATATATTTTAAATTGAAGTTTTCTTCGTCATTGAATCCACAACAGCCTTTTAACTGTGCAAGTGATGGTCTGCAATATTTTGTCACAAGCAAACTATTGTAAAGAGACAATGTATTTAAAGACTAGTTCTGATCTGACATTTGGGTTCATCATTACAAAAAGGGAGAATTCAGTGGGTAACAACAGTTGCTTGATCCCATATTTGTGGAAGCAATTAGAAAGATTATTAATTTGGGGTCCTGATACATAAGGAGTTACTTTTTTGTCATGTTGTTTTTCTCCCTTAGAAAAAGTGTAAACAGTAAACAAAAGTGTGATATTTGTTTGCAGTGGTAGCAGAATCATGACTTGTCACTTGGGTTTTCTCTCTAACACTCAGTAACTGAAGTATCACACAGATTAACTAACTAAACTAGATTACTGAATCATGGTTGCCATTCATAGTCTTCAAGGAACTTTACCTAAAACATTCAGGGGGTAGAATTTGTACTCTTTGAAGAGGATGGTCGGGTACTTTCTAAAGATTAGGAGATGCCACCCCTATTTTGAGAATCAATTGGAACTGTGCTGTTACAAAAAATACACCCCGACCCCACCCCAATGGAAATTCACCTTTCATCTGAGAATGGTCTCCAGGCTTCTCAAACACAGAGGAGATTGTGGTGTTTAAAGGAATTGAAATTGTTAAAGTGGGAATGTACTGTTATCTTACAGTTTCTCTGCAGGCAGGAACAGAACAGGTTTCGTGAACCTGTTTCCAAGATTTAAAAGTTTCCTAGTCGTTTTTAGAGCAATTTTAGATTAAAATGTCATCAATACCAACTCCTTTATAATTCTGCTAATATGAATTTATAAAATGTCTTATTTTTTAATCATTAAATGAGAAATGAAACTATTTTATTGATTTTTTGATGTCATCTTTAGTGTGCATCTCTCGATGGCAGATGTGCTATAAGTTGTGATGATGAAGTAAGTATTTAACAGATTATTTTTTTCATGTCTACCTCTACTTCTACCAGTATAACATAAAGTTGATGAATTTAATTTGAAAATCTCATTTTACATTATGATCTCTTGGTGTAATTTGGAATCACCTTCTAAATATTATACTGTTTAGATCGTGAGATTTTATGCCTGCTTAGAGATACCCACTGAATTACAAGGTTGACACTAGTACCTCAGACGTGTTGAAATAATTTCTGCTTTGAATTTGCTCATTTATTCTTGTTTTCCTCATGCCTCACATTTTATTTTAATGTTCTGTTTTCTTTCTTTTCCATTTTTGGTTTCTTAACCCATATTACATTCCATTACTGTTATTGTATACTGGAGCTGTGAAAAATACATAGAGGACTTGAACTGGATCAAAGTTACTGTAATTCAGATGTGTTCTCAGACCTCAGTTAACATTCTTGCTGTGTTTATTCTGGACTTCATGCCTATGGTTTTACAAGCTCAGGGACTCTCCACCTATGGAACGTTGCCCTTGAAGTCTGAAATTCACTGAACTTGAACCTTTGGGCAAACCTGAGCATAGTTCCCTTCCAATACCTATGGAACATTGTGAATTAAAGCTCTTTCATACAGCTCTAGTCTATGCAAATGCTATTATACATTAATCTTGTATCAGAAAGCTTCTGTTTGAGATTTGCTAACAATGAGTAAATGCACCCTGCTGCCTTTGTCAGCGCTAAAGTTAAATTACAAGCTGTTTCTTTAACACAGTGATTAATACTGAAAGTTATTTATCTTGATGGCAAGTGGTGAATGAATGGTCCTGAATGAATATTTTTTCCCCTAGTTAATATTTCTAAAATGGATTGAAATAGAAACCGTCTTATCTTCACATTCCAGGAAAAAAAAAAAAAGATATAGATTCCATTTATTGTATTATGCCTGTTTTCAATAACAATGCTAAAAAATTAGTATCTTTTAAAGTTCTGAACAGTGCTAGTGAATGGCTATATCTTAGAGATTTGAGACATGGCCACTAATTCTCAAATCAAGCCAGTATTTTCCCAACAGCATATAAGCCATAAACTATGAAATTTAGTCTACACTGTTTCTTGTCCAGCATGACTTCTTTTATTTATTTTTTATACTGTGGAGAAATATTGTTTCTAAAGCAGTATCTTTAGATTAATCTTTCATGCATGAGGACTGCAAATATGTATCCTCAAAAGATCTCTTCGTTGACTTAGGTCCTCTCCTAATACAGTTAGTGGGAGGTTTATGATTGACTTTGGGGAGAGCAGTGTTCTCGTGTTAGAGCATGCTTCTGAAATTCCATCTTTCACACACCATTGAGGTTAAGGAGCTGCCTCGTCTGAATACATCTGCTCCCCTCAGTTCTGTGCCAGCATCATCAGCTTTTCACATTGCATTTGCCAATTTTGGGCTTTCGTGCAGATCAAAGTTTGAAAATGAGTTGTTTCTACTTGCTTTTTGACAGGTTTTCTGTCGCTGGGGGTGCCTGTAGCTTAGGTTCTCCTATTAGAATGAATATCCTGCGTTTGCATTAGGGAATGGTGTTCATTATGAACTTTTGCCTGATTTGGGCTTTCTTGGGCTTTCTTGTTTTTTTAAAACATTCTACTTCAAGCCAGCATTTGTGCAAATCTCTCGTCTTCTCTGGCCCCACAGAACAGTACTAATATGTGGCTAGAATGAGAATCAGATGCAGCTAAGCATCTCTTGAAATACCAGACCTCATTTTCACATCTTGCACAACTACTAGTTCATGGGGTCCTTCCTCCCTAAAGCAGCACAGAGGTTTTGCTGGATGTGCAGAGTGTAGCAGAAAGCATATTTTGTCATATCTCTACAGCCCGCTTGCAGCAGGGAAGGTTTTGAATCTAAAACAAAGCCAGAAGGTTTCCTGTATTGAAAGCCATTCTACTTATTTTTTTTCCTTTTACACCAATGTCACAGAAAATTCCATAAGCGATGATAAAAACATTTGCTGATTTAGACAATAAAGATTTAACTACCACCACCACTGAGGTGGGTATTTGGCCATACAGAAGAGAAACTGAGTTATATCAGGGTTTGAGTTGAACCTTATGTTTAAACTCTGAAGCGCAGTAGTTAAAACTTTGCCTGTAGCAGGTAATTCCTTGAGGTTAAAATGGTGTGTGGAGGGAAGCTCTGATTTGGGTTTACCTTGGTTTATACAGTTCAGACATCTGACCTATGAAAAGCCAACAGTCCTGCCTCTAAATCCCGTTCCCAATTAAAACTACAATTCGAAAAGCTTTAGGAGACCTGTGGGGCCTCTTTTACAGAAGTTTCTGGTCCCATCCCCCAATGAACAAATTAAAAAATATTACCTGGTCCCCTGTTGGTTCTGCAGGCTGACACTGTGTTTTCATTAATACATCGTTAGGGTAATGACTTTGTGCTGATGTTTTTCTCCAAACACAGGAGAAGCCAGCAGGAACACCAAATTTCTGTGCCTTTACAAACTTTATTATAAGGAAAAGTTTTAAGAATGGATTATAAAAACACTGACCTTTGGTTTTTATGTTTGTTTGTAATTATCTTATATCCTCCAATTCTGTACACATCTTTGTTTTGATTTGCATTGCATGAAACAAATGCGTAAAAATTAAATTGTATAATACCCCATTAGTCAAGACTACACTCACTTAGAATTTATATAAAACATTATAACAACCTGAAGGTTTTACCTCTTAAGAATTTACTTAGTAGTAAAGTATATAATTAACTTATTGCTGTACCTTAACATCGAAAATAAAAGTAGCATTTTATTATTTTTCAGACAATCAACTGTTACCTAATAGATAACAATGGATTTATTTTAGTGTCTGAAGACTATCAACAGGTAAGCATAAGATTTTTCTTCAGTCTTCTTGTGTAAAACACTCATCTAAATATTTTTTGTAAATAGGTCGCCACTTCAAAATAGTAAGGAAATATTAACATAAAATTAAAAAAATTCATTCTACAAAGAATGAAAGTTGTTTCTCGCAGGATCTCCATTTCTATCTCCTATTGGGGCTGGGTCTGCTCTTAGAATCATAAATGTTCTCTTAAGGGCATCTCTTGCTGCAGAAGTGTCTGTCTTCTGTAAGAGGTTTTTACTCCAGGAAAAAAAAAAAATCTCTGTACCATTTTTGTCACATGGAAAGGTTGAGAAGGGAGGGAGGGAGGGACGATGCTGGGAAGGACACAGAGCTTTTACATTCAAACTTGAGATAATGAGGTTTTACAGAGCTATTGGCTGAAGAGTTTGTTTTCTGAAGTGGATTATAGTCATTGAAGGATTAAAACTAAGCACTCAGCATCACAACGGAGAGGACAAGAAACATGATTATCACAGAATCATAGAAAGGTTTGCTCAACTCTGCAAATCTTATGAAGCAATGACACCATTCTCATTGAATTTTGCCTGAAAAGTGCTGGGGTGGTGCCCCACACATGCCAGAATTGTCTGAAGTTGAATTGGTTTTATGTGTTCGGATTGTGAATAGGAATATCCACACTCCTACTTAGCCCTCAGGTGAATTAAATTTGTTATGATTAGCATGACCTAAGAAATACACTCATTAGAGAATAATCTTATACATTTAAAAAATGTTTGTCTCATTATTCCCCTGTTGTTGTTACTATTTAAAGGTGCTCAGCTGTGACTTGTGTCAGTGATTTGCTGGTTCATAGCTGGCAATGGCCAATAAATATTAGGAAGAGATGTTTCCTTTGCTAGTCACCTGATAGAAGCCATTATGTATTCCTGTTAATAGAATATGTAATAGTGTGGAGAGTTCTTGCACCAGAACTAGGCTAGAAATGTGTTCTGACCTGGTTTTTTAGTTGAATGAATCTAAGCCTAAAAGGGACAGCAGAGATATCTCTATGTTTATATAAAGCTACAATAAGATTGCAATAGTATATATTTATTTTATATATGTAGTGTGTATACACTCTTTTGTGGATAGAGAAGGGGTAGGGAAGTGGAATGATGCCCTACCAATTACTCATCTCTCTGGGGTTGCTTCAGCACTATTTTTCTATGGACTTTCCAAACATGACCTGAACTGCTCTGAGAATCAGGTTTGTGGGGCAGAGTAATTCTTCTGAATTGCAACTAAATCCTAATGTATTAAAAAATAGTGATAACCTGGGTGTTGCTGCTTTGGGGGACAACTAGCATTTACAAAGGGAGCTTTTGTGGAGAGAACTGTCACTGAAATGTCTTCATAAGACTGGTGCACAACTTGATAAATGAGGTTTATTACCATCTAAGGTTATACAAGGCATTTACGGTTTGGAGTTTCTTGACATTGCTGCCTCTCCAATAGTTAGGATAATCTTTCTTCATCAGTCAGCTAGGGCTATTGAAGCTGGTATTTTTAGTCGTGTTCCTCTTGTTTCTAGGAGACTGTACATACCCATATGTTGTGGAAAATGTTCCAAGATTCCCCTGAGAAAGGCAGTACTTGCTTTTTGGGTGGAGGAATGCCTTTTTTTAGCTAGGGCTGGCTGTAACTTTTCTGCCTGCAAACTCCCAGGTGCATACTTGAGGTCAGCTAAGTTCCTTGTAATGGAATTGGGGTTTAGTTCATACAAAACCTATGGAATCCATGCAATTTGAGAGGGTAGTGCCCTTTCCCCCTCATAAATTGTGGGATTTCTCCCTTTAAACAATGAAGAGAAATATCCAATCCTTTTGGGATTTGAGGCTCTAAAATAAAACAGGTCTTCCCAAGGTAGAAAAATGCTGTACATGCAAGATTTTCCACTGTCACATGAATGGCTGCAGATGACGGAGTCACTTCCATCCTGCATACCAAATTCATAACATGAATGTTTGTTTTCTCAACAGAGATTTATTTTTATTAGTCCACAAGTACTGAATAGGGACAAAATGAGTAATTCATCAGGCTGAGTGGTTTTAAGTATGAAATGACTCTGAATGGAGTTAAAATTTATGGGATTGATGAAATGTACTGTTCCAGCTCCTTAAACAGGTCATGCAGGAATTATAAACAACGCTTTTTAATGACTGTTTATGAAATCCTCTCACAACCTGTTTATATATTTTTTGAGTAACATTTAATCACAAGGGTTTGTGATCAGATTAGTGTGTTTTCTTTACAAGCTTTAGGTTTGGATGGCTTTTATTTCTGATATTAGATGTTATATAATGTACCTCAATGTATTGTTTAAGCTCTCACATCTGCTCAGGGGTAACAATATAATTCCAAATACTTGCCCTGCCTGGGAAGTCCTCTTCAGATTTTATGTAGCAGCAGTCCTGAAAACCTGTCTATGTAACTGTCAAAGCCACTCTTGTCAGATCCTAGAACATGCCAGTTTAAATTGCATCCAGTCTTGTTTTGCATTTATCTACACTTTTGGTAATTTTTTGCATTTTCCTCTTGCAGACTGGTTACTTTTTTGGGGAGGTTGAAGGGGCTGTGATGAACAAGTTGCTAACAATGGGCTCTTTTAAGAGGTAAGAATTAACTCAACTTTTTATCTCTTGAAAAATATTTTAACAACAAAATCATACGAATAACAAAATCAAAGTCATATAGAAGAAAGCCAAGACTGGCATTGTGGCTGGATTCTCATCTACACCTATTTTCTGTATGATCTGAGTGTGCCTCGATGCCATGTGCATCAAATGTTGAGAGCATTGCAGTCAGCCTACAGTGAGTCTCTTATTAGAAGAACAGTTTATTTTAATACAGTGCTAAAACTGTGTCCCTGTCCTCTTCCCACTGGGCTCAAGTGGGAAAGAGATTGGGCCACATCTAATACTGAATAGTTTTAAAGCAAATCATTGATGCCACATTATCATTTTGACCTGTAAAAAGTTGGAGATTTTCAAGCTAGACAGTGCAAAACGCCCCACTGTTAAAGGGAAAGTGTGTTCTCTCCATCTTCATGCACACGCTAACTTACCTTTGAACGTTGTTGTGACTATTGACCTGGTCTTACTATCATGATGGCAGTAAAAACTAACAATGATTTTTTGTGTTGTCCTTTGAAATAAATTATGCATTCTAGGGAACTAAAAGCACTTTTTCCTGTAATCTGTAACTCACCACTGGAGTCTTCATGGCTTTCACAGGGTCTAAGAACAGTTCCATACCCCTTTGTCCTCTTACAGCACAAGAGAAGTGCTGATAATATATTTAATACTTTTCCCTTTTATTTTCCTGTGCATTTATAGTATATAAAAAACCACACATCACTGATCCCATCAACCACTGAGTTTAGTTACTCCATGTGAGGGTGTGTACAGAGGCTCTCTGAACAGAAGGTTTCTGGACTTGCTTGGTAAACCAGCTCTCTCAAAGGCAGAAAGCTTCCTGTGCTGCCTCTGTTCATTACAGCTGGATACCACTCCCAGGAAATGACTGACCTGAAATGTATGGATCTAGCACTCACAGAAGCATCCCCAATCCTAGTTTTCTGAGGTGGCAACCTTTTTGTGTTTAGCATTACATTTTTAACATATGCTGTAGAAGGAAGTGAGATAATACCCATTTATAAACTGAGTTTGACAATGAAAAGATCTGTTTATGTAAGAGGTGGAGCATTTTACTTAATGCAAAGGAGCACATACAGTCGAAACTAAGGGATAATGCTTTAATTTGTCCCAATTTGTTTTGTTCTGTCCAGCAAAGCATTTCAAACAGAACATCTACTCAATGTTTGATGGTAGTGGCACCACCACTGAGAAAACAAACTGCAGGGTTTGAGAGTTCCATCTAAAATGCAGTGGGTTCCTCTTTGGCCTGGACCATTGGTTAAGATTTTGCTGGTCTTGACCTCCAAGGCAGATTAGAGACAATGAATCCACCAGCTCAGTGCAACTGAGCTGCATACTAACAAAAATGTAAACACAGTGAGCTGATTTTTTAAACATAACAAACTGACCACTGCCAATCAAAGATGGGAGAGAATCAAAATGGAGTAATTGCACTAAATGAGCAACCTGCTGTACAGCAGACAGCAGCAGCAAAAAAATCCCAAACTGTCTTTGAGCTGTACTAGATGAGGCCTTGAAATAAATTATTCCAGCAATAAGAAGAAGAAATCATTGCTGCCTCTCATGAAAAATAGTCAGATGCATTTACCGTATTTTTAAGATTATTAATTTGTTTGGGTGGGGTTGAGTTTTGTTTTTCTAAAATTTATTTTATATGAAATAATAAGAAGAAAATAATGCTTTTTGCAGTGGCCAAATCTGTGACCAGCACCACTTCCCTGGGAGCACAATATGGGCATTGCACACATTATACTTGTCATTGCTGCTCTTACCATGTAGAGAAAAGCAAAGAGCAAGCTCTGTTTGTTAGCATTTCATTCTGATAATATCTAGAGCTTTTCCTTTCTTGCAATCTGCTTCTTACACAGCATGTACTGTCCAGCAGGTGAATTATGTAACTCTGCCCTGTCTGAGCTGGTCTTGCTCCCTTTTTGGTTAGTGTAGAAGTAGAAGGTTCTACTGAGGTAGATAAGGTGCCTGATCTTCCCTGCAGAAGAGTTTGCTGACAACTCCAGTAGCTGTGGGGATGGGAATCCTCTCTTCCTCCAGCACCAGTGATCTGAGTGGCAGTGCCAAGATCTGCTCCCACCTCGTGTTTCCTGCTGGCTTTCAGGCTCTCCATCCACAAAAGGAATGAAATAACCCTTTGTCCGCTCTCCCAACTACCACTAATTTGCAGTGATATAGAAGTGCTTTTTAGGATTGAGATGGAAGTGCTAAACAAAAGGGGGTTGTTTGCTGCTGACTGTATTTCTTTTCAACCTGCAGCAGGATGAAATTCAATTTTTGTGTTCGCTGTTTATTTTTTAACACGGACTTAAATACCTCCTTCCCTCCTCAATTTCTTTAAACTCAGTGCTTCTTTTGAATAATGTGTGCATATGTATGTATGTATATTTTCTTAGTTTATGGGTTTTATAATTAGGGAGAAAAATTATATCAGTGCCTCCACAGCAACGTGACATGCTCTATGATTTCATTTAGCAAAATTATGTTTATCTTATACCTTAAGTATTGCACACATTTAAATAATTTAAATATGATTTAAATTTATTATTAAATAAATTAGGATGTGCTTATGGAAAAGTATCTGCTTCACATAACTTAGAAAAGTTTCTTTATGGTTTTCTCAGGACTTCGTTTATATAAAAATAGTGAAAAAAAATTCAACAGCTCATACCATGAAAATCTAAAAACCCAACATTAACATCGGGAAAATTAAGGGCTATAAAAGCAATGAGATCCCCAAAGAAATAAACATCATAAATCTCTAAGAGAAAATGAAACATCTCTTGACTTCAAAACACTTTCACCCGTTTCAGTAGGAGGAAAACGACCAATTCTACATGAAAAATAGGGAAGCAGCATCATTTCCTTTTACAGTTCTCTTTCCACCAGACATCCTCTTGCATAGAAGAAGCCATGCATTGGTATTTGGTATTTAGTAATATTGGTAATTTCGGTATTTGGTAATATTGGTATTTGATCATGTTGTCAGGATAGATGACTGAAATGGCACACCCCTGAGATGCAGCTGTTCTGGGTGCTGAGGCTCACTCTGTCAAGTTCTTGTTGCTTTGAGAGCTTCTCCTGTTTCTCAGTTTTTCTTGCAGTCTGGATCCTTCCCCTGTGCTCTCCACACACACGTGGAGACAGACTTTCATCCTTCTGTCTTGGTTTGCATTGTAAGCAAAACCTAGCACATGTTTTGCCTCCAGGTTGTAAGAGTATACAAAAAAAATCAGAACTTTTTACTAAGCTACTTGCAAGGAGCAGAATATTCTTAAGGCCAAATCATGAGAACAGTAACTAGTTGCTCACCAAGACACTCATTTTCCACTTAGGCAGCACAGCCTCCAAATGAAGGATATTTTTCTATTTAGGCCAGTCTTTCTTATTTAAGCATTTTATTAAGACAGGCTTAATTTTTTGGTGTGAAATGAACACTTGTATTTAAAATTTATTTTTATTTTCATGTGGACTTTTACAGTCATTTATATGGCCTTCTATTATTTGGACAATATTTCTGAATGTAGATGTATACTTTGGGGAAGATCAGTGATAGACTGAAGGAACAATCCAAATTGCAGTTGTTGGACCTGGTATTGGATGAATTGTCATTACCAGCAAGAGCCCTGATTTTTTTTTTTTGCATTTACTGGATGTGCCTCTGGTACCTGTACTCTGACACTCCCACATTGCTGTGGGGTATGTTTTCTGCTCATTTTTTGTTCATGTGGCACCTAAAATTAATGTCTTAAAATCGAGGTTTGGGCATTCTTAGGGTTTACATCTCTGTAAATCGTACCCCTGATGCAGTATATTCATATACAGAATCAGTTTATACACTTAAGTTTATACACAGGCATGTATGCTATGTGAATGAGTTCTCATTCCATATTCTGGAAGTACAAGTTGAGTTGTAGTTTTTATAGGTGTTATTCTTTTGGAACCTCAGCAACTGGGAACAGCTGAGCAATAAAAGCAAAGATATGTGATAAGTTTGTTTTGTCAAAATTCTGTAATTTATTTTTATTCTTTCCATTGATTTTGGTGAAAGGTATTAGCCTGACAGCTTCTGGACACTAATAATCTATCCGTCAGTGAGGGTGGGAGAGCCAGAGCAGCAACAGTCTGGGATTTCTTGGTGTCCTACCACCTCCTCACAGGACCCTCTCCAGACTTAGGAACTAGTTTGCTCTTCACACCATTCAACACTGTCCCTCCTTCCCCTCCTTGTGAGAATGCCAAACTCACTGCACATCCTATTTCTGAGCTAATGAACATCTTTCCACCACAAGTGAACTGCAGTCACCACTAATTTTTACACAGGCTACTAAGTAAAGCATAGTGCCCATAATTAGGACATATTATTGGCTTCCTTTGCTGGGCTCCTTGGAGCATTTCTTCTTTTCCTATAGACTTGAGGTTTACTTCCATGGTAAAAAGCTTATTATTCCAACACATTATACAGAAACCACCAAATCTTGAACTGGTGACAAAACATTTGAGATTTTATTCCTTGAAGATCTTTCAGCTGTTACAATTGTCAATGATGGTATTTTACACTACCAAGTAGAAATCCATAGTTGTGATGAAAACCCGGCTGAGAGCAATAGAGTACATCTGCAAATATATCCTGTGCTGCTGGTAGGTCTTGGAAGTTTAATTTTCTCGAACCAGATTCATACTCAATTGTAAGTACATTGCAAAGTAGGAGAGTGGAATTTACTGTATCAGGAAATTGGCAATAAAGGGGTTTTCGCTAATATGTGTTTGGACCCTGCAGTTACATAAACTGAGGGTGCACATTTAGGTTGTGCTAAGTTATTTTCCATCAGTTGAAGATGACTGCTCATAGCATTTGTCCTACAGCTGATGCTGAACACAATTGTTCTGCGGATCTCAGGCGTGAGAGTTGACAGCATGGTGATGTCAGAAAGTCTCAGGCCAGGCACCTATAGCAAGAGCAAACCTTCCCTGTGAGGGCCAGTAATACAAAACATGGACTTGGGCACACAGATGGAAGATGTGCTCCCTGACTATGGGACAGGGTGCAGTCAGCTGCAAACAGTTACTTAAAACTGAAATACAATCACTGCAGAAAGGGTGATCTGAAAGCCTTTCTTCTGCAACACTGAATTAAGTCTGTCTGAGTGAGAAGAAAGCCCATTTTCTAAAATCTCAGCAAGACATTAGCAGTAAAACAACACTCCTGAAATGACACCCGAGCACAGAAGCACTGTGTCTTAGGCCACTGCTTTGACTACAAATGCTTCAGTAGCTTTTATAAGGAATAGGGCTGGAAGGCTATTGCTTTCCTATTGCATCTATGCAAATAAAACCAGAACTGGATTTGAAATTGTGAATATCTTGGAACCCATATAATACCTTTCATAGTGACAGAGAATCAAGAATTGGTTCAATATGTTGCAGTGTTCATATTTTAGCATGGTTATGGGCTTCATCCACTAGTTTTTGAAGTGTGTTACAAAATTCCTATTTGTTTCTAGCATGAAACAATCAGGTCTTTTAAGATCGTTTGGCAGTAATGCTTTCACTGATATATTTTGCACATCCTGTGTTATAGATGTTCAAGTCATCTTTAGAAGCTTCAAGCTAGGTGTTGAACCTGCCCACTCTGCAAGTTACTGAGATGGGAATGTGTTGTTCTAAACCCAAAACTCATTCCAGACTTGTATTCAGAAATCTGTCAACTGTGTACCTTTTTAAGATTTGCTCCTTAAGCTTCTTCTTTTTTTTTTTTTTTCCAGCCTGGATACATTAGCTGTTTTATTGTTTATTATTGAACCAGAATCTTCACACTAGATATTTTTATATATTTACTCAACCTAAATTCATGTTACTAAAACTGATATCACCTACAGATGATATCCAAGCTTTTCCAAATAACAATTCTGTCGTGTTCCACATGATTTTGAGGTTGTTTATTAAAACTCTTCCCTTCCGCCATCACTCTGAAGTTTAGTATTTCTTTCCCTGTTAAATGAAGTGGTTTTTAACTACATACATTTATTGGTTTTGTTTCTCTTAATTATAATACAGTCTTAGATTGCTGTATACTCCCTACAATTAGATAAGACAATCCACAAAAAATATAATCTAGCACGTTGGAATGCATTATTAATTATATTTCTATATAATATTTGTGGTTATTTGTGTGAGTAAATATTTTGGTCTTTTAATAATTTTTTATCTTTGAGCATTTAAAAAACTATTGAATTTATTAGAATGCAAAAATTACATAAGAAATTTAATACTAGTACAAATACTGAGGGAGGAAAGGCTTTTATCAGTATTTAAAATTAAGTTCAAATTACAGGAGATGTTTCACGTGGCACATTTTAATAGTATATATATTATATGTGTAGTATATGATAGTATACATACATAGCATACATATAATAGTATATATATAATAATATTATAATAATATTTAACACCGCTTGGCAGAATAATGAATTCCACAGATTGACCAGGAATTTCTGCTGTATGAAATTGAAAATTGAGACATTGATTACACTTTCAAACATTCAACAGTCACCAAACTTAATTAATATATTGAAAAAACACTCACAAGGAATACAGACAAAACAATGCATTCTACTTCTAACAGCAGATATTAAATAGAGCAGGATGGGTCGTTTCATCTGTATAAAATTTCTTGACTACTTTGCAGAGAGCACATCTGTAAACTGCCCTTGTGTGTGCACTTCTCACTTGCCACCATCACTGGGTGGTCCAAGAGGACACAGAGCATGGTGCTTGGATCCAGAGGAATAAAACAATCAAGCCAACGAAGGCTGGAAAGGCTGAGCTCTAGAGATTCCTTTCTAGGGGCTGGATCCTGACCATGGTTAGACGGTGGAAAACACAAAGGAACAAAAAAGCCAGGGAAAGTGGTGTATTACTGCATGCCACAGAGGCAGCACAGCTTACACCGTGTACTGCTCTGTTTGTCTTGGCAGATCTGGGTGCGCGGATCTGGCTGTGGGCGGGATTCTGCCAAGGATGGTCAGTGTTCAACTTACACCATGTTTAGGTCTCTAGTTATGCGTTTGTCTCCCATGTGCCTCTCTCTGCCAGTCCACAAAACAATGGCTTCCTGGGCATTTCTATTCTCAGCATAAGAGAAAAATGATAATGGAAGCAGTATGACCACGTACTAAATGCTTAGTTGAATCTGCAACCAATACGTTAGAGATTTTGCCTGTAAGCCAAAAAGAAAATATAGACACAATAAAGAAGCTTTTAGTGATTGCTGTCACTAAATTAGATCAGAAAAAAACGCCAGTTTCCACCACAATGGAATACAACATTTTATTGGTACAGGTTGCTATGTTTCATGGCATGCAGTGCAGAATGCCTCATGGTGATGCTGAATGCATTTCATGACCTGGTTTTGGCAGCTTTTGGGACATCCTTTCTGTAGCTGAGTTTGTGTGCTCTCCCTTCCTCTTCACTTAGAAGCAGGGCACACATTGCAAAACATTGAAGTCCCATCTCATACATGTATTAACCATCTCTGTTCAGTTGTGTTCCTTTGTCCCCCTGATGATGCAAAAGTCAAATGGATATGTTCAAATAACACTAGTGACTTTTATTTATTTAGACTTGTTGCAAATTATCAGCTAAAGTTCCTTTACATCTGCTATTCATTTTAAATTATTTTTATGTGGATGGATATAGTCAATTGATTGTTCTATGGACAGACAGATTTAGAGAAATAATCACAATAATTCCATATACTAGCTCTGAGTTCTGGATTTTACATTTAGATCTCTGAAGTGTTTCAATGATGAGTAAAATTGCAAGCATAAATAAATTTATGTTTACTTATGCATCTGAGGAGGCTTCTAGCATAAATTGATTACAGCAGGTACATGGAACATTTTGTCTTCTTGAAAAGAAGCAAAGGCAAACCCATCCTGCTTTAGTTATCTGTACCGTCAATGCTCTGAAATTCCACCTCCCTGTATTTGAGGAGCAATGCCATGTTACAAATCAGTTGTGCACAGAAATGCTGGAACTGTAGAAGTGTGTTTCTGCTTTTCCTGAAGTTCGAGTGGTCTGTTATGAGAAGCCTCTCAAATGCATAGGCTCTTTCATTTTCTGGGGCTAAATGTGCAGATCTTAGTCCAGAACCAACTGTTTAAGCATTATGTTGGATGTGTATTCTCCTCCTCACCTTGTTTATACCATTATGTGTATAAGTTCTCTGTGTATCTTCCCTGGTTCCTCCCAGTTATGCTTTTGCTTTGTTCTGTAGTCTGATAAAATCCTTCCAAAGTCTTCACAGCATTTCTTATACACCTTTCTGTAACCTGTATTTTAATGACCCCATTCCCTCTTTTTTCCCCCCCTGCTGTTACAATTTTAATTTTCCTGTCTACTTTGTGAGCAGACTGTTCCATATCATCATTTTTATTCCACTGTGTTTTCTTCTTTTAGTCAAGCAGTTTTCTGTTCTTCCCTGTAGAATTACACTTTATGACTACCAGGCCATGTGTAGAACAAACAAAGAGAGTAGCGACAGTGCCCATAGCTTACTGGACGTAAGTACAGAACGTTTTATGAGCACCTTTCCATGCAATCGTCAAAGAAAATTGTTGCAAATATCTCATGGCCATTGTAAGCCCATTATTTTGGTTTGGAATGCTTACAGCTCTTGTGTTTATCCCTGTGCATACAAAGGATGGTTCATTATAAACAAATGCAAAGTGTTGAGCTTTTTCAAGTTCAATCATTTTAATGCTGGCCCACCATTTCTGAGGTTCTGTCAGAATGTTCTTTGCACTATATGAATCCAGCTTTTTAGGAATTTGTAAATTTTGGCTGTAGTTTGTGTTTTGTCTGAGAGACTGGAATCACAAATGCCTTTTCTGTATGTAAACACATAATTCAAATTAAAAATTGAGATTTCTTTTCTTATATGAAAAGATTGGTTCATTGACAAGGCATGCAAGTCAGTGATTTTAACACTTTTTTTCCCCTTAGTATTTAAACCTGTGTTTTAAAGTAGAATTTCCATGCATTTAAGCCCTTGTCTTGCAATCTGAATATAAACCCTGTCCCTCTGCAAGGCCTGATTAGAGACAAGCTGGGCTTTGCCAGGGCAGCACTTCCTTGTTGCTAAATCCTATATCTGGGTAATAACCCCAGGGATATTTCATAACCATGCATCCGTTTTACTGATTGCTAATGATCTATCAGAACTGATCAGGTGTTAGACAGAGTGTAGGTTTTGCATATTAAAAAGGAACTCTTTCCACAAATAGATGACAGTAACAGCATGAAAAAATTCTTGTGTAAAGAGAGCAGCAGCAAAACACTGACAATTTTGCCAATCTGGAAAAGTTATCTGATAACGTCTTTAAATGCACAGAGATCAAAAAAATGCACAGGATACAAAAAAAATTAAACCTTTAATAATTCTGTGCATTTGGGGATGTTTTCATTTACATATTTACATGACATATTTCAAATACCTGCAAATTTGGACTTACAGCATTTACCAGGTTTTTTTACACCTGAAAAAAAAAAATCTTGACATAACAATAAATACTAGACTGCAAGGAGACCTAAATGATCAGTTAAATAGAACAGGATGCTGTGAAGCACATTTGCATGAAAAATTTTAAAATATATTACAGCTCTTAGCAAAAATCCTCCATCCTAAGACTTGGGGCTTCAGCTCAGTTTGCATAAAGCACTCAGCACAAGAGCTGAAGTATTTGTCCCTTAAAAGTGGGCTCTAATCCAAGAGATTTTTGCTATTCCAACTTTTGTCCAGGATGTGTTTACAGAGAAAAAAATGGCATCTGTTGTGGAATACACTGAGATATGTCAAGAATGTTTTTTATTTAAAGATATTCAAACTCTTCTTTAAACCTCAAGTGAGTTTTGGTGATGCTCAATATGAAAGATGTACAGAGTTTAGGTTATTTTATTATTTTCCTGTTGATTCAGTCACTTCTATCAACCATGACTATTGAGAAAGCATAAAAAAAACTTGCCTTCAAGACAAGTGGGGTTAATTCCTCATTTTTCTTTTTTTTATGCCCAGTTTTGTACGTATCAGGTTATAAGGCAGTATAATTTCTACTTAAGTGAAATATTTGCTTACAAATGTTTATTCTTCCTTTTAAGAATTATAGTTTTATAAATACAGGAATAGAGACAGGGACAAGATGGAGACTCTAAAAAGTTCATATTCTAAGCCACATAGAAGTGGAGCACAAGGTATCAAAGACTCTATCCCAGCCTTTTAGACTGTGGGAGTAAAATGATAAATTAGGGATGGATTAGAGTTATAGATAACCTGGTACATTTCTTTGCTGGAATAGTATTGCTTCTTAAAAGCTTTCCAGATCCTTAGTCATTTAGCACTTTTTTTGTTTTAGTTGGTTCAAGTCCAAGATGATTCTGCATAGAATCACTTTTTTGCAAATGCTGCAGTGCCATGGAATCACACAAGCAAATTCTTTTGGCTCTCAGTGGTGGCTTAGATACGTAGAGAGAATAAAACTCCTGCAGTTTTTGCTGCAGTTTTTGAAGGAACCATCTGTGAGTGGAAAAGGCTCTCTAGTAAAATCACATTTCATGAGAATGCATTCATATCATTGTAATGACATGGTTTTTCCACTAGAATTTCAAAACAAAATATTTTTTTCATTTTCTGTACATATTACTGAATTTTTTCAGATATATTGGGGTTTTAAATTTTTGTTTAGTTCAAACATTAAAATAGTTACTATAACAGATAGTATGTTTTACACATAAGTAATAATGAATGCACTGTTTAATACTAAATTTGACATTATGAAAACAAAAGCATACAGCAAAATACAACCATACTTGGGCACAAAAATTCAGGTTTTCTGATTTGGAACAAAAATAAATAAGATGTCCCACGGGACTGAAATTTTGTTTTCTTTCATCCCTAGGAAAGAATTGTAGCTCTTTTCCTATAAGACAGGGCTTAACAGGTGAAAATCTTTCCTGTCTCGGATGCTGAGCACTGGATTGTGATTTCAGCCTTTCATGCCACTGACTGAGTTCACTGGGTCTGAGAGTTCTCAGCCCTGCACAGAAACTTTCTCTGTGGCCCCAGAGAATTTCAAATGTCTTGTTCCTGCTCTGCCAACCAGCACAGCTTCAGTGAGTGCTGATTCGGGCTGGTTAAACCTGATTTTAGACATCTGAGGAGTTCTGTCCATATGACTTCTTCTATGTGTTAAAACACTCTGTTTATATTTAAAAGAGTCTGCAGAATTTTGTGCAACTAGGACATCCTGACACAAATGAGGGAGACAAGAAGAGATTCCAAATTTCTGGAAACTGTCTTTTCTGCCTGAGTTTCTTTCATAAAAGATTAATCCTATTAATAGTCCTTTCAAAAATGAAATTTTCAAAATGTATTAGAAGGACTGTAAACAGAGGATTTTCAAAGGATTTGCTATATTTGTTATGATCCAGAAAAACAGAGGGAGGAGGGAAAAAACTACTTAAAGTGCTTACAACTGGACTGTCAATATGACAGAGATAACCATTTAGGTAAATTCAAACTTCAGAAGCTTTTCTGAGCTTAATTAGGCCAAGGTAATGAATAGAGATTTAGATTATAGAGAGGCAAGCCTGTGAATTGCAGCCCAAGAAAAGCTCATATTATCTACCCGAGCTGTTCCTCCAGCAATAGCCTGGGAAATAGGAACCCCTAGAGGTTAAAGATTTAAGAATCATTTGCAAAAAGATTCCTTTTCCCACTCTGTATTTGACCAACTATGATAAAAAGGAAATTTTCTTACTATACATTTTAATAATCAATATAATAATAAATCTTGATAAGAAAAAGGGGTTTTTTCATGCTCCCCACGCATTTGAATATCCATAGCATTTTTTTACATGAAGAATTCAGTTAAGATACAAATGCTCTGTTTTGCCTTTTTATTAAATGAGTTGCTTCTCTTCAGCCTTATAATGCCTTCTTTGCTGCAGTAAAGTGGATTATGACTGAACTTGTCTTGTAAGTAGATTTTATCAAGAACTTAATTAATATTTCTATGAGTCACTGAATATTTGTACTTTTGAATATTAATATTTGTACATTTTGCATTTTACAGGCACAGTGCTGGTTTTATTGCATGATTTTAGATATAGTAATATTTGTCATTTTTTTTCCTTTCCAGTTTTGAATTGTTAAAATATGAGAAAATTTTGGCTGTATAAATACAGTTTCACTTTTATTACATTATTCGTCATCTTCACTTTTATCTGCATGCCTTAGTGTGGCAGATCACAAGATACAACCCAAATTTATTTTTGTGGTTACTGTTAAATTTTAGATAAATGCTGGCTGTTTGTGATGCTGCTTGGGTGGGCTGCTGTCAGTAGGGAAACTTGTTACCCTGACTCACTGCATTGTTTGCCACTTCATTAAATTCTGCAAGACGGACCCTTTACAGTACATGCCAGATAAGGTGTACTCTGGATGTTGCTGAATTGTTTTATCTTCACTAATTCTTCTATCATTCCCAGTTAATTCATAATGATCATTACCTTTAAGAGAGTGTGCCTAAGAAATAACAATATCATATGGAGAAGTCTTAAAATGTGTAATGTTATTAAGCTATATTATTTTTATTATTCTTATCAAAAAGAAGAGCTGCAGATTTAAGAGAATTTTATCTTTATGGACATAGAATTGTTTTTTTCTTGTAGTCATTTTGTTTAACTGTAAGTTGTATGAGCTGTTTTCAAAGTTCAGAATAAGAGTTAAGGAGAATTAACTGAATGGCTACTGTCAGAGGGCAGAAATTGGTCTTAAATGCAGCACTCAAAGTAAAGATAAGGAAAAAAAATCATGTTAAAATGAGACTGATGCTACATATAACAGCTTTGAAAATGTCAAGAAACCTTCTGTGTTTATGAGTATTGTACATTCACAGGCATATGAGGAACTGGATTTGGTTTCATGTTCTTGACACTTACAACTGATAGACTGACACTTTTCAGTCCATTCTTCCAAGTAAATCATGGTGTGTTTTAGTGGGAAAATGTGTTCTCTACAATTTAGTTGACGTTGATTAGACAGAGGTTAATCTTTTCTGCTCTTAGAAATAAAATAGCTTTATTATTTCAGTTTGAGAATTAATAAAAGAAAGTATTTTATGTGTACTCCTGTATTGTAGCCAGGACAGTTATAATGCTGTGGCAATTTACTAGATTCAAAATATCCACATAATTTTCAACAGTAAAAACAATCTATGCTGCCATGCATTGAGAATTTTACTGGATGCTGCAAATACAATCAGTATTTTAAATTAAAACTAGGTAAAACTATGATTTATTGATGGGCTTATTTTCACAATAAATTCTCAGCGTTAAATACTACTCAGTGAAAGTACGAGAATAGCAGTAGCTGCTAATCCCAGAGTTATGCCAGCAACTTGAATTTCAGTTCTATGTTAGCTTTTATTTAAAATAGGATTAACTTTATCAAGCTACTGCCAGTTTAGTGTTTTGAAAACATTCTGTGGGGTAATATGAAAACTCTAATAATTTCTCTCTAGGTTCCTTGTGGAATTTAATCTATGCAGTTGGTGGCACTCTGATCTAACAGCTAAAGGTAAGTGTAATTTTTTTCCCAGCATAATGGCGGAAATGTCTATATTAAATTGGACTTTTGAAAATCACATGTGTGTACACAGTTCTAGATTAAATAATAAACATCTGATAATAATAGCTTGCCTCCCATGTCAGCATCCTCTTCTTTGTTAATGTTTCCTAAAACACAAGAGAATTAAGACCTTCTATGAATAACCACAAAATGCTTGTATGCACTCTAGGAATACAGTACACCACTATAATGGAAAAGTTAAAATAGTAGATAATAATAAAATTTGGTTTTTTTAAAAACATTTCACTTTATTCCAAAACAATCTTTGTGAATAAAGCAATTACAGTGACCTTTTTCTCTTACGCAACTTTTTTTTTTCTAGAGCTGCTATAAAATGTACAGGGATTGATGTGCTGGAAAATGCCATTTAAAAGAAATTGTATAGGAATATGACCACCTCAATATAATTTGATACAAAAATAATTTTTAAAGCTGAAGATAGTAGATTTTATGCTAAATGAGGCTAAAAAACTGGTTAAAAACTGTATTTTGTTTTATCATTCCATTCAAAATAGGCATTTAAATGAATTAAAATTCAATTTACTCAAAATCATTTTTTAAAATGTGGGAGCTTCATTTGAAGTAATGGAAATTTTTAACAGGTCCCATAAGAATGGGAAGTTTTCAGTGTAAGATGTCTGTTTATACTTTAGTAGACTTTTTACAGCATTTTCAGAAGTGTTGCTCAAAAGTAAAGGGCCATTTTACAAGAGCAGTGCTCTTCAAGTGACGATTTAATAGGCAATTTGTGCTGTGTGTCGTTGACTGGTATAAGGATTTAAACTGAGTTCTTCAGCCTCATATTTGCATTTTCCTTAGCCAAGCAGGGGATAAAATTCCTACTTTGGGCTTCAGTTGATATTTGCATTGCCTGGGTACTAGGTTGTCTTTATGCCAGAATAATAACCTGTCTGAAGCTAAGGTATTGGGAAAATTGAACATACTAATGCCCTGGAATAATCCAGTATTCCCTGTAATAATAAGATGCTGGAGCTCTTCTAGTGTGAAAGCTCTATGCTGGAGCAACCAGAGTGTGTGGCAGCAACTGGCAAAGCACATCAGGGTATTGCCTGAGGAGTGTAAATGCTGAGGGAGAAGGCAAGAGAGATTTCACAAGACAGCAGGAGAGAAAAGCACTTGCTTGGGTGTGCCCTTCTGTAGATGTTATGTTACCACTAAGAGTTGCAATATTTATAACTGCACTTAATGAAATTAAAATTAGTAAATTTGCACTTTTTTTTTTACTTAATGCTTAACAAAACTCAGAAGAAAGATCAGTTCCTCCAACAGGGAAATTGCTTCCCACTCAAATTGTGACATTAATAGAGTATCACATATTATGAAGATGCTGGTGTGTCCAGACACACCTGCCCATTTACTAAACACTACTATGGAAAATACTTCTGCATGAGGTTTTGTAATCTCTATCACATTCATAAATGAGAGAGAAGAAACCCTAAACCTGGGACAACCTCATCATCTTCTGGATTCTAGAGGTGCTGGAAATCTGAGACGGATGAATCTTCATCAGTCTGTGTTATACATGCCATGTGTTGATACAAGTGAGGGTAGACTCAAAGCACAGGTGATAAATTCCAGTCATTCTTGACAACAGATAAGGAGAACAGAATAGAAAGGGAAAAGATGCAGTAGAGCTAGTCAAACAATTTTCTAAAAAATATCAAACTGTTCAATATGTCACAATCATAGTGAAAACATCAGAAATAACAAAACTCTTCTGACCAAATTTGGTACCTTCTTTGAGATCTGTGCATTTGGTGGAATAATTTTTTTATTATATACAAAAACTGTGAACAGTTCAGAAGTGCACGTCCTAGAGTGTGATTGCAAATGCAGATGTGGCTGTTTCCCCAGCACTGCTCCATGGATGCACCACTCCCTCTGGAACAGATCATCTCCAGTGGAGGATCTGTCGAGCCCAAGAGCCTGTTTAGTGTAATCTATTTTTGTCATACCTCATCTTGTTTTCTCACGTAGCAATTAGTTTAAGATAGGGTTAACATTTGTGCTGATGTGCAAAGTATATCTCTGTGTTAAGGAACAATGAAGGGATGGGGAGGAAAAAGAAAGGGAATGAGGGAAAAACACTGTCTGACAGATACTGCAGTGTGAGAGTCAGAAGAGCTGCCCTCAGTTCCCAGCTTTGCTGCTGTCCTGTGGTTTGACCTTGAACCAGTCTCACTGCTTCCTGGTACCTCAGTTTCCCAATATTTAAGATGGAAATAGTGATTCTTTTTACTTGCACTGCAAGAGCTTCAGATTAAAGGTGTTATGGAGTTAATTATTACTATTTTAGGAAGCAGATAACAAGCATTGCAGCTGGGTAAAGTAACTCTTCTGCCTCCCTCACCCGCAGAGTTACTGGTGAAACCCTCCAAAGGTTCCCAAGCAGTAATACAAAATAGATGTTTTGGCTTCAGTAAAATATACCACAATTTACATATCAAATAAATATAAACTCCCATGGATAAAGGTTAGTGATGCACAGCACCACTGAGAGAAAAATGACAATAAATCCAGCTTGAATCTACACAGAAAGAATAAAAACTTGTGCATAAATATAAAGTAGGTTGGCAATGGCTAAACCATTAATAGCTACTTTAGCAGTGATGTCTTGAAAAGTTACATTCCACGGATAAACTTTCTTTTTTAATTTAATTGAAAAAATAGTGTTATGCACTGCCTAGGAAATCTCACAGGGTGGCAGAAGCTGAGTAACATTTCCGCTCTCTGTGAGCTCTGTAATGCAGCATCTCATGTTGTTCACAATTTTGTGTGCTGTTCTTCCCATGTTAACATCAAGATGTTTTTTCCTGTGCCTATAGCGCAGAGGTTGAAACAAACCCTAGAGCCCTGTGATACAGAATATCCAGCCTTTGTTTCCGAGCGCACTATAAAGGAGACCACGGGGAATATTGCTTGCGATGACTGTTTCAAGTAAGCCCTTTCGATTTTTTTTCATACAACTGTTTGTGACAAAGCAATAAAACTGAATTATTCAAGGCTGTGTTGAGGAACGTACGGGTCTGTTATGTTTTATCTTACAGAGTGACCTCTGTCAGAGTGTCATTTCTCCTATTACAGGGGTCAGTTACAAGTTTGATGCTCTTAAATTAAAGCAGTGCCTATTATTTTCTACCAAAAAAATGTAAAGGCAGTAGAGGCTTCTGTTAATTTCAAATAGTGAATGTTTTAATACTTTTCCTAAATGCAGGCAGTGTTCTAAGGGCACAGCCTGTAAGATTTAGATTCAAAAAGGTAAGTGCTGTTCAGTCTCCAGTCCAGGAGTGAAGCCCTGCAGGATAGGTTAGGAATTCCCTTGTGGCAAAGTGAGATCTGGTTGTTTTACCCGAATGCCAAACAGAGTTTCCTTCTTAGAATTATTAGGCTGAAGGAGTGGGAGAGGATTAAATCTATTCTCCAAACTTTCAGTGCTGGGAAGCTGAGTTAAGAGTAACAAATCTCACCCGGCAGTGCTGCAATCTTGTCAGTTCTACCTCTTGTGAAATTGTCCCTCAGAGGGTTAAAAGAAGAGAAAGGCTTCAGTCTAGCTTTCCTCTATCACACTGGAAACATCTTGTCCCTGCATTTGGTGCCTTTGTGCTGGGACATTTTGACTGTAGTTCTGGTATATGTTAATTGTAGGATTACATAGGTATTTTTTATGCAAATTTATCTACTTTGATAAGTCTCTTAATTGGATTTCCTTTGTGCTGAGAGGTTGTCATCGCCAGGGAGATTAGTATTTACAGCAGTAATTTACCTATCAATATAAAAGTCAGGAAGAATTTATAAGTTAAACAAAAATTGTTATAACTCTCTCTTTCCAGGCTAAACCAATATGCAATTAGCAAATAAAGGTGAAAACTTCTCTTTGAAGTCAATAGGTGTGCTTCTGGACTGATTCCTAAATTTTCTTCTTGATATTTTCATTACTTTAAAACAGGAAATAGGAGTAAGTACACTGGAGATAAATTTTAAGTGCTAATATTCACTTTTGATTTGCTATTGACCAACTTTTAAATAGAAGGAAATTGTTAATGTCTAGTATAAATAATTGGTTTTATATGGCTTTGTGGAATAGAAGTATGAGAGTGCTTTGTAAATTGATGCTCTGGAACCCTTTAAGCGCAACAATAGGTCCCACTGCCTGAAAAGCACAAACTCAACAAAATCAAGCCATGATTTTTCCACTTGACATATCAAATACAATGTAGCTTACACTGCTGTGAGTGCTTTGTGCCAGCCTTATTTTGTGATAATTTAATGGAAGGTTACTGAGAAGTTGTGCGACAAATTGTCACATGTCCCTGGAGTTCAAGGCCAGGTTGGATGGGGTTTTCAGTAACATGATTTAGTGGAAGGTGTCCCTGCCACGGCACAGGGGCTGGAACCAGATGGTCTTTAAGGTCCCTTCAAACCCAAACCATTCTATGACTCTGTTTAAATATTGCAGACAGACATGATTCCATGAAAAGAAGATTAATTTAACAGGACTAGGTTTTCTCAAAGGAATGCAGATTTTAGTCTGTGTTCCTAGGTAACTTCAGGTCAAAGGAAATACGTTTCAAAAATAATACAATTCTGCAATACTTGGAAAGCACCAAGTTGGAAACTGAGTTTAGTGAAAATTATAGTATTTCAAAAATAATGCACTAAGATCTTTTTCATAGAAAAACATTTTGTGTTCCACAGTGGAAAAAAAAATAAAAGAAAACCCTGTCAGTTGCAAACTGATCTCAAGGCACCCATTATTTTTCTCCACAAGCAACAGCAAAACCTAAAGAAATAATCCAGAAGAACTATTAGATTCTCATGGGAAAGTTGTTCGTTATACCGTTTACCCACTGTCATTAACAATCTACAAATTGCATCTAAGATTGCAGACTGCATTGGATTCCAAATATTTTTGTTATAACCCAGGACACTTTCCCGCAGAACCGCTAAGGAATTTGACCCAAAGTCCTTTGTAGACCTACGTCTTCTGACCCAGATTTCTGTTTCATGGCCTCAGTACCAAAAAATATTTTTACAAGCAAGTGTATTGCTTAATATTTGTACTTTAAGAATGATGGGCTCAATCAGTCAGAATTTAGGTTTAAACTTTTATGTGGCGAGTCTGGAACTGACCCTGTGTCCGGTGCTTAACCTGTGCAGCATCCCTTTGAGCCAGTGGGATTATTTTCTGTGTCCTCCTTGGATCATGGTAGAGATTAATCTGTGATATATAATTGCAAATATTTATTACAAATATAAAAAGATACTTTTAAATATTTACCTGATTATACATCCCCTGGAATACTGAAGACCTATTTGGAAGGCACTAGAAAAGTCAGTATGTTGTGAACAAGTTTGCAAACAAAAGTTGTGCAAATACTCTGCTTTAAGTAAGTTTGTGTCAAAAGTTACTCAGTCACTGGTTTTTGTTCCTGCAGTGTCAGGCACTACTATACAGCCCTTGTCTGAAAAAGGAGACTAAAAGCAGTCTCTTAGTAGAAGTAAAAATGATGAGTGATGTTAATTGAAACCATATAATGTTACTTAGATAAGACATTCTGGGGCACAAATACTGTGTTTTTTGCTAACAAAGTCACAGTCATAGTCAACAAGGTCACAGAGGGAGAGGCAGAGTTTTCAGTCTGTCCCTGGGGGTGCTGTTACTGATCCTGTAGAAATATTCTGCACCTCAGTGGCCAAGGGGAGCAGCTACCAACTATAGTAATGAAAACCTTCTCATAAACATTTCCAATCATAAATTTAACCATGGGTGCTTGGATTTAAAACGAAGTATCCTCAAATAAATCACAAAGTAGAAAAGACTACCTGCTAATTACTTTGTTAATAGCTGGCTCTCCTTTTCAGCCATCCCTGGGAACTTATTCAGTCAGCGGAAGGGCACATATACACTTAAGCAGGCTTTGAGTCAGGCACTAAATATACACAGATATATAAAATGCACTCTCTATATGTAAACTTATCTCTTACTAGCAAAAAATAAATGCTACTTTTGGAGAAATTGCAATGTTTAAAAAAGATTTTCAAAAATATAGGTTTTATTAAGAAAGCAGGAGCCTCAAAGAAAATAAGAATTAACATAAGAATGTCATTAGGGTCAGGGTTTGGCTGTCCCACCCCATAATTTGTTGTTATTCAATATCCCAATGATTATTAAATTAATCTGTTATTCAAACAGCAATCAAAAACAAGTCAACCCACATTTTCTAAGCACTATCAACAAGAGAGAAAAACTGGGATTTTTTTAAAAATCTGAAATGGTTTCATATTTTCCAGTAAGCTATTCCCTTTTATAGCAAAAAAACTAAAAAAACTAAAACCCATTACTTCTGAAAACTCATATGATAGATGTTCTGTCACAGTTTCAGTGTTGGAAATAATTAATTTCTAAAGAGAAACATTTTTTCTTTATCTCACTTGGTACTCTTACTGTGGAGTCAAAACTACGCTAATGGCAGATACACTTGGTATGGGATTTAAAGGGGTTGTGCTGCTCAGAGATGTGTTTTTGGTTAGATATTAAGTGTGAAGTTTGGGGCTATATAAACACGTCAATGCTGCTTGTAGTTTTATGAGCTATCGCCCCAGTATGTTAGTCAATTTTAAATATAAGTATGTCAACCAATGTTCTTCAGCAATGCTCACTACCAGTTTTTGCCTTTTGGTGTTCTCATAACAAATTTTACTTGCACTAAAACCATCTAAGGAAAGCATCCTTAAAATGTCAAAGTTGTTATAAATTAAAAATGATGATGGGTGTCATGATGTTTGACCAGAAAAATTTTGACAATTTATTTAGTATATCCTCTCATCTGTTTGTAGAACAAACAAAAAAAGGTTTTGTCTCATTGCAAATCTCATTTATGCATGAAAATTCAAAAGTTTTCATTAAGGCTTCATTTAGGAAAATACCATTAATTTCAGCTATAACTCAGGCTGCTGTGAGTGTGGCTATAGCTACTTAGCCATCTGACTATTTATACTTTAAATATATATCTTAAAATTTCAAAGTTGTGAGGAACAATTTGAGGGCACAGTTGCCAAATTTGTATGTTCACTGTAAAAACCGTGGGCATACAGGTCAGGAAGCAATTGCACAGTCAAATGCTTAAAAATCTGCCCTTTTCACCTCTGCTGTTCATGTGTGATGACATATTGGACTTGGATGAAGATCAAAAATCTAGCCTTACTTCCAAAAAAGCCCCCTTCTCTTGATTGCAGCACTCATGGGTCCACAAGGTCAATACCAAAACCCCAAAGAAACTGTTTTGTTTCCAGTTGATTGTGTTTCTCCACAATCTTAACACAGAAAATAAAGAGAAAAGTAAATGAGAGAAAGCCATATTCTCACTAGGGAAGCAAGGAAGTGTGTAGGTACAATCATCCTGACCCTGGGAAAGATTTATGTGTGTTTTAGTCATGCAAGATATGCAAGATGAATGTGTTTACCTTGTTGGGCATCACATTTAAGTTGCCTGTTGGAGTGGACAGGAACTACTTATTTGAATAAACGCTGTCCCATGTGTTATGTATTTGGCCCAACAGAGTGTTAGTAAGCAGACATTTTGTTAACAAGGGAAATCATCAATAAACCAAATTGCTTCTCTTGCCTTCTCATAGACTGGACATTGAATGCTGTTTATTGTCAATAAAAGAGGTAAATGGCAAAGGAAGTGGAGTTCAGGGTGACACTGAACCCTTTACGTGGATTTATAATGGCAAATTTCAGACTTGTCTGCTAACTGCACAGATTTGGCAGTAACAGATAAATAACAATACAAATTAGATTCAGCTTGTTCAGGGCACGAGTGTATTAGTGTCAGGAATAGTGCAATCTGCAGACATTAAAATGGTAATGATTTTTAAAACCCACTTAATCTTGAGACATACCACCATTTGCTAAAATATTTCCGCATTTCTTTCTCAGTCGACGCTTGCCAAACTGCTGCAGTTGATCATGTTTAAAATGTGTAAATAAATACACAGTTCAATTTCCCATGAAATAAATAATCCTTTGCCTTTTCAGACGTAGTTAGCTTACCTCTAAACAAATCAGCTTGGCACACGAAATAGCCAAAGCATCGAGGGCCAATTTCTTCTCTTTCGAAGCTCTATCAATGTGTATCAAAATGTCCCTGAGTATGTCCTGGAGCTGTTACGGCAGGAAGTTATAGTCAGTCTTCTAAAAGACATTTTGGGTTGTATTCTTTTTACTGAATCCATCTTTTATGACCCTGAAGAAAATGCTCTCTGTATTTCCCCATACATTTTTAGCCTGTGTGTTTTTGCACTGTTGCTTTTCCAGGAGCTGTGTCAAAGTACCTGTGTGATAACAGTGCACGAGTGGTTTTGACCTATGCCCATGTTGGGACACAGGTGTGCTGTACTCAAACTGCTCAGGATTGTTCTTTACAATGTTGAACAGACCATAATTCCTGAGAGCTTGCTTAGATGTGCATCAAAGTCAAAGAATATCTTCAAGGGAAATTCCGTATTTTGTGTACCTCAGTGGTTCATTGTCTCAAGGATCACAAGCTAAATACATAGAATTATCTTGCACCTCTGTTCTGAAAGTCAGATCTTCCAGACTTGCAGAATACTTATGGCTGTTAACAAGTCTTTAAATTTGAGGCAACAGCAGTGTTTCTAGAAACTTATTGTAGCCAAAACCCCAAGACTCTAGAAGATCTAAAAATACTTTTTCCCTGTTCTTTCCTTGTAAAAAGTATCAAATTATGCAATTTAAACTGTTAGAATTGTTTATTAAAGGTCTTTATACTTAGCTTAAAATTTTATATTGTGTGTTACCCACACTTCTCCACTTGCAGGCTGAGTAACTTTCCCTTCACTTCAAAGGCAACAGTGATTATAATGTTTGTCATGCAGGTGCAATTTAAAGTCACTGTATGGGCAATTTAACTCTACCCTTTGATAATATATATTTTGAATGACCAGTTCAGGAAACACTGTAAATTACTACTTTCATTTAAGAAAAAAGGTATATAAAATAATAGGGCAAGACATATCAAAGTTACCAGGCAGGTCTGTGCCTGCCAGACATTAGTTTAACAATCCTTTGGACAGTTTTCAAAGTTGGGATATTTTTGTTTGGTTTGGGGTTTTGTTTCTAAATAGACAAAGGTTTTCAATATTACTATTTTTTCTTTTTCTTTCAGAATTTTTTGGTATGTGTGTTGAATTCAGGAGTATTTTATTTGCTTATACACAGAATGCCACCCTATTTCTCCCTCTCTGTAAAATCTTGGAAATATATGGGTCAGCTTCCTACCAATTCAGTCTATTAACGTTGTCTGAAGTTTTGCTATAGGTTTTCATGCACTCTTTCTCTTAACACCCCACTTCCCTACTTATGTCTTCCAAATGACCCTAGAGCAGATTTGCTTGAGAAATTTATGAATAAAACCTCTGCGTGGGAAGATGATGATCTCCACCCTTTCACTGTTCATAGTTTAAATCAGTGCTCCATTAGTATGTAAATACTAATATACTTAAAACTTAATTTTACATTTTGAGCAAGCATTAATAAATATTAACCAAATGATAGATAGTAGCTGATGCAATGAAAGGATGCTTTGTAATGACAGGGGATTAAAAAAAGTATGAACAACAATATATTGAGATGAGTAGTAAAATACATTATTTTTATCAACAATGGCTTGGAATAGGAAAAAGTTATTGAAATTGAGAAACAATGCAATGAATTTTTAAAGCCAGGCACACTTGTGAAGAATTGCTAATAGTAGAACATTAATTTTAGTTTATAACATATTCATATTATATTAGTCAGATGAAAATGCAAACATGGCTTAGATATCTGTACATGTAACACTTTTCTTTTTAAAGGGTTTGAGAGAGCTTTGAAAGCCTTTAACTTAGAAAAACAACATGGATCTTAAGATTAGAGAGCCGTGCAAGGAACATTAGTAAATTACATAAAATAATGTAGAGTTTTTGCTGGCTGTGGAAAAGATGGCATGGGGTGTATTTAATTCTTTCAGATGTGGCCTTCTCAATCATTGCTAAAGTTTACGTTAACAGAAATAAATTAACAACACCCTTGCAAAACACACTGTGGACACATCTGATGAGCAGTTTAGTTCTATGATTTATTACACTTTTAATGTGAATCTCCTGATCATTTCTGCTTTTTATACTTCAGTTTCTGTTGTGTAGCTCCTTGTTAGAATCATACTTTAGATTAGACTTCACCTAAAGTTGTGGAAAAGAGTAGTTACCAATTCTTGCAATTCAAAATTTACTTTTACAATGTCATATGATATTTGTGAACCTTCCTAAACTAGAGTATATCAACTGGCTTTTTAATCTTTAAGTTATATTTAGAATCTAGTTTAGAAATCATATAGTACTTAAAAACATAATCTGAGAGGTCTCTCAATACAAATCACAGCTACCTGAGTAGGGCTAAAGAACTCTGCTAAAAACACATATTTGGTAACATGCTGTAGTAGAACTGCATTTTGCAGCCTGGATAAGTTCTCTGACCTCCCTGTTGTTGTCCTGTTAACCAGGTGTCGCTGTCAAAAGGCAAAGTCCAACCTTTAAGAGACCTCTGGTATGATTTGCTTTGTGTCGGTTACTGTGTCTGCTCTGTTTGTCATTGTGAGCATAGAATCACTCTGCCTTTGGAGACCCTCTTACGTCACACTCAGCTCAGCTTTGTTCAGGGCTGTGAATGTTGACTCATATTTAAAGCTTGTGGGATTTCTGTTTTATTGTTTTCTTTCAAAAAAATTTGCAGTCCATTTTGAACCTGGAGATCTGAAGTTCTCCATTACCTTACATCCTCACACGGAAGGGTGGCTGCACTAGAAAGCTTAGGAATAGTCAGATTCCTCATTACACAAAGTGCCTTTTGTCATCCTAAAGGCTGTACACTCAGAGTTTCTGCATGTCTGTAGTGTTCCTAACACACTGTTGGTCAGGTACTCACGTCTGAGCACCAGTTACTTGAGAAATCATTCCCCCTGCTTGGGAGTGAACAAGGATTGGCACTTCTGGGGCTTCCTGTCTGAAGCCAAGAGGTTTCTAGCCATGGCACAGCTCTGTGAGGCTGTGAGCATTCAGCAGACACAGGAAGGGTGAGGATGACACTGCTCATGTAAATCCTCAATTGAAACTTGATGTTTGCACTGATACCAAATTGTGCTACAGTCAGGCTGTATGTGGTAGCAATATTTTGCTAGCATGAGGTCAGGGTCCAATTACAAGCCTGAGGCTGGGAGTTTATCTGCCTCTTTTTATGTGAGAGAACCACTAGCTGATTTTTTATATACTGCTTCAACTCTCAGAAATGTTGTTATTGGCATATATGTTAGTTTTATAAATTGCATTAAAGATATTTCCTTCTCTATCATCATTTATTTGGAAAAAAAAAACTGAAAAAACCAAAAAACAAGTAGCCCAGCTTGACTGTGATATAAACATTTCATTCATTCATTGCAAAAATGTGATAAGTGAGAGAAATGTGGGTTGGAAACGTGGCCAGCAGCCTGGAAAGCACATGATAGGAGTTGGGAAACAGCAAAGTGGATATCTGCACTTCAGCTGAATGCTTAAAGTTTGTTCCAGACCATTAGGGTTGAACATTTGCAACCAACAGTTATGTGAGTAACACATATTTGAGTGCAGTGTGCACAATATTTTCCATTTACTCTACCCTAGTGCTGGTACGTTTTTTCTTCCTCTAGAATATGGGAAAGATTACATTTGACAGATATGAAATGTAATCCCAAAGTTACAACTCATCTTAATCCAAAATACTCCGAGTTCATTAGTGGAGGTTTGCATGCAAAAAATACACTGAAGATCCCCAAGGGAAATGGTTGAATTTACAGTGATAGTCAAGATCCAGAGTGCCCAGTGAGGGCTGTCTAAGTGGAGTATCATGGAAATTTAGACTATTTTTCACATCTTTGTCCATGTGTTTAGGTTGCCAATTTGCAAATTGTGCCCTCCATTTATTTCAGTTCAAACTACTCCTGGTGACATTCTTCCATTCTCTTTAGGATTTGTCTGCATGAACGAAACAAGTGGTATTTAAAAGATCTTTTCTATTGCCACCTAAAAATGGTTGATATGATTATGTATGTACAGGAAGGAGATATGTTAACACAATCATGTGATATTCTCATCATAATTTGAATGTAAGTCTCACAGTTGTCATTATGACATTTAATAATAGTAATAGTATTTCTTTGGATATTAAGGAAACAAATGGAAAAGACATATATGGATTTTTTTCTGCCCCTAAATCAGGCTGCTAAAGCTCCACAGCATGGAATTAAAAATGAATCTGAACAGTCATTTAAATATTTATATGACTAAAATCCTGCCTAAGCCATGTGTTTGTCATGACCACATATTCTACTGAAGAGCATCTGTTGTTAGGAGCACAGAAATAACAGCAGGGTATTTTGTCAAATTAAAAGGGAATATTGATTGTAAAATACAGCATATAGATCAGCAATTATTACTTATGAACAAGGTCATTTTAAAGCAAAGTGCAATAATGAAGTATTTCTGTGAGAAAAAAAGAATTAATTTTTAACAAGAAACACACAGCATTGTTTTCAAACAAGTTAAACTGCTTTTAATGTTGTTGCTGTGTTCAAATCCTCCGCAAATTACAAAGAAATGTCTTCCATTCTTCAGGAGAATGGGAAGATATTTTCTCTAAATGTTTTGGTTCCACAAGCATGGTCTTATCCTCCAAGTGTTTTCAGAGTTCCATGCTGCTTGACATTAGTTTTGTTCCCTGTACCACTTTTCAACCTTTGCAACAGTTTGAAGAAAATAGGGAACCATGGATTGGAAAATGAGAGATTTCTGAATGCTCTCAGGAGGTTCCCTGCCATTCTGTGTTCTGAAACCAGTCCTGCAGCAGTGTCAGCAGCCACCAGCTCATGGCAGCATGGCTGCCAGCCAGGAAAAAGAAAATAGTTCAGCTCAAGAGACCCAGAAATGGTGGTATTTGGGATGCTCAGTCGGAACAGCCCTATATGACTGTGTCCTCTCTTAAAACTGCCTGGCCCACCCTCAGGCCTGCACGAAATGTTCTGTGTTGAATGGGTTTCCCTCAGGTTCAGTGTGTCTGTAAGTGGCTGCTTATTAGTAGGGAAACCTCACATCTGTGTTCAGTTTATATCCTGTCCAGAGTTTAACACCAGTGGACGAGGAAATGGATTACCTCTCCTGCATGGGAATACAGAGACTGAGCTGCTTAGCAGTGAGATCGATTTCCTTTAATAGCAGATGCTGGAGTCAAATAGCAGAGAGTAAACAACTTAAAGGTTAGGTTTGCTTAGCTGGACCAGACACATCTCTGGCGTGTCTGAAATAGAATTGCCTTAGCTTTGCCTGTTATTGATCCATGATCTATGCTAGGAAAGAAAAGGTGAAGCCAACAGCAGTTCAGAGACAAGATGTTAATCCTACCACATATAGATTTTGCACCTTATGATTGAGGTACTTGTATGAAGCAATGACCTGCATTAAGAAGGGAAATCAGTGAGTTACAGAAGTGTGTGATGTCCAAGTTGACCAGTAAGCTGGACTTGGTATGTCAGGAGTACAGCAGCCAGGAAGGAAAAAGGGCACAGTCCCTTGCTCCTGCTGTGCCTGTTTCCATCGATATGGGAAATGCTCCAAATCCCTAAGGCTGCAGACTGCAGAGGCCTCATGACAAAGCCACCTCCTGCAGCAGCTGGTAACCAGCTTCCTTCCATCCCCTTGCCACAGGGCCCCGTCATTGCTTGTCCTGTTGTCCCAGTCCTTTCCTCCACCTTGGAACATCTCCTTCCTTTTCCAGGGAGGTTTGTCCCTCTCCCAGTTGCCTTACTAATACTTCACCACCCCAAAAGAAGAAAGAAAGAGAAAGAAGCACACCATGGAGAGAAGGCAGTGCAGCAAGGGTAGTGTCAGCTCAGTCCCTGCTCCTCTACTGTATATATTCTAATTATTTCTCCTTGCAGGAGGAAGTGATTCTTATAGTAAGAAAAATAACTTACATTTTGGGAATTAAGTTAGTCTTTTTATTTTTTTAAACTTAATCTTGCGGAAGAAATTATTCTAACAATAGAATATATACTATTACTGTTTAAAAACTTTTCCATATATAAACAAAAGGAAGAGATTCAAATTAAAAAACCTGAAAAAAAAACCAAATGAAAAACCCCCAGCCAATCAGATTTGAATGTACTGTGCTGGCTGTCTTAGAACAGGTGGTGTAGCCCACACTTATCTTTAGGTATCATGTTTCACCCTGTTCAGGATGTATTTCTCTGCAGGATCAGTGTTCATCCATTAGAGAGAAGGACCCTCCTACAGAGGATGACTCAGATCACCAAATGCCAGCTCCTGCTCCAAATTGTCCTTGAATAGTCCATGTCTCTGCGTGTGCTCTGTCCAGAGGTGGAGGTGATCACCCTTCTAATGTAGGAGCCTGAGTTATGTGCATAAAGGCAGCTGGTGTGACTGCACTCCAACATCTGTACCACAGTGCTATTATGATGCTTTCCAAGTTGTAGGCTGTCTAAAGGAGTTAGAACTGATTCTCTGTGGGAAGAAGCATTCAGCCACCAGACACACATTAAAATTGTGCTTCCTTATCATGCCTTCATAAGCATGACTACCAAACATAATTATGAATGCAACAGTAATTGAATTCCAAGTCTCTTTCTATTTAATTCCACAATAAAAAAATATTTTCCAAGGAGCATATTAATAAGTATTGCATTTTGAACAAATATCTACTGTTTCCAATTTAAACATGAAGCTGGGGTTTTTTTCCCAAATCAATTTGTATATTTGTGCAGATGTTTTTGTATGGACCAATACTGACACAGATTAGAAAGAAACAGATAAGTGTGTGCAACATGACAAAATTGCCATGTAATGCTCTGACTCAAAATGCAGACTTTCTAGCAGATTTAATCTGTTCTTATTCTTTCTTTATTAACTAAATAGTTTGGCATGACTAGATTTTCTTCCTCCCTCTCTGTCTACCCCTTTCAAGTATTGAATTTCCTCCTTCCTCACCTTCCCCACTAAGTCAAGAAACAGTTTGTGTTCAGGTCTGTTTTAAGCCTCTGAACCTGCACATCAAATAAACCAAACTAGTTCCTCAGTGGATGAAAGATGGAGGAGAAATTATTAATAAGCTTCTTATTGACTCAATGTGGCTTCAACAGGAACCCCAACAGTTTATTCTGGTTTATATTTGGAGATATATGCGAGCCTATTTCTGGTTTCCCCCATCAAATGATGGTGATGACACCGGTGTAAAGGAAAAGGATTCAAATCAAGAGATTTACACTACTTAACATAGAGAGATTTACCCTTTAAATGTGAAACATTCTCCATAATACTGAGGAGATTAAACATAGACTTTCTTTTGATTGTTAAAACAGCAGTGAAGTTCAGCCAAACCCCTTACTCAGTGCTTGAGAGTTGGTTTCCATATCGCCAGCGACAAAACGCCAGCCTAAGCCAGCAGGTGTTCAGAAATGGTTATTGTAAGGGAAACTGTAGAGACTCACAGTGGAGCTCACAAAAAGATAATGCCATTTTCATTACTTTGTCAGCAACTTTATTTCTCACTGCAGCCATGGAAGCTGTTTGCTGGAGGTTTTTCTCCCTTGCAACTGAACCTTGGCGTACACAGTAAGGCATTTTGGTGGAATGTTTCAGTCTTTGAAAGGCTTTGGTCTGACTGTGTTCATGCACCTTTTGTTTTCTCTGAATGTTTGGTTCCTGAGACCCACTGGCCTGAATGTTCAAAATGAATTTCAAAGATGCATATGCATGTCACCATGGAGACTGAAGGCTGGTCTCAAAGAGCAGAGCTGCTGCTGGGATGATTGTGTGCTTTATCCAGTTTGGGCATGGAAGCAGTGCCATGTGGACTATGTGAATAGGCACACAGCAACCGTGGTGGTTACACCTGGCACAAACTTCTTTGCTAATGATCTGGTAAGGGTTAGAATCTCTCCTGACTGTGAAATGATCTTATATTACAGCAGCTGAAAGAAGTATAATTTGTTTGTGCAAACTATTAATAGAAAAGAAAGCTAAAATGGACATTTTTTGCCCTTATTTATTTGCTCGGCTCAATCTTGGTCTTCAATCCTCTGTCTTCACTTGTTGTTAGGTTGATGCTTTTCCTGTGGCCTCACATGTCAGTGACTGCAGTGACTCACATTTGGCTTTACAACTTCATTTCGAGATTATGATTGAGAATTGTGGAAGGGAAAACATCCATATACTGCTTGTGGCAGAAAATTCTCTTTAATTTACTTCTATTGGGAGGATGAGAAGCCAGTTGTTTCACTTTGTGAGATATTAGTTAAGTTGTGATTGTGCACTATGGAAAAAAAATGCTGCAGTGAGCCGAAAGTTTCATTGTTTTGTTGTTCTTTATAAAGTCCCATGTTCTGTGGCAGCCACCGTAAGGTTAGACACTTCAAAAACGTCTGTACTGGTTAAACACACTGTAGATTTGTGAGAATATTCACTGTTTGTTAAACTGAATCAGTGTAAGTAGTTGATACCTGTGATACAATTCCTAAAGTAGCAAATGGGGTTTTTTTACTTAACTAATATATTGCTCACTCCTTTAATTCCTAATTTCCATCAATCCATGCATATACTGCATTCCCCAAATTAATGAAGAAGTCAAAAATTATGAAGGCTTGGAGTAATTAAATGATAGAGAAGATTTTGCTGGCCTTCATAGTGTAGCTGTTTGGTTATTTATTCAGCATCATAGTTCTGTTGTTGGAACTTCCTTCTGGATTAAGTGCTTTCTCTTTTCATCCCAGCTAGGGGAAAGGATAGGAATTTTTTGCCCCCCTCTCTACTTTGAGGGAGCAATAGCCTTATACTGTACAGCCCTTACGCCACCTCAAAGAAGTGGGTGAAAAGAGAAACAAAATGGGAAATGTGCCCATCTTTCCATCTTTCATGATCAGGCACCTTTAGGCCTGGCTGTGTGGGACATGATTTTCACAGGCTTCACTGTTCACCTGGGGGTCCCAAGAAAGAATATCACCAAAGGACTTGGAGTTGGCCACACCATAGGTAAAACAGAAGAGTAATTACTCCCTTCTCAGCAAAAATAGAAATTAATCATTTAGAATCCAATTAATTGTTACAGCACTTTATGCCTGTCAGGTCCTTTTCTGAGCTAGTTTTAAAGATATAATAAATATAAGTTTTAGACTGCACAAAATCCAAATTGTGCCAATTTCTAGGAATAGAAATAATGCTTTTTCTATCCTTTATTATTTGATTTATTCATCGCTGTTTTGAGAAAGTCATGCGGTACAATTTTGGTGCTATTGCCTGCTAAAGATTTTCCCTCCTTTCCTTTTATTGGCCCCATTTCTCCCACACACATATCCACAAAGCCACAGATGCTCCATTACAATGATGTCAGTCTTGCTACATGCTCCAGCTGTTTGGTAGGTACATTTATAAAGTTCAGCCTTTTACATTATGCCATAAATGTATATTTCATGTATAAACATAAAGTTAACATATTGCAGATCACTCTAAGTGTAATTTTAATGGAGGTTCAGTAAGTTTAAAAAATACTGAAAAGCGTTTAATCTTTCCGTTGGCAACATTTTTATAGTAAGTTTTCCAATTTTTTTTTCCTTAGGCTAGGTTTGAATATTCCCTGCCCTCTCTGCTATTTCATCTTCTGTGATCTTTGGAAAAAGCAGGGAGTTATTATAGTAAGACAATATGTATTTTACAGAAAGATGTCTGACGAAAAATATGTTTCTCCCCACATCTTCTTGGTGCTCAAACCCTCACTTAATGTTCCGTACGTTTACCAGCAAACCACGCTGAAAAACACCTAATTCTCGGAATTGCGAGATTTCAGTGATACTCAATATGGCTGATACTCAGCTGATAGGATACGTAAGTTCTAACAGCTTGGTTTAAAAATTCATTAAGAATTGGGGCTGAGCCTTAAAGCCTTTCTTTGTATTGTGTGCTGAATTTCAAAGGAAAGGCTAAGTAGTGCCTATTTGGCTCTGCCTTCTGCCCCTTTTCTCTTTGGTATGTGCTTAAGGGTTCAGCTCATTGAAACTGTGCACATCATTGACTGGTGCCCACAGGATCCTTTCCTGGTCTCCCCTGGGTGCTTTCCTTCTTATAAAAATGTCTTTATTTTTCATTCTCCCTTTGAGTTGCCTACTTTGTCTTAATTTGAATGTGGTGTTGAGTTATGACCATATTTGTACCATACAGTCATTATTATTCTAAAATAAATCTCTTCGCTTAGGAAGATTTTGAGGCTTAATCTCTGTTTTGTTGGCTCGGTAATAAAATGGCTCTTGGGAGGACAGATGAAAGCTGAGATCAGTAGTTGCTGTTGCTTCAAGCAAGACCCAGAGTGCACAAAGGCCCTAACACCATTGTAGAGGCTCCAGTTGGGGACTGTGGACTATCAGTGTGCGGCTGCAGAAGAACCCTCATTAGTGTTGTGGATCCATTTCATTCCAGACCATAAATACACAGCTGGGTGGTCATAATGGAGTGGAATTCGGTATTGAAATCTGAAAAAGAAAAGCCTGATAAACTCCTTGGCGATGCACGTGTGTCCCAGTCTCCGCACTCTCGGATCAGCAGAATGAGCCCATCCATTCTGCTTCCTTTATGTGGCCTTTAGCACCATGTACAACTCAAACAGACTCTGGGAGCAGGGGGAGACATTGCACAGTGCCTTCTACTTCTACAAGGTGTGGACATATTATATAATACCTAAAGTCAGTGGTATTTGTGACTATATTCCAGTTGGTGTTGACAAGTTCTAAAAACCCTGACAAGAACCAGTGGCTCAGAAATGCCGATAATGTCAGCATTTATTTGTTTTCTTTTTAATTTTCAGGTCCTTTGTTATCCAGCAGATCCCAAGTAGCAACCTGTTCATGGTGGTAGTAGATAATGAATGCTTCTGTGAGTCTGTCCCACCAATTACCATGGCACCTATAGAAATAAGATATATCCTTTTATTTACCAGCTTGTCAGAAAGAGATTCAAGATGCAAATATTGAAAAATTTCTTATAATGTAAAACTTGCATTACATGACGTCATCACCCATTTTACATGTTGTTTGAAATTAAGCCAGCTGAGAATGTGTTTTTACTTTTTTTCAATGAGAATTCACTTTTTTTTTTTTTTTAACAGCCAATATGAATTAAGCAAACATGCTTATGTGAATCTTTAGGTAACATAAGATCATGGTCAGCTTTAGATAGCTGAAAATCTTTCAAATTAGGCACTATATTATTTCCTTGTAAGAATGGAGCTCCTGATATTGGAACTTATAAAATTCCTTGCACTATAGATATCTCTTTATTTTCGAGTTGGACTAGAGCACTGAAAATGCTTCAGAATCCTGCTTTCGAAGAATATAAAAATGTAGCAAAGTATATATAAACTTATATTAGTTTAATTGCCCCACTTTCTAATTTGTGCTGTTCTGTAGTTCAGGTAGTTCGGGATTAGTCTTCTCCCGTAAGTTGGAATTTGTCAAAAGCAGCCTGCATGGAGCTTTTATTGCAGACTTACAGAAAGACAGGTCAGCAGGGGAGGTGCTCATGTGCTGTTGAAACTGTGATCACAGAGAGGAAAGCACTAGAAATATTTTCTTTTTCTTGTGGTGACCACACTTATCACCCTGGAGTTTTGATAGAGGGGAAGGAAGGAGCTAAAAGATTTTCACTGTATTCATTTCAAAACACTCCCATGAAAATGCAGTGCTCAGAACATCTCTCCTTAACTGCCTCGTACATAATGAATCCCTGAAATGTGAACGGTTAAAATCGCAGAAGATAAGAAGACGCCCAGAATCTTGTCATGGATTTCACCCTGAAGTAAGTTGCTATCTACTTTTCCTTTCTTTTGGACTCTGGTAGATGTTTTATTTCTTTAAAAACAATAAATAGGAAAACTATCTTCCAAGGTGAAATGTTGTGAAATATTCAGAACACTCAGTAGTGAGGGAAGTGAGTGACATTGCAAGTGCTGCAGACCTTTTGCATACTCAGGTAGACAATGTCTTGAGTTGCTGCTTTTGCAGACTGGTTTGTATCATGTGAATGTGGTGGGATGTGAGCACACACTGGCAGCCAGGAATATCTGAGAACTTGCTCTGGCTCAAGCACTGACCACAGGATTCCATGTTAGAGGTGGTTGAGGATTTTGTGCTGTTGTTTCTTTCAGTAATTAGCTTCACTATCATAACTGTGGTGCTATAGTCATTATGTTTACACATAATATTGCTTGGGATGGATAGTGATCCCTCCACTGAACATATGTACTGCTCTGTGTTCTGCAAAATACTCTTTTTGTACAGTGACAAGTAGATCTGGTAGAGACCAGGATGTGATTCCGGTGACTTGTACAGCACATGTTCATAGACATCCTTTTATACTCTGGAGTAACGTTATTTCATGTCTCTGATGGTGTAATGCAATGTAGAATGAGACCTAAAGTATAAAGGGGAGGGGATGGTGCAGTGCTGGTTGAGGAGGCTCACTTTCAGTTTGCAATCTAAACTTGTTCAGCTCAAAATATGTTACCTCTATTACCTCCCAAGTGTACTTAGTTCATGGGGTTTGTTGTTTGCACCGTTGCTCTTATGCCTATGTTTGGTAAATACTCATGTATCATAATTGAATGTAATGGCTTGTATTTATTTTACTTTGTTTTTTGGTTTGTTTTTTTTCTTTAGGAAAATGCAAGAGAATGTGGTGGTGTCTCAGGCCTTAGTGCTAAACCTGCTCTCGTTCTTCTTCCTCTGCTATTGATGATTGTCTCCAGGTGACATTGACTGATGTGTTCAATTGGCATGCTAAAACATGGATAAACTGTGAACTGGGAAATGGTGCAACATAGAGGACATGAAATATAGTCAGAGCATCAGCATTTCATGATTTTAAACTGTTGGTGATATAAATTCTTAAAGATATGTTGAAAAAAAGATTTATCTTTTTACTTTGCAAGTCATGCAGATGTGATTTTGGCATATGGTAGTCATGATTCATCAAAAAAGGACTGGGTAGATAGATATGACCATTGCTTTGTCCCATTGAAAACAATTTAAACTGTGTACTTTTTTCAATAAAGTATATTAAAATCACAGTTTCAGAGTGTATTTTAAGTATGCTAATATATTTGTTCAAATAATGAATGATGGGAAGAAAATAAAGTAAATGGATAATATTTTATTATGCTTTTAGCCTCTTTCTGAAAAGATTCAGAGAAGAAAATGTGGAGTTGGCTTTTACAATAAGGCAGAATAGCTTTTATTAACAAGTTCAGGAAACACCTGTGTGTGTATGAAGCTGAGCAGGTAAAATGTGGTGCTGAATTGTAGTGAAGGTTTGGTTTCTGGAAATAGCTATAAAACGTCTTAGCTGCATTTAGAAAATGAGCCAAAGCCTTCATAAAGCCTTGCTTCTGACTTGGGCAAGCTTTAAATCAAATTGGTTGATTTGGCACAATTAAATACTTTTCATCTGTTCCAGTTGGTGGGAAGGTATGTAGAACAACCCATACAAAAGGGTGACACTGTTCTGTTGGTGTTCTGGCCTCTAGATGTCATGTCAATGAGGAGAAGCTTGTTATGAGGAAATTCATAAGCAGAGAAAGTTTGACTCAAAACACATCTGCATCAGCAGAGCTCATTATTGATTTTCATTGAGGGTCCTTGTTGGTGAGCAAAGATCTAGACCAGTATCTTTTTATTCCGGGCCTTGCTTTCTATTTTGTACAGCAAATGACATAATAAAGATGACTATATTTCTTTTGCGATTGGTAGCAATGTCCCTGCTGTGGGTAATTTGCTGAAGATCTTGATCTTTGAACTATGTTAATTTCAGTTTATCTTTGGAGTCTTATAAGAAGTACAACACTATCAAAAAATGTGTCCTCCTAACAATATAATACATTAAATGCAGAATAAAATGCTACTATTCTAAATCTGGTGCTTGGAGATTACCATTTCCTGGTTAGGAGTAAGTTTGCTTTCAGCCTTAGATAAACGCTAAGCAGATTTTCTGTGTGTCTTGGTTGGGAGTAGGGAGCCAGGCCACTGAGAGAGGCTTTGTTTTAAGGAATACTATCCAGCTTGTAAGAGGAAGAACTAGTAAAATAAAATTTCCACTTCAATGCTTTAATGGGTTCAAATGCACTGGTACTTCCTCTGATTCTGAAACCACACAGGTCTTTGTCTGGACTCATAATTTTCTTTTCCTCACCTCTTTATTTTTTTTTAGGAGTGTTTTCCTGCAGACTTTTGTGTCCTTGCTTGTTGGTCTCAAAATCACTCACTATGGAATAATTTTCCAACTGACATTCAGTCAATCTGTTGTCCTAGTGACATGCTCTGTTTACTAAGCAAATTGGGAACTCAAGGCATTTTCTCCACTTGGACCGACACAGATATCCTGCTGTTCTTTGATTGGTTTTTCTCTGAGCTCCATTCCCCCTTACCCTCCATTATTCTCTCAAAAATTAGTGTAAATGCTTTAAAAATAAAGTATTTTCGTTTCTGATTCTCCTTCTGAGTTTCCAGCATTCACAGTATTGCAGCCTCCTAATGCTGATGCTTGTTCCTTTGCAATGCTATTTAATGTTCATAACCAGCACAGTACAGGTGAATTTCATTGTTAGTAAAAAGTGGAAAGAAAAGTCTTTCTCATTACTGCTATTGAAAAGCTCTGCATACAACTGTCTGATGTGTAAATCATCATTGCTCACAAAGAAAAGAAATACACTAATGGAGGAAATTAATTTCTACAGAAGCTAGATTAAAATGTGTAATAATAATTCATTGTTAATTTTGGAAAGAGGTGGGCAGTTTTGTAATTGGAAAAGAGCCAGGGAGTGACAAGAAAGGTTAGAATATGACAGTTGAAATTAATACTGTGAAAGAGATTAAAATATGGGTATGCAAATGAATATTGCTCAGAGAAATGTGGCAGTTCATTTTCACACACTAAGGCGAAGTTATAAAGACAGAATGCTTTGGTGTACACAAACAAGTTACTGTGTGAAGCAGAATAATCCAAGTAAGTTGCTAAGTGTAAAAACGTTTTATGAGTTGCCATTCCTCTGCTATTGAAAACGTCTTTTAATTTTTGTATTTATTCCTTTAGAAGTTTCTGATGCAGTGTGAATCCAGGTTGATAAAGCCAGTCAGGAAAAATGGACACGAGGTCAAGTGACTCCATGGTGTGTGTGCCCCAGTAAGTCACTGCTCCAGAGGGAAGTGGCTGCAACAGGAACAGCCCAGCCTGAACACAGAAATGATGGTTATGAGTTTCATGAGACAGAGTTCACTGACAGGAGCTGAAATCCAGGGGCTGGTTGAAAGAGATTTCCAGAAAAGCTGACCTCATGCTGATGCAGAGGAATGTTCCTGACTGCAGCAGTTTGCTGGTCCATGTGTCATTAGCTCTGAAGGTGTGAAGATACTATGCCATAGAGTGGGTCTGTGTTGTTATACCATAACCTCTGGCAGGTCACAGAAAGTTACGGAATTTAATTCCACTACCTCACTAATCCGAGGTTCTATTCCTGTTAAATCCTAAAATTATTATGCAAGGTGGGATGCAAAGTCCATTGCAGTAAATAGCAAAACAAGTATGTGTGCATGTGTGTACGTACAGCTGCATATGTGTAAGCTACATACATTCTTGATAAACAGGAAATTCAGACATCTTCTGTATCTTTTATCTCCCTGAATCCGAGGACAAATCCAACTGGGACAACTGTATGATCCGTTTCTGCACAGCAAGAGGCAGAGCTGAAAGCTTTAGCTTTTGCAGGGCTTGGATCTATTTTCTTCTTTACTCTTTGCTAATGGCATTGATTTGCAACTTATTAGCCCCAGCTGCCTCATCTTCCTTTAATCTTGATAAAGTAAAAGCTGTCTGGGGGCTCAGGGCTGGCTGTGGACACACCATTTTCTAATGGCTTTGTGTGGGAAAACTGTCCGTAACTGTCAGTGCTGCAAACACTCCTTTAAAATCCTGTAAGCCAGAGAGCCTCAGGCAGGTTTCCACAGCTGTGCTATCTCTTCTCATTGTTTTTGTGACACTGAGGCTGCCTGACCCACTGCGTTCTGCTGCCAGGGCCAACTCTGCAATATGTGTGTTCGGCGACACAGGTGGCTGCCCAGGGCAAGAAGATACTAAAAGCAGCAGTAATTGTTTCATTGCCTAAATGGCTTTAACTGTTCAAGTTTTCTTCTGATAGCAAGGGCCCCAGAACAAGGCACTGGCCTGTTTAGCCCTTTGGGTTCACAAGGCAAAATAGAAGTTTGGCTCAGAAGGTTTGTGGCTAGAAGCCTCCACTTATTTCCATGTGTTTTCTGAGCCCTTTATGGCCTCCCAGGACTTTTATATCTTGGGACTTTCTGTGCCTCAGAAATTCCAACTCACGCAGATTTAATGTAAATAGGCACTCACAATTGGAATGTTTTCTGCAGAAGAGTGCATCAAAACCATTCAGCCATGGAAAATATTTTTATTTAATTTTCCTACTTGATTATTCTTTTTCCTGAACTGTCCCAGATACTCCCAATAATACGGGCTTTTTTCCTTCTTCTTCAAATTCCTCCCAGTGTATTTAGCTGACTTGCTATTTATCTGGTGTACAGCGATGTATTCCCTGTGACAGGTCCGGCTCCCATGTATCTGCTGAGAGGGAAATGGTTTCCATGTACAGCATCCAGAAGATCTCACTGGAGTTTATCACAACCCAGTCTCAAGACAATTTTCTTCTCTCTTGTCTTTAGCCTTTGGCCCTTAGGCTCAGATCATATTTCTTCCAATATAATGATATTCTTGCTATGGTTCCTTGGGAGGATTTATGTCCTCTTCAAGAGTCAGTCCTATGTTTTTTCCCAAGAATACTTTTTGGAACTGGATGTTATAACTTGGATATACCAAACCATAGTCTAGCTCTGTGATGGTCTGAGAGGAAGGATACGTCTCCAACTCTTCCAGACTCTTTTCCTTCTTCCCATGGTAACTGTGGGTAACTAAGCGAAAGTTATTTTATTGTTTTAACTTTAGTACAAATTCTTTTGGAAGTCCAGAGTTCTGCCTAGCAGATGCTTTGGAAAATTTCAAAGCATGGTGTTAATTTAGGAAGAATCCATTGATTTTCCTTGGATTAGATATTTTTTAATTATTTTCTCTTAAATCTAATGATATCTTACTTAAAAGTATCCAGTTGAACTGCGGGTTGATCCAGCCAAGTGATGAGAGGCTGAAACCTTAAGAAGACAATTTCCCTTTCAACAGTTTTAGGAGGTTTGATTGCTCATCGTTGTGGCAGAAATAACCAGGTAATTGTGTTTGTGTCACACTACCCTCTAACACCTCACGGGGTGTCAGAAGCTCTCATGTGTGCTCTGCTCTGCTGCTAACAGCTTCTGGCAGCATATGGGGTGTGTTAACTATGCAGAAATTTGTAGGTAAATCACAGAAAATTGACAAAATATTATTGAAAAAAATCAATATCAAAACCAGTATCAAACTGAGTGGCATGAAAACAACTGTGTTCCCTGTGGTATTTGCACTATTAATTGTAACTTCTTTGTTATCTTACCTTAAATGGAATTGAGGCTGAATTTCCAGTTTGTCATGTCATAGTGCTGCAAAATCCAAGATGCTTTTGAAGAGTTGAGCTCTAGTTCATTCAAGTAGTGCAGAGTTTGGTTATCTCTTACTCGAATTCTTTTATCAAAACGTTGTAAGGAGTTGACAGCTAGTAAGGCCTCTGTAAGATCAAGCTGGAAAGCTGTTTTTTTCATTCCAGATGTGGTCTTGAACTGCACTTATATGTGTTTAAAGCAGCCTTGTAAGAAAAGGTTACACTTGACAATTCTGAGTCAAATTTGAACCTTAACACCAGAAGTTCAAGTGGTTAATGCTGGGTTTGTTTGACTATGTTAGGATTTAGTTTGCAGCTTTAACATGCTGGGTATTTCACTTCCAGGAGAAAGGGAAGATCAGATTTCAGTTCATAGCAAGAAGTGTTTTGAATCAGCCATTTAAATGTCTTAGGCAGAGTGTTAAATGTTTAATAGAGGAAGCTAGTTGGGACTAGTTGGGAGAGCTGAACTAATCGAGAATGCTTCGGGCACACATGCAAATGTGCAGATGAATCCTGGAACAGGAAACACAGAATTGGTTTGGTTTGTTTCCTTGTTAGTCATTTGGCACTGGTCAGTTTGGTTGAACTGGAAAATGAAAGATTATTTTTCATTTGCCCATGTTGTTTGGGGGGTGTGTGTGGGGGGGGGGAGAATTAATTTAGAAGCAGTCAGCTGCATTCCTGGCTCTTCTAATGCTTCCTCTGAGACATTACTGTAATATGTGCAATAGTTAAGAGAGAATCCCAAGTTCCTGACAATCTTTTATTATCTGTTATAGTTAATGAAGCTGTTTAGGTACATCTGTTTCATGTCTACAGATGTGAGTGAAATAATTAGGGAAAAAAGTAATCTATTTACATTGCTAGTTTCTAAGCATCAAAAACAAAACACAGCCTCAATTAATTTGTAATTTCATTATCTCTAAAAGACTTTAAAAAGCAGGACATGAAACCTGGTCATAAAGACTCTAATGGAGTCTTGTGATTTCCTGTCATCAGATCTTGGTGCGTTTCAGAAAGGCATTTTGGTTTAAAGTAGACATTCTTCCTCCTTTTCCTCTTCAGTCTTTCAAAGTCTAAACCCAGAGAATTTCAAGAACTCCCAGGAAATCTGTCCTCTGGAGAAACAGTAAACAAAGAATATTTTGAATTCTGCTTCAAACCTGGAGTTAATATGATGCACTTGAATTCACACAAGTATGGACTCAATAAGGGATATCTAGTTAATATCCTTTAGGTCCACTCGTAATGATATAAGCAGAGATCTCTGTAGGAAGACAAATATTTTGTAAGATATAGGAAGGTCAAGAATTTTTATTTTCCACTGATAAAAGTTTTCTTGGCAGAAAACCTCCAGATTTCATTTAAAAGAAAAAAAGCTTTAAAAACTTGGGTTTATGAGAACTCAGAGGGGCATTGTTTAAGTCCATTTTTTAACCATGAAATCCTTTTGACATATGGCAGTCATTATGTATTTGCATCTGTCTATGGTGAAGGATTTTTTTTCTAATAGAAGATACTTAAAAGTTTCACATTTAACATATTTTTCAATAAACACTTGAGAACTTCTTAACAGTAAACAATGATCTTAAACTGCCTTGCCAAGCATGTAAATGATCTACAACTTCTAATGCACCAAAGATTGTTGCATATTTTCAGCCCTGCATTTGGGACCTCTAGGCAATGCTGTTTCAGATTAGGATAAACCATGAATTTCTTAACTGTTTCACTTGAGAGAAGAAGGCTTTATCGTTCTGATATTCATGGCAGAAAACCTGGAAATTTGTCCTGCCCATTCCTTTCCAAACACAGCAACCCTATCTTCACTAGCATCTGACAGATTTAAGATTAGTGGAGGATACCCTAACTCAAAAAAATGAAATACTCCGAGTAAAATAAACAGGAAAACCCCCTCTATGTTTTATGCTGCTTTCCCTGCCTGTGCAGCTTTTGCCTCAGTCTCACACAAGAAGAAAAATCCCTTGTAGCATGGCAGGCATAGAGAGGAAAGATTATGGCCTCTTGAAAGGGAAGACTGACACATTTTTTCCCCCTGTCCTGTTGTAGCTATCAATAAAAATATTCATGCCACATTCTTGGAAATATTCTTCCTTTCGTGTAGACCTACTGGTAAAGGTGGCTATGAACAGGGAGGCCATACAAGATTCAGCTTTTTTAGTTTTTAGAGAGCGAAATGAAATTTTTTTTGGACAGCATTTTCATGGCTTCGGTATGAAGCAGTTTTCATGCAAAAAGATACAAACATACACTACTGGAGGCAGTACCTCAATACCAAATTGCAGAAAAGACAATTTGCTGCTTACTTGTGTTTGTGACAAGGCATCTGAGCAGGAGCCACGTTTGTTGATTAAGAGTGAGCACAAGCAAGGACAGCACAGACTGAAAGCTGAAGAAGTTGAAGACAAGGGAACAGGGAGGGAAGCTAATTCTGAGTAAATTCTGAAAAATAGGAAGACAAAAAGATAAGTTACCCACTGAGCTTGGTTTGGTCTTGATTCAACAGAGATTTCCTCTGGAATTCTCCCGTATTGTCTTCCTTTTATAGTTTGGGAGATGAAAATGCAGAGAGCTCAGGATGTGAATCCTTTGAGAGTTTGCATTTGTGTTTCAATCAGGAAGTAAGAGTTAGTCTGGTGCTTGACCTGACTGGGCTGTAAATACTTTGCGCCAGAACTGCTACATTGATCAGATCAGGAAATAAAATTGAGGAGCTCAGCTTTCAGTCGGTTGTGTGCAAGAAATGTGAAGATGTGGCTCCAAAGAATCTCACCTAGCAGCTTCATGTTTAGCCTATTAAACTGCAGTGTCCTGAGAGAAGATCATTTAAATCAACACAGAATAAGAAATCAAGTGTAAAATCTCATATGTCTCACAAATGCTGGTAGAGTCTTATCCATTTTTTAATGGAAATAACAGCACCATAAGGGCAGGTATCTCTTCCATATCTTCAGTGAACTTTAGCTGGAGCATATAAAGTCCTCCATCTACAGTATCTGTTATTTTAAGGTTAGTGCTATAAGTAAAGAAGCTGATTTGAAAAATAGTTCTTAAAGTATGTCACATTTATCATTCTTATCAGAAGTCCCATTTTCTCTCAAAAAGAGAAAGCTTGAATGGTGCTTTTAAGACCTGAAGTGTAATATCCTAAAAAATCTGCTTTCTGGAAGAAGAGTATTAACTATTCTTAAAGCCTTAACATAAATAAGTAACTGTGAAACACTGCAAAATACTCCCAAAAAGCCTCTTGGCCTATTTGTTACTGGACTTCTAGAAACATAAATTTCTATTACCAGCTCTGTCTTCTGGAAGACATTTGCAACTCATATAAATGAAAAAACAGGCACTTATCAAACAGACAATGCTTTAACATATCAGTAGATCAGGTTTTGGGTTTTTTTAATGGCTGAATAATCACTGAAGAAGCACAATCACAGTATTCATGAAGAAGAAAAGAGAAAGCAAATGGATATAAAATTGATCTATCATTCTTTGTTCCAGTCTTTGGAGACTGCTGGACTCCACATCTGTTTCTTCTCCATGGTTTTATCATGATGGATCTTTTCTACTTATAGGACTCTAGGTCCTTTTAAATCCTTCCATTTTGTGTTTCTATTCCTACTTACTTTTTTTCCGTGAGTTTTGAAAAACAGTCCTAAAACACCCAACAAACCACGAAACCCTAGCATCATATGGAAGAAGAAAAAGAGCTCAGTGAATCTTTCTGGAGTCTGCATATAGTCTGCTGCCATTAGAACCAGAAAGATCAGTTTAATACTACTACAGGGTGCGTGTGTGTATATTTATATGTATTTGTGTATACGATAGTTCTGCAAAATAGTTATGCTGTAAAGAGCATTATTTCACTCATGCAGATATTGATAAGCAACATGTCATCCAAGAACATCCTCATTTTCTGGTTCTGATTACACCCTCTTAACCCAGTCTATACCTATGCACCGGAGTGCAATAATTCATGGAATATTATGGGCCACGTATATTTCAAGCTGACTTCTCAAGTGACAGCATAACTCTCTTGAATCTCCTGGTCCAGTCTTCAACAGAGAATGTAAATCCTTGTCTCCTGATGAATTTGAAGAGTGTGGCAGCATTCCTTCTATCCATGCAGTGCACAAGGCTCCCTATGCTTCATTCCATCTATCCTCCCTCCTGCCTCTAAAGTGTCTAATGGATGGGCTGCGGGGATAGAATTAGGAAAGAAAATCTATTGAGAAGCCTCAAATGACAGTATTGTTTTTCAGGTCTCTTTGCTTTCACTTGGTGTTTTTCAAGCATTTGTTGGGGAGAATTAACTTCAGTTCCTGTTTATACATTCACTAAACGTGCTTTTTAGCACTTGTGCCCTACTTGCAGTGGCTTGGCAGGACCGTTCAAAGGTAACTGAATTCCATGGTGCATTTTAAAATTATCTTCTTGAGTGCAATATAGAGTGCAGTGCTTTAAGTTTTATCTGTCAATTCATCTTTTCCTTTAGTTTCGGGGAAAGAAAAGACATTGGTTTTATCTTGAGGCTCGACTTTAACAAAATGCAATTTTTCCTTCTGTTTTTCCTGAGTTTGCTGGAAGCTGGATTGGAAAGGACCAATGACACCTACTTAGAGCAATCTGAGCAAGAAATAAAAGTACGTATGGGCCTGATTCTGTAATCCATTGCAAGCATTGTTTGAAGTGGCCACTGGTGACTGGAACCTCGTTGTTTCTGGGCTTCTGCAACTTAAAGTTTGGGGGTTTTAGCAGGGTTTTAAATCATTTGTTGGCTATTCTTAAGGTCTGCAATCCTGTGCTAACTCCTTCAACTGCAGTGAATTTAACCTCTTGGTTAACACAGTTGCAAGAAGAAAAGTGTATATCTGTGCTTCTGCTGTGTTTTCCCCCTTTTTCACCTATACTGTTCTCAGAAAATGACAGTTCTTACAAGGATTGGATATCATCATTATTCTTTTTTTTATTCAGTTGTCTCAGGTTAATAAATGACCTTTTACCTTTGCTGAGGAATTTCCCCTTATGTCTGCTCAAAGAATTTCCTTGGATGATTCTCTGTGGATTTCATTCCATGTTTTGTAGAAGTGAGTTATGATTGGATTAGAAAGGCGTAAATCTTCCTGAGTTTTCAGGAGATTATTTCCTGGATTTCCAAAGTTAGCAGTATGTCATTCTATCTTCACCCATGCCATAGGCCCTGTATCCCTGTTCCAGGTGGAATTGGTTTCTGTCTAGTTAAGTTGGAGTTCTTAAATTTTAGCAATCAAGAGTAACTGAGATCATGCAAATATAAGCAAATGGCTTTTGAACAGAACTTTTCAAGTGATTTAGAAAGCTTTCTGCTGAGAAAATATATTCTAGCTAATTTTCTGTCTGTGGAAGGCAGCTCTCGCTCAGGTGAGATCTGTTTGATCCAATGAAATACAGTGAAACATCCAGAGCTTAAGCTAACTGACAGAAAATCATATCTTTTTTCGTCTTTATTGTGAAAGGCTTATGGGGTATTGCACTTTGCTCATTTTATCAATTTGTTGTAAAGAGAAATGTGTATTCTTCAAAATTCCCTTGAAAGTACAGCAATTATTTCTGATTATTTTTCTGTTGAGAAAAATAATGTATATCACCCAGTGAAATGTTAGCTGAAACATGTTTCTTTAAAAATTGGAATGAATGGTCTAATAAGTTTTTAAATATTCAATGAATGCAAAGATTCCAGTTTCTGTGCACCTATGCCAAAATGAAGAGGAGCACTAATTGCACATGGAGGGTCCTGTCAGTACCTAAGGGCCTGAAATGTCAGGAACTTATTAGTGAAAGAAACAAATATTAGAGATGCCAAGTTCACACTGTAGATGCCTCCTAATTGAGGAAGTCAAATATTAGAGCTGCTTCCTAAGTAAACCACATAAGCTCCTGTTTTTACATGAGTGAAAGGAGCACTGGGCAGCTGGCAAGTTTCCCTGCCCCGAGCCAGTGCTGGTCAGCTCTCACAAGTGCTACGATTTCCCTGAGGAGTGAGTAGAGCTCTTTATCGATCCTGGTTGAAATCTGACTGTTTGCACAGGTATAATTGCCAAGTATTTGTAGCTGGTGCTACCTGTGTCACCCACTGTATGTTAAATATCCTCTCCATTCTCAGTCATCATCCCGTGCTGCACAATCTCAGTGAGTGCTGAAGGGCATTTCCTCACCAATCAGACTGTCAGGTGGGACTCCACGAGCTTCCTTCTGTTTTCTCATCCTGTTAATATGAGTCTTCTGGGAAGGGCCATGTGGAGGGGAACATTGGTTGGCTTGGTTATACTGGTATAATTATATCAGTTGTAATTACACCAGTCTGGCCAGTATAACTCCCCTTTTGGATATATTTAGTATGAAGCAAAGATATCCTTTCCTCCTTACACAGCTTTCACAGTGACATAAACTAAACCAGAGATAAGCACTTCTAGTCCTTATATGAATGTAGAAATAGAGAGTTATATTTATATCCCAATTATAACAGTTATAATTAAGCCACTACAACTATGCTGGTAAATTTCCCAGTGAAGCCCTTAATTAGGAAGTAGAGCCTGAAAGGTTTTTAGTTGGCTGATGCCACCCAGCTCTAAAACAACACCGTGTCCAATTCAGCCAGCAGCGGTTTGTGCCTGGTTCAGTGTGGGGTAAGTCTGAGGTCAGAGGGGGACCTTTATGGGCTGAAACATGTTCCTAATACAAATGAAAGTATTGCTGTACATTGAAGGGGGGGAGGAGTGGAGAATCGGGGGGGGAAGTGATGCTATAGCCAGCCTGATGTTTCCCATCTCTTTCAAAAATGCTTAGTCAGGATTTTGCGGGTCAGATCTGTGCCCAGCAAAGAGCTTAATTGTTTCTGATGTGGACCAGGAGCCTTTGCCACTTCCAGATAAGGTGGCTGTAGTGCAGCTTTGATTAGACCAGAGCTCCAGCAGAACAGGCTGATAAAGGAGGATGTCTCCTAGTTAATAGATGCTGGTGCAATAGCACAGGGTCCTGCTGCTTTATAATCTACGGCTATAAACTCCAGACTGAATTTAAAAGGACACTAGTTTTGATTTAGAAAGTTCCAAACAGCTTTGGACTACCCTGCATGCTAGACTGACATTCCGGTGTCATACTTTCATAGTTAAAATGGGCAAAAGCATCCCCTTTCACTCTAAAGAGAGGAGACAGGTGTCTATAAACCCTTTGTCCATGTCATCCCTTATAGAAAAGCCTCAGTGGGCTGATTGATCTTCAGGGCATTTTGCAAAATACATCCTTTTCTCTGAATTTTGGAGGTTATGTGTTGTGATGGTAATTGGAGCTCTGTAAGGGTTGGAAGGTGGGGGAGTTTACCACAGGCTTAATCCCTGGTTGTTAAGGAAGGATGTGAATATTTAAATCTTGTCTGGGTAGTTTAAAAGGTACAGAAAGATTTTGGGTAAGTGCTCATTCTTTGTGACAATTTCTATAAATATTTAAACACATACTGTCAGATGCACTGATAACCTTTGCCCTCAGAATTGTTTATATTTTAGTTGTACGTAGAATAGTTTAATAAACTGTATATATAAATTATATACACTTAGAGAGCTAGTTTTTATGGGAAACACCCTTTGATTTTTTTCGTAGTAACAAATCAATCTCTGTTCAGGAACAAACATTGCACTAAGCATGGAAAAATTGCTAGAGGGCTTGGATATTTTTGGAACTCTAGTCCTGATTTTCTAACATTAGATTTTGGCCACTGAAAGTAGTGTAAAATATCAATAGAGCATCACTCTCTATAAAGAGACCCAAAAAAAGTGAATAAATCTTCTAAATTACTGAACGCGTTCAGAAGGGAAAGACTTCTAATCACATTTCAGGTAGTGCTGCAGCCAGCAAGTACTGAACTGGGGCAATCAGATAGAAACTGTAGCAGCATTTGTAGATAAAATCTGGAGCTGATAAACAGGCACACCCACACCTTCTGCTGACTCAGAGAGAAATGTGCCATTGATGAATTACTGAGATTGATGCAAAGGCTTTAATTCAGCTCCCTATGGCATGCTGAGCTCCTGAGGTGTCAGGCAGCTGCTGAGCAGGGTCTGCACAGCATTTGCACAGCGGGGAATGCGGCCGTGCTGGCAGAGCTGGGATGCACAGAGCTGTTCTGCAGGGACACTGGGCTTGGTTTCACTCTCCAGCCACAAGTTCAGCTCCTTTCTCATGCTTCCCTCTTTCCTCACTGAACGCAGGGCCCAATTCTCTCTGCCTTTGCAAAGGGAAACGTGCAGCTGAAGGTAGGAGAGATTTGGCTGCTGTGAGACTGTGGAGTTAGTCCGACAGCTTTTTAAAGTGTTTCAGGATCCCTTGGGATGAGATGTGCTGTATAAATCCCAATTATTATGTTTTAAACTGTTCATTTAAAAATACCTGCTCAAGTTTTTGGCGCGGTGAGACAGGACTTGTTGAACCTGAGCTGGAGGCCTGTGTGAAAGCAAAGGCTTTCATGAAGCTCTCCCAAGGCTCAGCAGCTTGAAGAGCTTCTTAGAGAAGTGTGCACTGCCAGGCTGGTTTTTTCCCAAGCACTTACAGCTCTAGTGATATGAAATGAAAATAAAATACAGAAGCTTGGTTAATATATGCCACTTCCTCTGCTGCGTTTAACACACGGGCTGAGGGCTGAACTTACTTGGTCATTTTGATGATTGGCCAATTATGTATAATGCACTGTACACTTTGGCTTTTTATTTCCTGTTTAATTCTGAAAAACAATTACAGCACCTCTCTAAGAAGTGATTGTACTCTTTTTAAATGTCACGGCACATTAAACAAGCTTGTATTTTGGCAATTGCCAAAAGGCATAACAGCTTAAAAAATAATTTATGCACATTACAGCTAAAAGACACAATAGATTTTGAGGAAAGTCTTCATGCCACTGAAATCAGTGATGGCAGTTGTGCAACAATATGAGTAGCTGTTAAATTGTGTTAAGCTGTGGTCAGCATTTTTGGACAAAAAATTTTAGTATGGTTTTGTTGCAACCTTTTGCTTTCCATGCAAAAAACTTTTTCCTGAGGGGAAAAAAGATGACATCTTTTTCTAAAAAAAGAAAAATAATTTAAAATCCAAACATGTTTGCTTTGAACTGACATTATGACACAAAATGAGCAGTTTCTGTTCCACTGAGAGTGTGTTCTGAATTTAATGTAAAAATGTTTACTAGGATGGAAAATGTTATCTTTTTGTTGACTACCTGTTCTTTCATTTTTTTCTTTCTTGAGAAGTGTAAAGCTACATGAAGGTTTAGGTGTATATAAACAGCAGCATGTTTGAATAGGGAAGTATAATTCAGATCTGCCTGATTGTTAACATTGGGAAAAGCAGATGAAGAATGAGACACTTTCCTAAAAGAAAATGCTGTCTCTGTTCAACAAGCTTTCCTCTTCATATTGCAGTGTTATGGTCACTGGCCCTGATCCAACAGGCGCTGAACTGGCTTTGCCCAGATTCTCATACAGCTCTGTCAGCTTTGGTGGAAGAGCTTTTTTGCTAAAAAATTAAGCCCATGCATTAATGGCTGCTGGAGCAGAGCCGAGCTTAGCAAGGGGCTGTACCCCCTGGCAGGGCAGTGCTGCTCAAGCCCAGCTCTGAGGCTCCTTGCACAATGTGTTCCAGAGCCATGCTCAGCGCCTGATGCATCGTTTGACTCCAATGTGGGCTCATTTTGGATGCTTTGTTCCAAAATGTGGATTTGAATACAAATGAGCCTGAACACAAGCCAATAGAAGAACCTCTTTCTGTCTCAAACTATCAAATGCCTAAGCATCTTCAATTAAAAAAAAAAAAAAACAAAAAAAAACCCAACTAAACAAGGGACCTGATACAAACTGACTGGGGCTGTAAAAGTCATGTGCTTATGTGGCTTTATTTATTTTTCACATGTGTGTAATTGAACACTCTCAAAGCAAGCCCACAATAAAACACAATGGGACAGCAGCATTAACATCTGTTTGCCCCGTGCTGTTCAACAGAGGCCAACAAAGTCCCCATTTAAATCACTGCCTCCTACACTCTCCTTTCCTCCTGGGGGAAGCAAGTGGGCATGGGCCAGGCTTTGGCCATCGTGTTATTGGTTCAAATCAGGTAGAGTCCTGGTGCAGGGTGTGCTCTCAGCTAATCTGCTCAGACAGACACCCCCGTGATTTGTGTGCCCTTTCTGGTCTAGAATCACAGACCAAAGGGAAAGGCAGGCTGGTACTGTCAAAGCACACAGCTCCCAGGCTGTGGAAGTGAAGAACAGCACCTTGAGCTGCACCGTAAAGGGAATCTCCCATAAATTCTGCTGTGGCATTAGAGCAGGATAGGTGAAAGCCACCCACTGTGTTTGGCTTGTAGGTGCCACTTGGCTTTTAAAAAGCTTGTTCACCTTTTTTTTTAAGATACTTTGGAGGTCTCTGTTGTAGCATATGTAGCTCTGTACTCTTATAAAACCAGTGACTTGCGTGCTTTTTACTAGAAACTGAGAATTTTTGGTGACGTGCACATTTATATCAGGGGAGTGACAAGCATTAGTGGCAGCAGTCAGGACTTTCGGTCAAGAAAGGGAGAAGCTCATTTCCATTCCAAGGCCTGCTGAATTATTTAAGCCTTGTGTCTAGACCAAAACCCTGGCAAACTATAGGTAAATGGCAAAACACTCAATAAGCAGGGTTAGGTAATAAAATTGAAATGGTTTAAGGGATGTTGGTGGGTCCTGGGTGTGGAGACAAATTTCTCTCCCAATTTCCATTGAATCAGAGTATCTGGGAAAAGAGGCTGAGTGCGTGAATGAAGACAGGAGTGTAGAGAGAGCAGTGAATGCTGGCCTGAGGGGAGCTGGTCAGCGAGCCTGTACTGTCAGATAGAGGTGCTCAGCAGGGAATGCCTGTCCTCAGAAACTGGAAATTTTGGCAACAATGATTCAACAGTGTAGGAAGAAGGTGTGTAACCTTCCATGCTACAACCTGCATCCTTTCAGTAGGAAAATCTTTGATCACACTGCAAGAAGAGGAGCCAAAGCAGAGGGTAGGGCAGACTTAGCTACTCTGGAACTTTCCCCATCCTGTCCCTCACCCAAAATCCCACATAAGTGTTGCTTGGGAAAGAGGAGGTAGACAAGAAGAGTGTTTCTACTGGGGAAAGTTTATGGTGGAAGGAACATGAAACAAGGCCAGCCAACATCTCAATTCTTTGGTTGAAGTCCTTTCAGCTTTGCACGAGCCATGAAGAAGAATGGTTATTCAGCCACCCTCAGCCCTGCAGCTGAATGGATGAAGTTGATGCCTGTTGCTCTGGGGGGTACCTCTGGTGTCTTAGTGACTTTCCTTGTGTGAGCATTACAGACATTTCCTGTAATCCCAAAGATGTAGCAGGACCAGCGATCAATCAGACAGCAGAAAGAAACCCTGGTCCTGGAAGCTGTGGTGGACTCCAGACCGTTCCAGAGGTGCCTTGGACCAGAAACTGCTGAGCTTGGGAGGGTTGGGTCCTTTCAGAAATGAAATGTGTAAAGATGGTTCCTGCAGGAATTGCCACAATGTAGTGACTTGGTTAAACAATGAAAACAGACGGGCTTTTGTTCTGGGTGCTTTGTAACAGATAATACTCCAATGATTAATGAGTTACTGGAGCACCAGTAAAGACCCAGCTATTATTCTGTATGGCATTCATGAACTGCATGAACATGGCTCTTTGGCTGGGGAAAAACTCAAAAGTCAGAGCTTTGAAAAGCTTGAGCACATAAAAATGTTACACTGTTTTGTGTCTCCAGGAAGCACATAGTAATGTGAAACATCCACCACATGTTTAAATTGTGTAGGCTTATTTATACGTGTGTGTGTGTGTATTTATAAGGAGAGAGAGAGAGAGAAATAGAACTATGTGATTCTACTGTTTTAAAGCTGTTTGCAGATATTCTATAGCATTTTTGTAAAAGAATGTCTAGAATGAGAGAAATGAATACCCAATGTTAAAAAGAATTAAGTAAATCAGATTGTCAGATATCATGCTGGTCTAAAAACTCAATCTACAAGAATTAATGGAGGAACTGGACCATGAAAGCCAAGAAATGAGGCCTGAAAATAAACTTGATTAAGAAGATAATGCTCAAGACGTACAAAGGAAGACTGATTAGCATAGACGAGAACATCAGTGAACAAGGAGAGGAATAAATCTCTCATAGACAGCTGCTCAGATCAGATCAGAACATATTTAAAAGATGAAAGACAACATAAGGGGCAATTTCTCATTTAGACTGGAGAGGAAGGCCTCCAACTGATGTATTCCTTCTATAAATGGCTTTTGGCCAAGACACAAAGCTTCGTCCACACGGAAATATGGTAGTTGGTTTGCTTTTATCCTGAAAATCTGTAGACAGACCATGGCAGGAATTCCATTATGAGAGAGGGACACAAATGATGAATAAAACAAATTTAATCAGCAAATACATTTAAAACAGAATAGGTAATAGATTTGGGGCATGAGGGTGGGAATGAAGTTATGACTGATAACTTATGCACATGTGAAGTTAATGTTGCCTGCACCTCACAGTAAAGCTCTACTGGGATTTATTTATTTGTTTATTTTATTTTTTAGTGGAAAGGCCTTCAACCAATACACACTGTGGAAGCATCATTGGAGTGCACACTGCTAGCTGTTTATTAATTTATTAACTATTGTGATGAGGGTGTAAGAGTGAGAGCAAATCTCAGATGATGGGTCATTCTGAAAAAACTGAAATGCATCATCTCTGCTCTGACACAAAAACAAGACCAGAAGAAGGGTGGCAGATACATGAGCTACAAGGGAGTACACAAGATACAGAGAGACTTAGCTACAAGAGCTTTTTTTAAATTTTATTTTGTTTTTTAATTGATAATAGAGGCTTACAGGAAGAGAAAGAAGAATGACCTGAACTTGCCACCTGTATTTTACCCAGGGTAAGCAAACAGATATTTTTTGTCCCAAGAGAAATGAATACAGAGAGATGGAGGACCCAATTTGTCTAACGCCCTGTTTTCATTGCTCTCCACCATTTTGGTGAGTCTGAGTGTGAAGGGACACTGCCACAGAGTGGCCTCCTCGCGAGCTGGCTGTGCCTGAGGACGTGCACTGCTGGGTATTTTCGGTCAGGCACAGGCAGTCACAGCTGTTGCTATTTTTGCCCTGACTCCTCTCTAATCACTCAACACATTTTAAAGCAAGATATAATGATAGACTGTGTTGCCAAGACAGAAAAATCAACAAAGTATCTAAGGGGATATGAAAAGAAATGAAAATTCAAAATGTATCTGGAAGAGAAATATAACGGACAAAAAAACTTTTGATAAAGGTTGTTCTACAAACTTGGCAATGTCTCTGCTGTGAGTAAATATGACTGTCTGCATGTCTTGCTGTATGTTCAATACATCCAGAACTGGGGGGGTGTGGAGGAAATACAAGGAAGTCTGTTCTCTTGGTGTAGCCAGCTGAGTTTTCAGGCCTAATCCATTCTGAAATTAAAATTAGCTCAAATGGTTAGATTCTACCAGGAAGTGTAAAATGGAGAATTTCCTTCATAAATATGGATAAGAAGAAGACAACTTTTTGGATGTTCTACACAGTGACTTCCATTAGCAAAATAAAACTAAAAATATCTCTCTCTTTTCTCATCAGTTTACCAATGCTCTCACTGAATTTCAGATATTATTTCGTACATGACTTAGGATAAAATTCCCTGTTGCTACCTATGAAGTATCTGTGGGTTTATACCAACATTTTTAATATAATATTGGACCTGCTGATATGGCACCCAAGGACAAAATTTCATTAACTTCAGCATTGCTGAATCAAATATGACAAGTAGTAAAAACCCTTTGATATAAACAAGTTAGGAGAAACCATCATTTAACACTCCTCTTCCAAGGAGTAAAAGTCTCAGTCCAAAACAAATTGACATAAGTAGAACAACTTGTGCTTCTGATATCAAAGGGTTTTGGTTGCGACTGCAAATCAAGCTGAATTAGGCATAATCCAGCTCTGCTTCCGTCCTTCATTGTAAATACTGTCTTTCCATCTCCACTGGGGGGTGGAACATGGGTTTTTATTATTATTTGTGATAAATAGTAGAATTAAAAATACATAAAAATATTTTCAGGCAAACATAGGATAAATAAATTCCATTGTAATGGTAAAAAATAAGTCTCCTACTGAATCAAGTACTCCATCTACCAAGCGTTGTAGAAGATAAAATATGGGACTTTCTGGAAACAGACCACTGGTAATCAGTAAAACTATATCATTTATGTTTGGAAAACATACATTGCATCTGCTAAGCAGAGTCTGTACCATGACCCACTTCCTGCAGAGCATCTGACATCCCAAGGGTCACCCACCAACAGCTCCAGTGCTTTACTGGGGCTTCACAATCACCTGGTCCAGCCGAGGATCACGCAGACCATGGCTTCCTCCACAGCCCCAGGTGAAGCCCAGCCAAGCAAGTGGGGGGTCACATCAACAGGTGCAAATCTGATCTCCAAAAAATGCACTGTAAGGGCACACAAAACAGCTCTTTTTGCTGTTTGTTGCTGTTAGACTTTAAAATAGTTCTGAAGACAAAGCTGTAGTGTAAAATATATTTGTGGATATTACTTGCCAGAGTTCCTTATGAATTAACTGCACTACCTCTGTTTGAATTACAAATTTCTATAATATAAGAGATTGATGGATTACATTGAAACTATGTGGAAAAGGAAGAAAGACTGTGTGGTTTACAAGCTGTGTAGGAGGTCCATACTAAGTCAACGTGGAAGCTCTTAAATTTTATACATAAGATTTCATAACCAATATATCAGATTTTTTCAAGCTATATATATCAGAATTGTTTTGTTTCAAGCCCACCTGATTTAGTAACATTGACTAGAACTGGTCACATAACTGCATTTCAAACTGGATTTTTCAGAAGGTGTTGATGTCGAATGTTATTCTGGGAACTCAGGAGTTTACAATTAGCCAAAGTGACTTTTTGGAACTACCTGAATATATCATGTGAATTATGCTTCTCATGGCTTTGCTGATGCAGGGGTAAAACATAGGGATGTTTCCCAGTAAATGTAATTAGCACACTCCCTTTTGGCACAAAGGACAATGGCAACTCCCAGGGAATTTGTACAGCTTTGGGTATTCAGTGTTCAGTTCTTTAAAAAACTTCTCTGGTTCATCATAGTACCAGCTAAGGTTTAATCTTAGGACTGTCTTTTTGATTTCTTTGTTCAACAGAAATGTATATATGAATAAATAATAGTAATAGCAGTAACTCCTATCACACCTTAATATTGAAAAAAGATCTTTTGGAGAGGAGGCTCAGTTGCTAAAGAGACTTTTAATACTTGGAAGTATATCCTGAAAACCTGTTAAAGCTGTTTCTTTAGAAACAAATACTCTTGTGTACCTGTGAACACAGTAATAACCACTATCAGCACATCAATATAATTAAATCTAATTAATATAAATAAATCTAATGTTGGGGAGAGCAAACACAGTTAAATAGTTCACATTCTTAACTTTGACATATCTACTCTCCCCTAGGTTCCCCCATTAATAGCTGCAGGGCAGAACAGGAATAATCTCCTGATCCTGTTTCACTGTTGGGATTTCTCAGTTGCATTTTAGCTCTGGCACACAACATGGAGGATCTTCCATTGGCTGGGAAGAATAACTCTTTAGTGAGTGCACATATGAAGATTTTTATAGGGTGGAAGATGCATGCCTGATTCATCCTAAAAACTGGGAAAAGACCCATACAGCTACTGGGATACAAATTCAAAGTTAACAGCCTTCTGAAGATCTTATGTGTAAGGGGGACAAAAGTGCTGAGATGCTTAAACGCAAATACCTCTATGTAAAAGTGAGATTTACAGGAGTATTCACTGTGGTCATTTTTTCCAGATTCAGTCTTATTCTAGACCTTGTGCTTTATTTTCCTATGTAAATTGATTTTTGAAGTGCCATATTAAAATTATTCTGCTAACTGTAAAAGGATTAGATTAGTTTCTTTAGCTGTTTTATGTATTTGTTTCAGCTTGAAACAAGAATGTCTAAGATTTCAGTACCAAGTATGCACCTACATCTTGTTATGCAAAGTCATCCTCAGGTAATATCTGTGCCCATATAACATAATAAAAGTTAAGGCAAAAAGGAAAAAGGTATATAAAATAGCAACAGCATGTGATGCCAATTATGTTACAGCCAAAAATAATACTTCTTGGCATGTTATGCTTAAACTATGTTCTGTTAATGTTCCTTGGATATAGGCAGATTTTGATTTACACTTAGAAATATTTCTATTTGAGAACTATTAGGAAAATATTTTGAAATTACAATTTGCAAGCATGTGGAATGAGTTACCTCCCACAATTACGTGAACTACTGTATAGCAGAGCTGCATTAGCTTCCCTGCCACTAATGAACCATGTCATTAATTACAGACATTCAAAATAAAAATTACTCCAAGGCAAGACAAATATTTACTATAAATAAAAGGGTCAAGAATTACAAAGTAGTGATTTTATTCTAAACCAATTGTGTTTAATTTTTATGCGCTTTCTCCTCAAATTTAATTTGAAGCACATTAACTTGATTTCATATGTCAAATCTGACAGCTGTAGGTGTACCCCAATGAGGCTTCCATCAGGGACTAGGATCACTGGAAGATTTTCAGTAAAAGCGTTAACTGTATTTAAAGATGTGTTTATTAAACCCACGTGACTTATTCTCAGGATAGGTTTCTCTTGGAAATGGCTAGGAAGCATATTTTCAAAGGTTTCCCTCTGAATTTCCCACCAGCCAAACCACCTTCAACTTCCAAGCAGCGCATCAGGCTGATCAGTCCCTGCATCCCTGAGGTGCCCGTGGTGGGAGGAGGAGCCCCTGACTTCTTTCTGCTCTCCCAGTGCAGTAGGTGGGACCCGGCTGTGCCACCGGCTGTCTGCCGTGCGCACAGGGCTGCACCGCAGCTGCAGCGGGCGCTGGGGGCCTGCAGTCTCTGCTTGGTGGAACCACTGCCCTGCTGTCAAGGCACAGCAAAATGCACTGCAGACCCCAGAAATTCCAGGTAGGGCCAAAAGCTGACTGCTGCTGTTGGGTCTGTTAAAGGTGCTGCGGTGAGGAAAATGACAAATCTCCCTTTGGGGTGTTAGACAGAGCCTGGCTGATGCCTCAGTGCTGGTTTCTGCAGCTGTAAAACCACCTTACCCATCCTGCCCTCAGGAAACAGGTAGCAAAAATGTTCGTTTTCTTTCTCACTTCGTGTAGCCTTTGCTCTGCTGCTGTGTTTGGCTCAGTGGCAGGGTGGGGCAAGTCAGCAGCATTTTCATGTAAGTCTTGTTGTGGGGGAGAGTTTTCCTTGTCTGGTTCTAACGGTAAGCCGGGTCCCCAAGGTCCTGCAGGAGAGCAGTTGCTGCCAAAAGTGAGGGCACTCTGACCTTCAGCTTCTACCCAGGGCCAAGCTCACTTCACTGTCATCCTACCAATATTCTGCTTGTATATTTAGTATTTTGTCTGAGGTTATTTTTGCTTAGTTTGGGTAATATATTTGTTTTTTAGCAGATAATATACAGTCCTAAACAACATAATGGCATTTTCTTCTATGAACTCATTATAATGGTTTGTGTAAGTCACATGATGTTACATTATTGCTAATTCCATTATTCAATATTTTATATTAAGCATAAAATAAATTTTTGGCCCTCTACCTTCTTTTCTTTTTCCTCTTTGAATCACATCATTACCTCTCCAAAAGTCAGGCATGAGGGTAGACAGATGCACTGGCCATATAGATAGCAAGCAAGAGCATTCCTCAATGAAACAGCCACATAAAAGTTCCCCTAACATCCACCCCCATGTTTGTAACTAGAGTGTTTGGCATAATAAAGATAACATCAGTAGATAAGTAGTTTATCTAACTATATAGCCAAGAACAAAAGAGGATGATAAAGTATTGCTGCTATCAAGAATCCAGAAAGCGTCACAGTTCAACCAGGTTCTGTATTATTCTGAGTTGGCCTGAGCTATGTTCACAGGGATTTTTAACAAAAATGTGAAGAACAAGAAGAGGAACTGAGTGGAAACAAACAGCTCAAATAGGTTTTGCTGGAATGTGGGAAAGTTTCTAAAAGTCATATTAAAATCAACAAAAGCATTCAATACTTGTCCTGGGGAAAAAGGGTTGTGTTTAAGAGAAAGAGTCAGCTGTTAAAAAAAATATTTGGGCAATATGAAAAATTAAAAATCTTTTCATCAGGAGTTTGGGACTGAATGCAATAGGGTGTACAGACTTAGTGACAACTCTTACAGCTGAACAATGCTTTTGCAATGAAATCCTGGTTCCATTCAAATCAATGGCAAAATTCCCATCCGCTTCAATGGAGCCAGATTTTCATGTGTATCTGTCTTTTGTCATTCTTCCTTGATATTTGTATCCCAACTATCTGGCAGACTATTGTCTGTACAGGTCAAAATTAAAGCTTTCTATTCATATGTGTCAGGCTTACTGCCTGTTTTCTCACCAAAAGCAAAAAGAGGATGAAAAGTGTGACACATACTTACAGTGCTGTATCATTCACTTCATTGCTCAGGGTAAAGAGAATTGTTTGCTGCATCTGCTTGGAGGACAAAATTTCAAGGAAAAGAGCTAAATGCTGCCTGTGTGTAATTCCTAACTCCAAGGCTTTTGAAGAGCTCTTATTTTCAGCTCTACATGTATTAAGTTTCGGATATGGGTGTCACGGGATTTAAGCAGGGGCAGAATTACCTCAATGCTGTCTCCTCTTAAAAATGCTTCCTGAATATGGAAAAGTATTGCATGGGCAGGAAGGAAGGTGACTTTCATCAAACAAATCTGTCATGCAGTGAGACTATTTAACTCATCAAACAAACCCTGGTATTTGTGCCTCTGAATATAAGCGTTAACCTAGAAAAATGAGAGAGATTAATGAAAATTCAAACTGAGAGAATGAAAATAAGAGATAAACTACTGCTTTGCAGATGAATGAATTTTTAAAAATGCTTAAATCCACAGAGCTTGTCAAAATGCACCAAGAAATGCCCTGGTAAGTGAGAAATGACACAGAGAAGGTAATAAATGTGAATGGGGAGCTTTGTGTTCCCCCTGTGCACTATTTGTACACTACAAAAGCTTTAAAAGAATTGTAACTCTACACTCACTGTTGCTCAACTTGAAGAAAATACATGCAGGCTGCAAAGTGGCCTTTGTTATTCTGTTTTTAAAGCCGATCTGAGAGCACATGGACATTGCAAACAAGAACATTTCACAAATATAACGGGGAGCCTTGGAAAAGTAAGGAAACATTCAGACAAGTGAAAATCCTTTAACCATAGTCAAAGCAAGTTAGAAAACGGGCACTCAATCAGCTGACTTTAGTTTGTGGATGGTGTCATGGTAGATGAAACCAATACCCATGGCAGATAAAATATACATGGTGATACATGTGCACCTATCAAAGACAGAGGAATATGTCAACAGTGAGTGAATCCCACATCAGAAAACCATGATTATGTAGTATTGATCTCCAGAAATAATTCAGCTTCAAGCTAGACACAGAGTGAAACCAAGAACAGAGCAGTGTTTTGTAGAGTCAGTAAATAAGGACATGTTCATAGTTCTGACATTTTCCAGTCTCTTAGCTCTTCTTGTTGCTGTTATCCCAGGCAGAGTACACGAAGTTACATCAGAAACGTTGCTGTTTCATTAACTTACTGGACAGCTGATCTGATAAAATATATTTAAAATAAATATGCACATAAATTCTCAGTTTGGTCACAGTTAAATCTTACACAATCCATGACACAGAGGTTACACAGTCCATCGTTTCTGGAGGGAGGCATGAGCATGGTATTTGCTCTCCAAGTGCTGTTGGAAATCAGCACTTGTGAGTAGGACGTTAATCTGCGATGGCCAGTGGTCATTGCTGAGAGCTGCATCAGCAAATACTTCTGCTAGCAGCCTCTTTCTGCAGCATATTAGTATAAATTAACCACTTGGGAAGTGCAAACAGCAGGGTTGATGAGCCTGGGATCAGTGCCAGGTTAATGCAGCTACACAGCTTTTGTACCAGCTCATATTCTACGAGGTTGGAAAGGAGTGCAGGAGAATGCATCCCTCTGTACTCAGGACACTGAGGCAAACATCATAACTGCTGAATATAAAGGATGCCAAATTTATTATCTCAATTTTCTTTTTCAGCTGGTCAGTGGAAGAGGAAAATAAATCCTTTCAGAGTAGAAAAATTTATCCTGCATTTCTATTTTCTATTTCTTCAAGGTCTCTTTCTCCTGATTCCATTGCCTTTCTCAAAGTGATGCTGTATGGTGCTTTGATTACAGCAAATGGATCATGGAACTGTCCTTTTTCCTTTGGCATATTTATTAATTTTCTTAGATTTATATCTATTGGTAATGATTAGAACTTTACTAAACCTAGGGCCTTAAATTCCCAGAGAAAAACTGCAACAAGCTTAGGAAGCTTGCTGTAAATCTCATTGACTGCACAAATTTAATCTGGAAGCCATAGAGAGGCAATAAACGTGGTAACCCCCGTTGCCAACTAATTTGTTACTTTTCAAACTACAATATAATCATAGTTTAATTTGGTTTACCTCAACAATCTCTTTGTGATATCTCCGTGAAATTCAAGATAGTGAAATTCTGGTTTAGGAGCACAAGTTACTGGTTGTTGCCAAAGAATTGTGTGCTACTTAATTGAGTTTTGATGTTCTTGCTGCTATCTACAAACCCAATTTTTCCACATGACTTCGTGATGAGATCTAAATCTCTGTATCAAATGTTAAAACCTTTGGCACTTGCAAAACAGAAAGATTTATGTAATGAGCAGTGGCTGAGGAAAATAAGTTTATTCTCACTAGGGAAAGGAGACATTTTAGCAATCTCATTGATGCTTTTCCTCGTGCAAAAGACTGATAAAATTGACCTAGACAAAATTTTCCCACCATCAAAAACACAAAACCAAGATGACATAAGGAATATCCTAGGAAATTAGGAGTGGAGAGGAACTTAACAGGAAACTACTGTATTCATCCAAAGGGAAATAAACATATTGAAGGGATTAAAAGAAATGTCCATTAAGAGTGGCAAAATCAAATCTTTCAAGTGATAGTTAAAGAAATTGTAGAAGGAAATTGTTGAAGGGTATAGGAAAAAGGAGTATCTTTAAAAAGAGAAAGAAGCAAAAGGATTCTTTTGGTTTCTATGTACTTTGCATTTCTAGTTTTAAAAAGATGCTCATTCAAAAGCACAGAAGCAGGAAATTATGTACCAAGATATTTCAAGTCTAACATCCTAAATCTGAAGTGCAGCATTTTGCTCCTATTATACACAATACATTCAATAGGTATTGAATGAGACATATATGGTCCTTTCGTGTGGGGAAAGTCACCTTTCAACTGGAACAGAATAGCAGTTCTAACCTCTTTTGGATGACAGTGCTTGCCATGTCTTTCTTCAAACTCAAAACTACAGAGATACAGAAAGCCCATTTAAAGGTAGTGAAAGCATGACCCAGGAAATGAAATTCCTACTGTTCCCCAATTCTGACTTCTAATCAGAATCCTTTGAGTGTAATCTAGATATTTTGACTGAGTTTGAATAGGTCAAAATGAAGCTCATTTGATTTAAATGTTCTTATGGCTGTGGATCTTTCTTCCAGCTTTAAAGGTACATATTTGTAAGCCCTGCTGACACGTGAATTAGATTAGAAGGACTGTGCACAGTCAATAACATAATTTAACAGTTTGTCTTCTATGCCCTGACAAAGTACTGCACCAAGTCCTTCTGAAATCAAGGTTGACAAGCGTGCTTTAATTGTGCCCTTCTCCTTAACAGTGTTGCTTCAGTGCCACAAGGAGTTTATATGCATCCATGAAGTTATACTCTTCTTCTTAGAATTGGAACTTTGCTGGAGATGCCTGATGAGAAAGAACTGTGCAGCAAGGGAAAGGGAGGAAAGCTCTAGCTTAAACAAAAACTGCTTGAAAACAGTCAAGAATCCTGAAGGATAAAATGTACATCTATTTCCTCGTGCTGAGTTGAGCCCTTGTACTGCTTTTTGAAGTTGTTTGCCTTCATTTCCCTCCACTCTCCAGTGTCCCTGAAAAGGAGAACCATAGAGTTTGTGTTTTGAAGCAGCATCACCGGGCATCCCTTGGGCAGGGTAAGCCCAGGACAGGGAGAGGGACAGCCAGGAAAAATGCCATGTCCCCTTTCTCAAAGTACTTGTGTGCTATGTACTGGAGTACCTGTGCAAAATGCATCTGCAAGAGGTAAGAATGAGATAAGAGAGCATCACTGCTGCCTGTTCAGATCAAAGGGAGTAGATTAGAAACCATCCAATGGGGGTTTCCTCATCAGGGCTATTCCCACTCTAACAACTGGGATTTTATTGGACATGGAGGACTAAATTTACAAAGAAAAGCATATGCTTCCTTGCTTCACTGACTGAATCAGAGCCTAAGTTCCTGAAGAAGTAGGATGGGCAGAAAAAGCTGACTATTTCTTGCCTTTTCTGTATGTACTTGTGGATACAGTTTGTAAATACCTCCAATTAACTACAGGATATAAGAAAAAGGTCATACTGCTGAGACAAAAAAATTTCTCCTTCTTATTCTAAGTGTTAAGGCTTCCCTGGCAAGGAATTCTGGTTTTCTACTGTTCTGGCAGATTGTTTGAAACCAAGCAACTGCATTAGCACTTCTGGAACAGAGAAAAAGAGTTGAGAGTGTGAAAAAGCATTGTGCAAGCCTTCCTGCTTGAGATGCTTAAAAATTAAATGACTGAAGCTTTCAGAAATTTAGTGTAATAGACTGATGCCTAACTAACAGGGAAATAAAGCAGATGGCCTAGGAGCAATTTTTAAGTTTCAGTTTTGCCATGCTCTGCTGCTGGCTTGGGCATTTGGCTGAGCAGTTCCCAGGTAAATGACTGTTCCTGCTCCTAAGCAGGATCCAGGCAGGACCTGGCAGGAAGAGGAGGCAAGCAAAAGGTCTCAACTCACCGAAGGAATGAGCTCAGTTGGTTCCTGGGTACAGCAGAGATCAGCACTGCAACCACCAAAGGGGGCAATTGAGCTTTGAGCCAAAAGAGACAAGATTGGTCAAAACTGTTAAAAACTGAACCTTCTCCCTGCCCCCAATCTTCTTAGCATAGAAAGGAAGGTAAAATAGAAAAGCATCTGCTTAATATGCCACAGTGGCAGAGGAATCAGTCCCCTGAGAGGCTCTGGGGACAGGTTCAGCACAGCTCTGTGCCACAGCCAAGGGCCAGGCTGCAGCAGCTCGGGAGCTGGGCAGGTCAAGTGTCTGCTGAAGACCTTCAGAGCCATTGCTTCAATTAACATAAATCTTCATATTTCAAAAATAATTTTCAGGGATTCTGATATAACCACATATCCAGGCCTCGGACATTGCTCATGTCAGTCATATCTTGAAGAGTGACAAGCAAACCTTCCCCCTGCTTTTAGCCTCATCTGCTGTGTCTTGCCTTGTGTTGTCTGTGCATCTGAGCCAACAACTGAGGGAACTTTCTTTCCTACTTAAGCAGATGTTTACCTTTCAGCACCTAAGCTGACCTTTTGACTTGGGCCTGAAATTCTGGCCCTGCTGAAATGGGTGGAAGTTTTGGCACCGATTTTGACAGAGCCAGCATTTCATTCCAGGTGCTTTGCTCAATAAAGCATATAAAATTACAAAACACGGGCCTTCCCTCTTGCTCAACTTCTCAGTCATCCCAGGTATCACTGAGTGATAAACACAGAAACCTGGAGGAAACAAAATGGCATCTAAAAAAAGGTTCCTACACAAATAATTAAAATACCTTTCAATCTATATAATAGGTACACCTATACACACATGCACACGCATATAGGAGATGTCAATGGGATCAAAGCCTTTCTCCAGCACTTTAATAGGTGGCATGCACCCTTGCTTATCTGCTAAAATCAAAACCTGTACATGCACATGCAGGTGCTGGGAGTTGCTTTTTCATACTGTTGGCACAGGGCCACGTAGTAGAGCCATGCACCTTCAGTTTTTAACAAGCCTCTGTTTTCTCAGGTGTTCATTTATCTCTGTGAAGAAGTTTCTCAGACCTGTAACCTCAGGTTTAGCACGCTAATAGGAAGAGGAGCTCTGGCTGCCAATAAACAGGCCTTATTCTGTCTTAGGTGCAAAGACACAGCAACTAAACTATTTTTTATATTATTTATAAATATTCTTTCTTTGAAAATATAGGGATCATGAGCATGGAATGGTAACAACTGGCATTTGGAACAGGCTACCAAAGGATGTGGTAGGTTTTCTACCTCTGTGAGTTCAAATTTGGACAACTTTCTAAAAGAAAAGTTTAGGTTGAATCTGCAAAATGCAGTTCTAGAGGCATGAACCACTGTATGAAAAATATGGTCTGTGTTTTAATGGCTCTTTTTGGCTTTAAAAATCCATAAGTCCATGCTGGTTTTGGTAACAGAGAGATCCCATGAACAAAGGCAGAAGGCAATTAAAGTTTTTTTTCCTTGGGGAAAAGTATTGCTTTGAACAATAAAGCAGAGCTAAGGAAGGGGCAAATAACTATCCAGGTGATTAGCATAAGCACTCTGCTCGAGTGGGCCAGTCCTTTAATTCACTGTTAGGTTTTAAAATTGCAGCATGGATTGACTGAATTTTTGAGCGAGTGATTGAATTGTTTATATTGAACATCTTTTTGGCAGTTTAGGAAGTGACTCTGCTCTTGCTACTTAAGCCCCATTAGAAAACTTCTGATTTTTCTGCAGGCAATATTGTCAGTTCCCATTTCTCTCAATTCTCTGCATTTTGACAGCAATGAGTCAAATTACAGATTTTTTTTCATTGTCTGAGAGGCCTTTGCTTTTCTGCAGTTGTCTACTTCAAGGGGTTCATTTCTTCTCCTTTGCAGTCAGTAGAGTTTTATTGTCGCTTCTCACAGGCTAGAAACAGGGCTCTGGTTTTCCTTTGTGCCTTTATTTGATCCAAGGAGCTGGCTCTTGTTATCTGAACTGAAAGTCGCTTTCTCATCCATTACTCATTTTATGTTAAAGATCAAAAGTTTGGGGGATTTGTTGTTGATTCTAATCTCACAACATTTTTTCTTTATTTACTGTTCTTGTAGATTCTGTACTGGAGAATTTGCAAACCTTGCTTTCAATGTCAACATTCAAGTACTTCCCATAAATAAAAAGCTGGGGTCACTTAAAAGAGTTTCAAAGATTTCTCCACAAAATCTCAGATGGACTAGTCCATAGTTTCCTGCTACTAATCTGTGTTTTTATTTTACATTGTAGTATTATGTTGCCACTTGTTTTTTCCAGTCCTTTTGGATCACTGCTGAAATGCATAAGGTTATGAAAGGAAATTATATCTTTAAAAAATTCCAAAACTTTTTAATTTCTGCATATTTTTATGGGTACTCTGGAAGATGTGCTATTTTCAAATTTTATTAGAATCAAAAATGCTCAACTCTTACCTACTTCAGAGTTTCCTGACTGACCCTGAAAAAAACCAAAGAACAAACAAACAAAATGACAAATACTTTAAACTTTATACTATTCTAATGACAATGAGAATAGCTTCCAAAGTGATCAGTTACTCTGAGGAGGTGAGGACGTATGACAGAAACAGGCTTTTGGTAAGGAAGTTGGTATTTGCAGCCACATACTTTCTTCACATTTTCACAAAAGATACTTAGAAATGATTACTATTAATAAATTATTAATATTAATTATTAATACTGGGCATAGTGATAAGAAGAAAAAAGACTGTAAATATGTTACAGGCACAACATTTGCACTGCAATTCTGTGTCTGGTTATCTTGGACATGGTATCTGAATTAGATGCTCTCTAGTCTGGGAGGGGACAGGAATTATCACAAACAAGTGTATGAAATGTTGCCCGTTGCCAGTAGCTTTCCAACAGTCCCTAACGTGGGTTGTACTTTCATTGAGCTAATAGGGGATTTTAAAGTAAATTCTTTTGTCAAAATGCTGAAGTTAAATTAGAAATAGTTTGCTAACCAGAGGGACTGTGACTGTCGTTTGAAACATCGGACAGGGATAACTAGCCAAGGTCTAGTGTTGATGGTTTTGAAGTTCTGATACAGGCAAGCTTCATTTCTACAGAGGAATTTGCATTTAATCCTCTTTAAACTTCCCCTGAATTTTGTTTATGCGCTGGTTGGGGCTGGGGTGGAGTTAATTTTCTTCACAGTAGCTGGTATGGGGCTGTGTTTTGAACCATCTATTTGTATTTTTCAGGTGGTGCCTTTATAACATGCTTTGTTCTTTCACACTGATGTGTGTCCCTCCTCAGTAAAAACCGCAAAGCAAACTTCATTTCAAAATGCATGTCCTCTGAATCACTTTCCTAGGAATTTTGCTGAGCTTAAATGTCTTCAACATGTGTGAGAAAGTAAATATACATGTAACAAAGAGTTCTTCCTTCCCTGGGCAAGAGCATGTTATATCATGAAAAAAATATTATTCTTGGCATGATAATTAAAAAGAAATAACACATTTGAATAGTACCAGCCCACAAAACACAGGGCTTAGAGCTAGCAAGGCAAATAACAGCATTCTAGGATGACATTTCTTTTCCACTATTGTAGCAGTTATGTGGGTGCTATGTCAGGAGCCTTTGGCTTGGGTTAGTTTGTGTAGCAACATTAATACATCTAAAACCATAAAACTTTATTTTACATATTCATTTGGCAGAAGTGATCTTCTTATTATAACTGGACAGTAACAAGTGAAGTCCACAAATACCTAACCCAGAATAATTTTATTTAATAATTTAATAACAGTATGTGTATATATATATATAAAAATATATATCATAATAATTTAATAACAATATAATGATTTTTATATTTTTTATATGAGATTTCTTATAACACCCCCAGCATATTAGAGATTATATGTTTATGCAGTCTCTCCTTGTCCTTGTTTCTCATTTTGTACCATAACCAGGCTTGTCCAGTCCAGGTTCCTCCTCTCCTCCCAGGCAGCATGGCTCTGCCTGGAGATAGAATTGTGAAGTATCTGCCACTTTCAGGGGTAATTTGAACTTTTGCTAAAGATCCATAAGAAAAGTGTACATTTAGAATCCTAAACATGGAGCCTTGGGGAATCTGTGAAGCTCTGAAACCAAATGTTTGGCCTTTTTTTCCTTTTTTTTTCCTAACAAGTGGATTTGCACAATGACCTCAGTATTGGGACATGGGTAAATACCACAACCTTACTTTAAATAACTGCATCCCCAGAGAGCACAGTCAGTACCAAGGACCTTTCTGCAGGGAACCTGTGGAGGTGATGGAGCAGTACCACTGCCAGAAAGAGCCAAAGATGTCCCAGCCTGTCATTTTCTGCTTTTTTTGCACTACCTTCTCACGTCCCCCTAATTCAGGCATGATCAAAAATGCCTTCCTTAGAAAACATTTCTAACAAAAAGGAAGAGAAAAATATCCCAACTCAAATCCATTAATTTCGGGGTGCCACCTCTTCTCCCAGGAGCTGAGCCCAGCCCAGCGGTGCCCAGGAGCTGGGATGTGCCAGTGGGCACACCAGGAGGGGCAGACTGGCAAGGCCATTGCCCACATGCTTTGGAGTGAGTGTCTGGAAGGAGGTGGTTGGGCACACCTGCCTGCAGCCACACAAGAGGCTCAGTTCTACCCGCCAGGAGGGTGAGGGCTCCTCCTGCACTGCATTGTCCGGGTATCTTCCACTACTCTTTACCGCAAGTAGTGTATAAAATAAGAAAGATGAATATGAAACCTTTCTGATGGGGTTAAAGTTGTGCAAATACTTTTTCCCACTCCACTATCTAACAGTGTGATGTGTTGCTGAGGATGCCAGAAACACTGGGAGCAAGAGGAGAGGAAGCACACGTCACCACCCTGTGCAATCTCCCTTCTCCTCCACCACAGGCGGGATGAACTCAGCTCACACCAGCCTCCACAAGGGCTCAGGACTTCCAAGATGAGGAAACCTGGGAGTGTGTGATGGAAACCTGAGGGAGGCTCTGACTCTGCAGATCATGTGGGGGCTGTTGTTTTCCCCCGTGCCCCGGTGTGCAGGTATGCATGAGGCTGTGGGGTTCCTCAGGGACCGGGCGCCTTTTGGGGGTCACAGTGTATTTCAGAAGGTTTGCTTTTGACATCATGTGGCCAGAGTCATCTGGAGCCCTATCATGCACTAAAGAACATGTCAGGAAACCACAAGGCATAATTTCTCAGTGTGGCAATAATCTGCAGGGAGCCTGGATAGCTGTAATGGTACATTGCTGCTCGCTTTACGTCTGCCTTTGCATTAACTCTTCAATTTGCTTGCTTTGGCTTCCCTGACTCTTAAATACATACACACAGGATCACTTTGACATAGTAAAAATTCAGTTTCTGGAACTGGGTCCTTAGTCTCCAAACCCTGGAGCTCCTCGTGCCAGTCCTGCTCCCACGTGCTGCATGGGGTAAGTCTCCATCTCACCTTCCCTTCCCAATTTGCTGTGACAGTGACTAATTCCAAAAGCATTGGTAACGAGCTAGGGATTTTCATCTGAGTAAAATTTACTATAAAATTTACAGGGGGTATTTTTAACCGATATCAAATGAAAAATAGTTTTTAAAATATCTCACTCTACCACTCCTGCCTTTTCTGTGCCAAACTCCAGCAAGCAGGGGGCAGCTGACTTTTAAACCCTTTTTACAGTTTTCTACTTTTACAATCCTCTTCTACTAATGCAGAAGCTTTGCCCTTTCCACCAGGCCTAGAGTATTCCACTCCCCATTTCCCTAGTTCTCTCTTTTGATCATTTAGATTTAAAGAGACTGAACAAATAAAGGTGAATGAAACATCCAAAATCTGTCCTTGGAAAAGGGGTTTGTTGTCCTCTTCTCCCCACAAATCAGGATGATGCTTGCAAGGCTGCAGAAGCACCATTTCTTTTCCCATCCACAACATATTTAGATAACAGGATCCCCCAGGCACAAGAGAAGGAAAATGTATTGACCTGGGAAATAAGATCCCTATGAACTTATGGTACTGGAGGAGACAGTGACTAATTGTTGCTAGGTCTAGTTTTTGTTAGAATTTACTGCTGCTTTTATTTAAGAAAATGTGCTTTATGTATTTTATATTCTTTGCTTTCGTCTAATAAATAGTAAAAACAACCAAAATTGTATTTGATAAAAATAGCCTGTTATTTGAAATATATTTTTCTTGAACAACTATCATCAAAAGTAAATGAACTTTAAAGAAATTGACACTGTACCTTTCCATACTGAAACCATCCGACCTCAGATTTATGCTCTCTGTGACCTTAAAATTAGATTGAAGAGTGGCAGGCAAAGATAAACCAAATATTAGCAGCAGCAGGAAAAGAAACCAGCTGTCTGGCAGGGAGCACAACAGATAAACACACCTTCCTACCTAACCTGCTGTTTCAGCTCCACTCGTAAAATGGAGACTGACCTTAGAGCTGGGTGACCTGTGATAGAAAGACATAGCATGGGAACAAAAAAATAAAAAAAATCAGAGCAGCAATGTAGCTACGTACAGCTGAAAATATTTGGCTTGGCTGGGGTGTCAGCTTAAAGCTTAAGCAGTTCTTGATTTCTGTTCAGGTTGGTTTCCGCATCATTAACAAGGACTGTGCTATAGTTAGCTCAGTCACACAGAAGCTGCTCCCAGGATCTCAGTACCTTGAACTGTGCTGAAGGGACAAGTCAGAATAAATATACGATGTTTATAATTTATGCTTGAGGTGAATAACGCTGCATTGTCGAATCCCAATTAACCGTGGTCGCTTATTTGGTCTGAGGATTATCTTTGCCGTGGACCCCGAGATCCTGGGCCTGGCAGATTTCTTAGCTGAGATGAAGAGTTGTGCAAACAGGGCTGTTCCCGGGGCTCCGGGCTAACGGTCCCGCTCCCTGAAGGCATCCCACCCCTTTTCCCTGCTCCCACCCCTCTTCCCTGCTCCCACCCCACACCCTGCTCTCCACCGCAACTCCCCTGAGCCTCCAGCCCCGGGCAAAGGCTGGGAGTCCTTCCCAGGAGACCAATCATTATTTTGTCTCCTGCCAGGGACACTTTCTTTTCAATTCTTTGCAGTTTTGGATCGGATTCTTCCTAATTCTACTCCTTAGAGATTTTTCTCCCAATCTCTCATGGAAACATGATTGAGGATGAAATAATGATTGGCAATTATTGCTTGATTATTGGAGAAAGAAAGCATGTAGCTCATGAATAGTAAATTAGCAGAGAGAGGTAGTTACCCCCTCATCATGAGCATCTCTCTGTCGGGTAGAGGATGTACAGGGAGCTGCAGAGCCAGAGTTGTGAATGGCACAACGTGTTGTTACATAACTGTTCTCTGCATAATATGAAGGTTTTCACCAAATGTAAAATATGTGTAAGAACACGCATTAGAAGTTCATATCACCTTAGCATGTGAGAAATAAAAGGTTTTCCCTCATAAATAGAACACCTGAATTAGAAGTTTAAAATGCTTTTTGTAAAATACTGTCAAAATGTAAATGTTTTCCTTCAGATAATGCAGATGCCTTAAGACTCATTAAAAGCAAAACAGAAGCAAACAAAACCACCAAATGTAAACAACACAATAACATTCTAAAAAGCCCTTTCTAGAATTCTGTGGATAGGTATAATAATAAATGATGTTTCTGCAGTGAGGACCGGCTAAGCAAGCTCAGCTCTGATGGCTCTATTTCCAGCTCCAATGAAATATTCCAGTGTGTCTTGCAAAAGATCCTATAAATGTGAATACAGAAAAACTGAGCATTCTTTTGCACAGGCAGGTCTTTTCCTCAAGCATAAATATTCTTAGTCTGTTTTTTGGAGATAAAGAATATACCATTACCAGACCAATGGCTGGAATTTCTCTTTGAAAAGAAATCCTTGTAAATGCTGCGTCTCCGAGCCAAATGTTCATAACTTCCAGTGAAAATTTCACTGAATATTCCATACAAAAAGCAAATCATACTAACTAGGACCTTTCAAAGTTTATGCAAAGTTAGGATTATATAATGCTGAAAAAAGGAGAAGATATAAAGCTACTTTCTGCCTAGACAATTTGGAGTATTTATGAATACATAAATGTAAGTCCCTTCAAGAGTAATGAAATTACTTATGCACCTAAATCCCATTGAATTAAATAGAAGTTAGGACCATAAGCATAAATTTTTACTTTTTTTCTATATTTTAAATTTAAATCTGAACTTCATAAGAATGTTTTTAATTTTTCCAAGTTTTTTTTAACGGAGAAAAATGACTATGCAAGAAATCATATTTCTCAACCAGCATGTGCATGGAAACAAATCCACTATCTAAAACTTCATTAAAAGAAAGTCAGCACTATATTACCATCATGTAAAATATATAAGAATATCTTATAGTTGTTTTAGAAGATTATTTTCAATGAGCACTGGGCTTTAAACTACACAGAAAAAGAAATAATAATTTTATTAGATCTGGATTTTTTTGAGTTGTTTGTTTGAAGCAGTTTGGCTTGAGTTAAAGACCTTTAAGATATTCTTTTCCTTTCCTTATGACAAGTAACATAAAAAAATAAAAGATTTCCCCATATAACAGTAGCTGCTGGTGTCCTGTGTCAGGGTATTAACCTTTTTAACCCTGTCAGTTGGCTGGGGCCAGGAAATATGGACTAGTCTTTTACTACTCTTCTGTGTGTCACAACTTTATTATGCATCACATTTTTGCTCTTCTGAAGTGTCTGTAGCACTAAAAAAAAAAGTCTTATAAAGAGAATGCAGTGTTCCAAGGCTGAAAAGATATGTAGGACTGAATATCATATATTTTATCAAAGCAATGTCCCTCTTCATCCAGAGCACATTGTTGTTGCTCTGTAAAACCTTAACATCAAAGAAAGACTCAAGGTTCTGTTTCATATTTGGTAAAGGTGATCTCTGAGCATTTCTAGTTGAATTATCCAATAGTTTGCTGTATATCACTTTGCTGATGACAAGAAAGTCTGTCTCGTACCCTTACTGGTATCTGCACAGAGCTGGCTTGTCTTTCAAGTTACTGTAAAGCCAAATATAGCTGATTAGCAATAAATATTTCAACTGCTTATAAAGCAATATTAGTTCCTACAGGCATTATTATTGTCCACTGCTTATACATACTATAGTCTTTTCAGAGAGCTTGTGCACATCCTCCATTAAGAATAATACTGAAGATTATACAAGCACTTAAAAATTTTGTCATGGCAAGATGGCATGGCAAGATTGCTGGGAGAATCAAGGACCCTATTTCATTCATAAACATTCATAAACATCGCTTTGTCATTTAATTGTAAATCTTCAGAGATTTACACATTATTTTCAGCAATCCAGATGTTGGTATCTTCCACTAAATATAATTTTGTTATAAATGTGACAGCTTTGGTCATTAACAGCAAGCTGCATCCAATTGTCTCCTCATTGCTGAGGTTACAGCTGATGTAATAACTTGGCTTCCTGCTCCTTCCTCCTATGTCCATTTTTTCCAGATTGTCCCCCATAATTTACTATTCACTTTTATGCAAAAGGTTCACCTCCCAGCACAGTTTCTTCTGACAGCCGTGGCAGCAGCTGCTCACAGTGACTTGGAGAGAATGTCCTCCAACCGCAGCAGTGTGTGCCTGCAGGGACACAGCATTCCAGGGAAAGGAGTGCTTTCTCCTGCTTGGACACGGGCTGTCTGGGGCAGGCGGGTGGCCCCAGCATCACCCTTGACTAGGGAAAGCTGCCCTCCTGCCTGCACTCCCTGCCTGCACTTCCATGGGATCCTTGCCCCTTGCTTGCCCCTCTGTCACCGCTCTCCGCCCTCGGAGCCAGGAATGTGCAAGGTTTCAGTCTGTCTCTGATCCAAACAGTGTGCTCTCTGATGGGATAACCTGACCAGCCTGCAGGGCACCAGGTGGGCTTCCACTGCGCAGGTCAGAGTTGTTCCCCGTGTCTGTGTGTGTGTTTCTGCCTCAGCAGCCTCCTTTGACTTCATTCCAGTGTCACACAGATAACCTGAGGGAACTGTGACATTTATTCCCCGTAACTCTGTCATCCTCCACAGCAGGGTACTGCTGATGGGAAGCTTAACTATGATCCAGGGAGCATTCAAATGAGACTTCACCACAATGAAATGGAATTTTTTTTCCAAAATCACTCCGTTTCTCCTTAGCAACTTCAGTCCTTTAGAAAACGGTGGCAAAGACTGTGGCAACACTCCCTGCACGGCTTTTGTGTGCTACAGCGGGATTTCAGCTTCATTCCAATCCCTCTGTGCACCTCTGGCAGCCTTTGGTAGACAGCTTTTTGGGTGATGGATGCTTTGGGGGTTAATTCAATCAGGAGAGCAGTGAATGAGTTCTCCTGTTCACTGAGATGATGCAGCACTGCAATAATCTGAAAATGGACTTTTAGCTTTGCTTAACTTTAAAATAAAACTTTCCTGTTTTATAAATAAAGTAGACAAAAATAGAGGAGAATATACTTTCAAGGCTAAGTCTACCTCAGACTTTTCATATGAAACTAGTCTGAATTGGTCACTATTCACATTTTCCATTTCTTAAACTAATCAGTATTCACAATTTCCTTTTTTTTTTTTTGGATGCTTAGTATTCAAAATGCCAAATTCTTAACAAATGCTAATTCATTCTGATCTGCAATAACCCACAGCATTTTTCAACTTTTACACAAAATCAAAATTCTGAGAGAAAAAAGATGTTTCCCCACAACAGCTCTGAAGTCTTCGGACTTCTTTTAAGTGGTCCCCAGCAGCAGATAACGGATTTGCTCCACTTCACCGTCTTTTGTGGACCCCTTAAAAGTAGTCCAGAGACTTCTGAGGAGACTTGTGGAATTCGGGTTCACATCTCTCTTTTCACTTTGGATCCTTGTGCACCATATTTCCATATTTCCATCCAAGGAGGATGGGCAATCCAGGTTGCTTTGTGTCCTGCCAGGCGTCAGCACTTTGGTACACCAGGGACTTCTACTGACCTGCCAGAAACCAAATGTTAAGAAAAGAGCAGAGGCAGAGAGAGAGAGAAGGACCAGGCACATCTGGTGTAAATAGATTGCAAATAGAGACATAATTTAACTGAAATTTCTGAACTAAGGAGTACTCCTTATCCATTGATTTGGTGGGAGGGAAAATTTGTAACCCTTCTTTTTTTCCTGTATCAGAGCTTGTTTACTTGGGAAATGTGCTTTAAACCTTCATGTTACATTTTAGATGCAAACGTTTTTTAGGTTTTATTGAACAGCATGCATGCTGTATAAATAAATACTGCCTTGTTTGATTATGATAATGAATTTTACCCATGCCAAAAACGGAATTTCCCTGTTCAACATTTGTAGCTGAACATTTTTTTTAATTTCAAGATTTTGCTTTCTTTTTTTTTTAACCAAGTAAGTTTTATGGCAAGAGTAACTAAAATCGAAACACATTTGGTTCCAGCAGCCCCTTGGATGCATTTCATGTATTATCCTGCTCTTCTTAGCCTCTTTCCCTCCCTTCCTTTCCCTACTGTCTTTTCTAGGGCAGCAAATATAATAGTTTTATACCCAATACCAACACAGGATTTTTTTTTTACAAAGGTTGTCACTTTTTGGCATATTTTTTTCATTTATAGTATGTTTGTTGTATATTCATTGTATGTATGTTGTATATTCATTTCATTCTTACTGCTGACATAACTGAGAGTTTTGAACTTGTTTTTAGATTTTTGTCTATTTGCAATTAAATACAATCAACTTCCAGTAGTAAAATTTTGGTCACTTAGTTTTAAATGCTGAAACAACATACCCTGTTTTAAGGTTTTGGTTTTTCTTCAAGACACTAATATGGTGTTCATTATCAAAGGACAAAGGGCACTCTGAATTGTAATAAGGACTTTCTGGTTTTAGATTCCATTACTTGCATTAAAACCACTTACTGCCACTAAGAAAAATGAGTATAACTTTGTGCAGTTTGTGGCAAATAGGCAGTCTTTTGATATCTTATAGCAGAATGTTTCAGTTAATAGGCCTGTACTTGAAAGTCCCCTTTCACACCAATGTTTGCAAGTGTGTTCTGTGTTTTTGTTTAAGTCTGACATCCATGAAAAGACAACCAAGATCTGTTTCTTATTGTGCACTAAAGAGGATTCTTTGGAAATTGCTGAATAACTTAGCAATATGCTCTGTATCATTTTTACTGATGACAAGAGAGATGTCATCTCTGGTGCATCTGTCTAGAGTATCCTCTTGGATAACTTCTGTGTATTGCAATCTGCTCCATTTCTTCAAATAGGAAGCAGTTTCAAAAGCCCTGTTAATTGGCAAATACCTAAACATTTCACAAAAATGGAGCATGCTGACTCTTGGGAATCAATTGCCAATAATAAAAATTATTCCATTTACCAAAAAAAAGAAAAATAAACCCACAATACTCCTACGCTTAATTCAAGAGCATGGCTGTTTTTTCAACCAAAATATGTTGAATCATTTTAAGCTCTCAGGTCTTTGCCTTGTTGTGTTTAATGACCACAACTGTACAAAGCTGGTTTATCTTCCAGTCAATGTCAGGACAGCTGGTCAGACCTGGAGATTGGAGATTGGCTTTTATTGTATTTTCATGTTTAGATTCATTTTATTCTGTTTATTGCTTTTGTACTTGAAACAAAAATGGGATCCTTTCCAACTGAAATCCTTTCAAATCAAGATGTAGGCTACCTCTCCTCCTTGTGAGGCCACTATCTCACCAGGCTCCATCTGCAGAACAGATCCAGCCCATTTGTGCAGTCCTTTCCCCCCTGGGCTGTGCAGGAAGGGTCCAGGTGGGTGCTGAGCACAGGCAGAAAATGTCTGTGCAGGGAGGCAGTTGGGGTTTAGCCACTGGGCTCTCTAATAGAGAAAACTGCCAGTCTGCACAAAAACTTGGGGTAACGAGTGTTTGAGGGGCAGCCTAAAACAAACGAGTGCTCCTGCTGGTACACTCAGGACGGGGGCTTAGGCGAAAAAAGGGGGAACCGCTGTAAAATGAGGCTGAATAGTTCTGGAACAATATGAATTTCCTGTAAATATTCCCCTTCTTTAGAAACAGACCAGCAGCAGAAGAGCAGGGCAAAAGGGGAGGAAGAGAGACAGTGGGGAGGACAGCAAAGAGGGTGCACCTCGGGGGGCTGGCTGTGCATCATCCTGAGACAGGCTCAGCTACAGGGGCTTACAAAAACAGGGGGCACAGATGGGTGCAGAGTACTGGTATAAAGAAATCTGCCCTGACTGAGGCAATGGCCTTTATCAAAAGTGAAGTAATTTTCAACACGTTTAAGTCAACGGTGCCACCGATGATGCTCACTTAATATAATCGTGTTGGATTTAGCCTGCAAATATTTGGACTGTCCATTACATGGTATCTCAGGGAAGATTGGCTTCTTCTTAATCAAAAAGTCTCAGTTTTAGGGCATTCCCCTTACATCTGGGCTGGGAGTGCAGGGTGCTAGAGGCTGCTTTTCTCTATATGCATACACTTAGTTTTCTTTTTTAGCAGCATAAATTCAGACGTCTCTGTCATCCTGACTTACACTGTGATTTTAAGATGTCATCAGAAACATTTCTTTTAGTGATTGCCAGTCGTTAATTGCTTCTCCTGTATGCCTCCATAAACCTTACATGTAGATATATTGGTATATAATATTCATGTGTTTTATGTTTGTATAAACATACTGCTAATACCATGTTTCTCCAATAGAGAGCTCTATAAATCTAGACCTCCAGAGATACCCTATAATGACTTAAACATTACACCAAACAAGAGATTCCAAAGGGACATGATCAGGATGTAATAATGGGCCAATGTCAAAAAGGATTTATGATTATTATTCATATGACTCAACCATATGCTCCAGCTACTGCTGTAATCTCGCTAGTCTTGGTCTGACATCTGTAGTGATAATGAGTAAAATTGCATTACGCCACAGAAAAAAAATCAAGACACTTAAAAAATAACTAGTGGGCTGCCAGGAGAAACATTGACCTCCTCTGTAGGGTCAAGAGATGGTTTTAAAATATACTGGATGCTCCTGACAAAGTTGAAGCACTCTGAGGATCTGGCAACCAGCTGTTCTAGCTTTATTAGAGAAGAACTTAAATATAATTGAATTCCTAAACCATCTGTATTTATCACTGCGGTTAAACACCATTCATGAGCCAATTGAGTTGACTTTAAAAAAAGGAAGTTACCTGTTTCATTTTATGTATGAGGACAAATGTAGATTGGAGAAGGTACTTAAATTATGTGTATTTCCAGGATCACCTGAACAGTTGCGGTACCTGTCTGTCTTTCCTGGTTAAATATCAAGTGTTTGAGTGATCACAGTGAAAAAACACATATTTCTGGTTTGTTTCCCTCTAACAGTCTTGGTCTGTCTTGGTCTTTTAGGGAGCAACCCTCAGCCCTGTACCTGAACTGGTCTGTTCAGGCTGTATCCTGAACCTGGTCCTGGCTGGGAAACAGTAGCTTATTTGTGTCATTTCCAGGCTTCCCCATTCAGTAGGAATTTAGCCAACATGCACATACCTTCTGGGGAGATGTGCAGACACTGAGAACTCCTTCCTGCTTCTGGACTAATATACGGTGTTGTACAAGGTAAATATAGGAATGCAGACTTAGTTTCTGTCAAAGTCCATTAGTGTTCTGTTACTGGCTGCAGCACTTAGGTGGGAGGTGAAAACTCATTTGTTTCTCTCTCAGAAAGAGAAAACTCAGGTGAAATGGCCTGATGTCAACCCTTGTAATCTGCAGTGGTGGTTAGCAGATGGGCAGCAAGCAAAAGTCAAAACAGCTCATGCATAAAGTGGGCTAAATCACAAACCACCAAAGCTGCTGTAAAATCACGGCCAAACATAGCAGTAAAGGACAAATATTTAGGCAGTGTCAGTCAGTCAGCTAATGTATGTATCAGCATATTAGTGAGGAAATCCCCAGAAGCTCTGTGGGAGTTTTTCTTTTTGATCTGCCACCACCTGCCCGGCTGCTGGCACCGGCACTGCAGCCACCAGGCAGGCGGGAGCAGCTCCCCTGGGACTCGGGCAAGTTGCTCCTTAAGGCCAATAACCACTTCATTAATGCACAGGCAGCCTGAGCCGTCGGCAGCAGGTGAGGAGCAAAGGGGAACCAGACTAGAGACAAGCTTGTCTGCCTGCCCCAGAACTGTGTCAGCAGAGCTCCTTCTCCGCTTCTTAACAGCAGCAAATGTTCTTCGCTGCTGTCAGGCTTGTACAAGCTCCATTCTGCTCACACCAAGCTCTGGTGCCTCTCCTCATCCTGCTGAGACCCCCAGCCAAAAGACACGTTCGACATCTGTGGAGCCTGAAGTCTTGGCTCGCCTGAACACTGCACTGGTAGACTCGAGATGTTGTTTTAAGCACCTGACATCCTCCATCTGTCTTCTTTATTTTTAATTATTTCTCGTCTATAGAGTGACCTAATCAAACAAGCTCCCGTCTGATGTCAAGGTTCTTTCTTTGCTTTAATCTCCTCACATTTCTATATAATTTCTTTTTCCTCTGGAACTATCAAAGAATTTTCTTTAACAAGCCCATCAATGAAAAACAAAGTCTGCATTCTTGAATTCTAAGTCACACATAAACCGTAAAGATGCTGTTTGCTCAGTGTTGACAGAAGCAGTCGTCTGCCCTAATTTACCTTCATCGTATGTTTTTATTAGAGCTGTGGGAGCATGCATAAACTCACCAGGGGGACATGCACATTACAGGGCTCTTTTCTTAAACTCTCAGCTCTAATAAAAACACACGGGCTACAGCTCTGTCCTGTATTGGGACAGCAATACCTCTCTGTCCTCTGTTCTTTTCATATCAGAACAATTGTCTTTGAGAATATTCACTTATTCAAAGTCATCACAACGTGAGAGAGGAAAGAACTTGGGGAATTGTCTCTTCAACTGATGTTCTTCTGTTCAATCCTACAGAAGACCTCAGTGATGCTATACCTCTAGCTGAGCTGTCAAGCCTGATATCCCTATTTTAACCCAATTATTTTTCAGGTGCTTATGGGGAGAGTGGTTTCATTGACTAGCACTAATGGGCCTCCAACAGTAACTAAAAGAACGAGCCTGTTGCTGCAGGCTCACATTATTCTAAACAGGATTTCCATCTCCACTGTGAAATGTTTGAGGCCCTACTGATAAGGGCCTTTTTTGAGGCCCAACTGATAAGTATTAGATATGAATGTATACATCCACATGCACACACATCAAATGGAGACAATGCGAGCTCAAGAGCAGAGGGGCTATCACTGTGGCTGATTGGGATGCTTCATATTTAACTTTGCAGAAATCACCTAGATTAGAGAAAGGTATCATTTGATCTTCCATTTTTCCACAGATGCTGCCAAATAGTTTTCTAAATCAGTCCCAAATGTGGCCTGGTCTGTGTGTTGGGCCAGTGTGAATATAGTAGGGGTTTTGTTCCTCCTTGCTACCTTTTCTTCTCCCCCCACGCTTCCTCCCAGACTTTGGGGCGAGAGTTCTGAGCCCCAGAATATCGCTCAAGTTAGACAAAACAAAGCTCCAATGTGCGCTAGATATAATAACCTGCCATGTCTCCCCTGTCATCCCAAATTACAGGAACACACTGTGTTCCAGCCCTGCCTCCCTACATTCCTGCCTGCTGGAGAGCCCTGCTCCCTCCTCCCCAGCTGGACTGGTGCAGGATCGGTGTGGGCTCCTTCTTGCCGAAATGTGCCGGCACCGCGCCTCGCTTCCCTCAGGGGTCACGGGCAGGTGCTGCTTACCCTGACCACCTGCAGGGTTCCTCAGGAGTCACATGGCTTCTCAGAAATGTTTTGGGGTTTGCTGGGAATTAGTGATTGCCAGCAGGTGAGTCAGGCTCCCCAGTGCCTGTTGACTGAACCAGCCTCCTCACTGGGAGTTAGTGGGAAGTTTTTCCCTCCATGCCAGGCTGGCAAGGCTGCACATTTGCGAGCTTTGTTTCAAAAACTACTCTTCTGTGGCATGCTATGGAAGCAATTTCTGAAAAATCCTGACTATTCATTCAGAAATCTCTCTGCAATCATGAGGAGATAGGTCTTTGGTAAGAAGTGTCATCGGTTGATTGTTTTCTTAATGAAGTTCATTGTAATTTTGGTCTTCTACCTTCTTGTGTTTTCTGGTGGGTGTTGAGAAACTGCTGCAGTCCAAAGAAATACGCTCCAGGCTCTCCTGTGCAAGTCACAAATTGCTGTAGTCTCAGGTGCCTGTAAGAGCTAATGTACTGCTTCAACCTTAGAGTTCTCACAGTCCTAAAATAGGCCAGGTCCCTTGAAACAATCTATGGAGTACGTCTTTGAAGAATCATCTCAACCATGCAGGAACAGCTTAGAAAGCCCTTGGTAAAGTGTGCAGCAAGTGCCAGCAGCCAAGTCACCACAAGTACTTGAAGGTAGTAGATTCTTTCATTCAATTTGGTGGATCCAGAGAAAAAATTTTCCAGAGCCACATGGTGAGGGAATCCACACCTACCACTTCATTGCAGTCCTGTGTGCCTGAAAGAGGGTGGAGGGTACCCAGTGATACACCTGTAATCTCTCCTGGTGTACTCATTGGCACAGTTGAAAGATAAAGATGTAAAATCAATATTTCAGGTAAATCAATGAAAATACGGCACAAAGTGGTAAAACAGATGTTCTCCCATAAATCAGTGAATTGCAACAGAATTTGTGGTTTTTTCTCCACTTAACCCCTCACAGACTGCATACTGCATCCCTCAAAGGACTGAATCCTCAAATGGCTCTGAGATTGTGTACATGGTGTTTCTAATCACTGATGTTTTGTGCTCTGTTTCAAGGGGACATAATCTTGCTCTTACCTCTGGTTTTCTTTTTTGGGAAAGTTAACAATGAAAAGCAGTTTGATTCTTCTGTAGGATGCCCTTTGCTCTCACCTTCCACATAATTTTTCTGCTCTTTAGCTGATTGGAAAAACCTCCCAGCATGGCAGAATCCCACTGGTATGATCTGACACAGCACCAGCAAAGGCCCACCCAACCATCAAACCAAATTATTTACAGTTCTTTCTTAAAGCATGTGTATAGGAATTTGGAACTCTAAGGGATCAAATGGGCTTGTTTTGGTTTTATTTGGTTTGCACAGTGTGATTTTTTGCTTGCAGCAATATTATTTAATGATGATCATGGCAGAAATAATTCCTAGGTCAAGCAGACTCCTTCCAGACGCTAGGAAAAAACATCCTGTTTAATCTGGCTTTGCTTTGTACATAGGAATGACTGAGCATTGTCAAAGGTGAGGGAAGGACAACATCACTTAAAAGTGATATTGCACACTGTAAACAAAGGTCTTTTGGTACAATTCAACCTGTAGCATTGCCACTCTACCCAAGATGTCAATCCAGGAGCAGTGGCCAAAACTATCCCAAAGAAATTACCTCCCAATGGTCACAGTGTGAGAATAGTCACTGCCACACATATCATAGGGATTTCATATCTTTCAGAGACCTTTCTATCATCCTTGCAGTACTGTTTTGTGAAATGAATGAGGTCCCATAAGTGAAAACATAAGTAGAGGAGTGACCTTCATACACAGAGGTATAAAATAACAAATCCAGCATCACAACAAGCCAACAGTGCAGTGCACACAGACAGAAGCAGACAAAATAAAATAAAACAATGTTGATATCTGCTGTATTCCCCAGTATCTTGGAGTATCTGAAAAGTCTCCATATATTCTTGTTTTTGTAGTTGCTTATATTCAGATTTTTACAAGCTCAGGACCTGCTTTATAGATGTTTTCCCTGTCATTAGTAACAAATTAAGGAAGGACTACTATAACTTCAGTAACTAATTGAGTAGTAATTTAATCATAAGTTAGATGGCAAATTTTTTTTAGTTTAAGTAATAATTTTTACTCTGTTTTGAGCCCTTTAATTTAAGACCACTTTTTTAAACAACCATCTTAAAACTCAGAAAAAAAAATCTTAGAAAAGGAAGTAGATGAATGCTAGTTTCAGGGTGTTTTTATTAGAATACTTTTAGAAGAAATTGTTGGTGAAATATTGTTCTTGTAGCTCAGTTTTCCTTACTACTGAGGAAAATCAGAAGCAGAAAAGGAGGTGGTTTCTGGTCATACCACAAGTCTACAGAATTAGGGCTCTGTCTTACTGTTTAAACTCGTAAAATGTGTAGGCTCATCATGAGGCTCAGGGGACTTACTCCAAAGAGGTGGAAATGGCATCATTCACCTCTGACCAGATGAGCCAGCCTCTGTCTCAACTGTCTGGACCTGTGTCCTCAGTGCCAACAGGAAGGAGCCAACACAACTCAGCCACAATAACCGTCATGCCAGAAGAGATCTCCTTATTCCAGAGATTGGTGTGTTTTGATGCTAACAGAAATATCTTTCCATGTAAATTCTGGCAGTGACACACTGAGCTCCACAGATTTAACCCAGGAAAGAATTTGAACAGCACATCTAAAGGAGAAAAAGCAGCAACAGAAAAATGGGGTGGTTTTGATTCTTGAGGTTCTTTTCATTTTACTGTTTTATACGCTGCCTTCCCAGAGTTTCTGGAAGTTGGAATGCCTCTGCTATAGGAAGAAGACCCAGCAGAGGCAGAAACTGGGCACTTCTGTGTAGCTGGTCCCATGTTTTCACCTAATGCATGTATGACATTGGACATAGAGCTAACTACATATCCAGCTGCACGGTCAGCCAGCTGTGCAAGCAGCAAGGCATGAACTTTTTAGTTGTCTGTGTTTTTTACACACCCTTCCAACACCTGCGGGAGCTTAAACTAAAGTTATAAAAACTATTACTGCTACACAGATAAGACAAAACTCTGAAACAGTGAAAAATGTAGGTTGCTGCCTTAGCAATTCAACCAGCTGAAATACCTTCTTTCTGTAATCAAATGGGCCTCTCTCATTATCATGCTTAAACAAACAGCTTAAGAGTTGGCTCAGTGCAAGAGTGTCAAACTCAGCGTAAGAAATCCTGCTTCACAGCCTGGTTCATGGGAAGCAAAATGTAGATTATGCCGGGAAGCCGCTTACAAAATTTCTCTCAGTCTGACCTGAAGGTCAGGTTGTTTCCAGCTTCATAACCTCTCAGCTGGGTTGCCTATTCCCATTCCTGTGCTGCCCAGAGCTGCACTTTGCCGGAGCAGTGAGAGTGTCCTGGGATGGCTGCTGTACCACTGCACTCCCTGGGACTTGCCTGAGGGATGGGGAGGGAGTGGCTGCAGGGACTGGAGCTGCTGAGCCAAATAACCCTGTTTTTATTTTGTCAGTCAGATACTCTCTTTTTGCCATGCAGTGTCTTTTTTTCCTTGCAGGTATCCTTGTTATTAAAAATGTCCTGTGATTAACGAAGCTGCTGGAGCAGATCCCACGGAGCCTCTCCGTCCCTGGTGAGCCCGCACGGGGCCCTGCCGCTCCGGCTGGTGCAGCGGTGGCACTTGTCCCACCAAGAGGGGCTAGGACCGGAGGGGTTAAATGGCTTCTGCCACAGATTTTCCTAACGAGGGGTTGTGCCTGTGGGAGCTTGTAGCTCAGCTGGTGTGCACCCACATCACTCGGGGCTGCGGGAGCCGCCTTACCCACCAGGGCTGAGATTACAGAGCAGTTTCCTCCCCGGGCTGGTGACCATGCAAACACACGTGCACGTTTCCAAAATAATCCCTTCTGAGGCACGAGGGCTTTTTTGGCGGATTTGCTGTATGACAGAATATGCAGCAAAAGCTTTTGAGCTTTTTGGGGTTATGAGAGGATAGGCGTGATGCTCTTGGTGTGCCTCTTCCCAAGCCACCTCTTCCCCAGTCATCCTCCTCTTCCCAGAAAGCACTGCTTTCACTTTCCTCACTGCAAAGGCAAAGACTACTACAGTTGCTCTCTCTCCCTTCTATCAAATCTGTTCATCCTTCTCCTAGAAAATCCTTGTTTCTCATTCTCCCCTCAACCCTTTTAATACTAGTTGCTCCCCTGCTTGGACCAAACCTATTCCTGTTCCCAGTGGGCAGAGCCTGCAGTGTCACCATTTCTTGCTAAGACCACAAATGAGTGGAATTTGGCCCCATATTGACCACCTAGATAGGACCCCAAACTCAGGGTTCTCAGGGAGTCCCTCTGAGGATTTCAGTGCAAAAGGCACTGTTGTATTCTCCCCCACACCATTTTAAGCAAAGGGCTGAATTACCCAGTTACAACAGTAATTCAGTAATTCGTCCCCAGTGATCCTCCAGTTTCCATGATGCATTGGCTGGAGTATCCCTGAGAACAGTCCTTTACTAATGTCCCTACACTGCTTATTGTTTTCTTCCATTAGCATGATACTTCCATTCAGAGAAGTCAAACCCTCTGTCTTCACTCTGCCTGTCACTCAGATGAGCAGAGTTGGCTCATCTGGACCTCAGAGAAGGATTTGGTCCTGTTACTTTTTGGTATCTTTCTCTGTTAATTTTGTCTTCTGTACTTAAGGCTACATGAAGACATCTGACATTTTAAAGCAATCCCTGCAGCATCTCTAAATTAAACACTCTGTCTTGTTTGTTAGTTTGGTTTATCTTTGCTATCATCTACCATGAAGCTGCAAGCTCTACATCTTTTCAGAAAACAAACATGACTGACAGCAATCATTATACAGAAAAGCTGAAGCAAACCATGCTTTGAAGGATTTTCTGTTGGGATTCATAATAGCATGGAGTTAAAAGAGAGAAAATAGGTTCCTTGGAGCATAAGATCGTAAAATGCTAATTTCAGTGACACAGTGGTGGACTGAGTAAATATAGAAAGGATTTATTATGAAGTTCTTTAGTGTTGTTGGCACTAACAGCAAATTGCTGGGCAACATTATATTGCCAAAATCCAGGAAATAGCACAAACATTGAACCACTGTATTTTCAATGACAATAATGACTGAAGCTTTGGTATTGGTTGGCATCTCCACAAAAGGCACATGTTGGCATGTTCAGGAATGTAAATGATAGATCTGCTGCTTGAAGTTTATAATTATTTAATCAAACCCAGACTGCAGAACCTGGAGGGACATCGTGTATCCTTAAAGGAGAAGAACGAGGGAGAAAGAGAGCGAGAGAGAGAGAGAGAGAAAGGAAAGTCATACTTTGCAAATGACGGAATGTATTGGTCCTCTGGGTGTGCCCACCAGGCAGCTGGGCCTGCTGCAGAGTTCGTGGGTGATCTCTCCTGCTCGCCACATCACCATGTATTTAAGTAGCCCTTCAGAAAACAAATTGCCGACAATCTCTTTTATGTGCTGATGGAAGTCAGATCAATTATCTCCATTTCCTTTCAGGGAAGAAAGAAAATCTACAGATCAGGACAGGAAACCACTCATTTGATGAACTATTTCTACACTACTGTACACAGACACACAGCCTCCCTCCTTCCCTCCTGCAGACAGACACGCACAGAGCTACAAGGCCTCTCCTCTAGACACACACAGAGAGGCACGTTATTTTCAGCTCACATTTCACGTTCAGATTACTATTATGGAATTTCAAGAAGACTTATTTTGTTTCCATTTCTTGTTGAGAAAAAAAAGAGAGAGATAATGAACATTCCGTTTTCAGAAATAAATCTCCCTGCACTCTGTGTTCTGGCTGTAAGAGCCTGAGTAGCAGAGCTCTCCTCTGTTCCCAGCCTGGGCTTTGCTGCCGACTCAGCTTTCAATTTAGTCCTAGCGTGATGGAAAAAGAAAAAAAGTCTTTCAAAAGCAGTAATTGTGTGTTTCTGGGGAGAGAGAACAAATTACTAAATCAAATTAGCATTACATTTCATTCTTAGACCCTAGGAGATTCAAGGATTTACATAATATACTTTCTTAAATTACGTTGTTAGTGTAAACATCAGGATTCTGCACAAAATCCCTGAGAAGTAATGCAGTGTTAGCTGATGTCATCATGCGATGTTTGAAAAAAGCAAAAAGGGAAGAAATGCCTTAGCTGCACATATAAACATATGATTGCACTATTTTTAAAAATAAAATGTGGGGTTTTATTATATTCTGAATAATGTAATGTCATTATTCCATTCACTCTGTATGCTAGGAATACTTGAATTGTTTTTTCCTTTTCTGTCTTCACAGATGAAAATGTTTGCTGTAGGGTATTCCTGGCTGTTGAAGATGAAATCCAGGCCCCACATAAGGCTGTGGAAGAATTACTATGGATTTCCATGGGGTCATCATTTGACTTCAAAAGGCTATTTTTTGAACATAACTGACTTATTGTAATAAGGGTTCTCAGTATTACTCCATTTCCCATCCCAGATTTTCACATTTAGTGGCCACTTCCTTATTCATGTCACCAGATTATCTGTGATTCTCTCACACTTTATTGATTTCTTTTTCACAACTCTAATTTAGGGCCAAGTTTCCACGTGGGGGTGCACAGCCCAATCCTCCCCCATGGGCAGCCACGCTCCCTCACACTGCCACCATCAGTGGCACCAGGCTGCTGCCAGCTCAAGTTTAAAAATTCACTCTGACCAAAAAAATGGTGCAGCAATCAAAATAAAACGAAAAAATGGCTTCCCAGCCTAGGGTGTGAGCATTTGATAAATAATGTAGAGAATATTATTGTTAATTTTATGTGTTTCAGGTCCACCACAGAGCTGCAAACAGTAACAGGAGAGATGAACTAAAATTGCATTTGTCTTCTGAGACCATATAAAGGACAGTCAGTACTGGTGTAGTTGTTGGATCAGAATTGCCCATTTGAGAAGCTAAGCCACAACATCATAACGAAATACACAACTTACATTTAATTTGTTATAATTTAAAGATTGTTTGAAAAGCAGTACAAAACAAAGACAGCATTGAAACATACACAAATCAAAAATCTTCATAAACTGTAAAGAAATTACTGTAGTGTTGGGTTTTTTACATTGGGCCATGCAGTTCTGTCAATCCTAGAATGCTCTGTATGTGTTTTCTGTGTTTCATACAACAAATGCTCCCCACAAATTTGTGCAATGATATGTAATATATTCAGGAAAACTAATTACTGAAGCAAAGTAGAAAGGAAAGTTATCTCTAAAGCCGGAGGGACAGGAACATTTTGTGTAATGAGAACTCATATTGCACACAGAATTTCTTTTATTTAATCTACCTCTGCATAGAAGCCTATTATTTAAAAAGAAATAGTAATTGGAAGAATAAATTCAGCAGCTGAAAGACATACAAAAATATGCAAATTGTGAAACATAGAGTTAAAATTGCAAGCATTTAAAACTTTTTTACTAACAATAATTATGAAGGGTACAGTTAGAGTGGTAGCATATTTTGCTACCTTCTACTGCCCAGCAAATGGGCATTTATATTAAAAGAGCATTGGGAAAAAATGGACAATGATCCCTTCTTCTTATCTTTTCTTTTAGGTTTCTTTTCTTGACAAGGAATGTGGAATTTGCATTTAAATTTCCTGGGGTTTGTCTGATTGTCAGCACTAAGGCCATCTCTGTGATTTACAGTTTTTGCATTTAATGATTTTCTCAAAATAAAAAACTTTCATTTTTGTTTCTCCTTTGGAAATCCCCGGTACTAATATCGAGTTTTAAATTAGATGTCTGATAAACGAAAGATGTATGATGATTTTTCAGTTCAGAGTTCTTTCGAAAAATAAATTAATTACTTACAAAAACCAAAACAAACAAAAACAGGGTCACTTGGGAAAGCCTTCACTCATTGACTACTTTGTAAGGATCAGCTGGAAAGGTGAAGGAATATCTGCAATATCTGACAATGCTCATATGAAAAACATAACCTATGCACATTTTTTTCACTGTGTTGCAAAAAGTTTCATTTCCTGTTAAATTTTCTGGGTGCACTGCTTAACTGCTGTTCTTTCTCCAAGCCTGAAATTTCAAATGAGGCAGATCCATTACCCAAATCCACGTCCTGTCTGCAGCTGATCCCAAACCCAGTGAAATCGAGGGCACACCATGCGTGAAGATCAGACATGGCACCTGTTCCATGCAGGCATCACTTCCCTGGATCCGAAGGAGCCACATCACTCCTCACCAGCAGGGTAAAGCCATACAGGGGTTGTGTTTAACTGGCATTTTAAACCTGGTTCTATTTCTCAAGACACATAAGTCTCAGTAGTTGAAACATGTAGAATATATATTTTATATGTCTGTAGGTTCGTTGCTAATGATATATCAAACTGTATTCCCAGATGTGTTGAAGATACTCCCTGAGTGTCACTGGTTATTCATTAATACAAATTGAGAGAACTGGGGTTAGTTATTAACTCACTTATGTCCCAAAAATGTATTTCCATCTCCACACTTTTTTTGCTTTTATATTTCCCAAACTATATGTTATATTTGTGTTTGTTTTTTTAAATGTCATCATTGTGACAATTTCAGTTGTTTTATCCTGCAGTCAGAAAGTCCCCACAATTCCTTCCTGACTGTCCAGGAGGGCTGTGTGCACCAGCAGTCTGTAAAATCTGTTCTTCAGGGCACATTGTTTGGTTAAAGTATTTACACATGACCCTTAACCAAAATTTAGTTTTACAAGATCTCATCTTGAGAGGCACATATAGAGCACACAATATTCAAACGTGGTGTATTTTTATCAGTTGTATACACCACAATTCATCCATCTCTCTGGATATCAAAGAGTTTTGTGTATAATGTGAGTAGCACACTTTTTCCAAACAGCACTTGTGCTCCAACAGCCAAATCTTCATTTATCCTGTGTGAGCAACATGAATCGATTTCTCCAACCCTTCAACCCAGAAAGCTGAACGTGTGGTTGAGCAGTGAACCCCTAAATTAATGACACAGTCTATGCTGATGTCACTGGACATGACAGTAATGCCACAGCATGGAACTCACCCAGTACAGTATCAACACATACAGAACCTAAGACAAGCTTAAACTGAAGTCTTTTCCATGAAAATAAAGTGTTTCACAGATGAAGTATTTTGCAGAAATGTGCTTATATAAACAAAAATGGAGAAAAACCTGCAGTGTTCATGTAATTTCTTTTTAGGAAGAAATACATTACAATAAGATATGTTTCATCACTTTAAAGAATCTTATTTGATTTTTATACCATATTACTAATTATATCCATTTAACATTGTAACATAATACGAGGAAGAACATTCAATATAGAATATTTCAGTGGCTGTAAGCCACAGTTTTGCAGCTTTCAGTTTCATGTCATTATTAGTATTTCAGCTCATTTTTATGCTTTGCAATAATTTTTTTTTTTATTCTAGAACAGCCATTGAATTGGAAGTTCTGTTTTCTGATCCTCTTTAGAAAGCACAACGCCAATATTAGGAGGCAATTCTTTGCAAATTTGAAGAATGTGTCAATATTATGTACATATATTCATATCCTTCCTCTGTGCTTCAAATCCCCCTTTTGTAAAGGGAGAAAGATGGTCCTTCCATTGTAAAACATTTATGATGAATTGTTACAGAAAAATGTTTTGATCTTTCTAATCATGCTCTTCTGGATTTTTTTGACCAGGTCCTCCAGGACCAGCTTCTCAGAAGTGTGAAGCTACCCAAAAGCTGACCCGCCTGCTGTACCTCAAGGCTTCTTCCTGCCTATGAAAGTCTTCCCATCACTTCACCTCCCCTTTCCACCTCAGCACGTATTGTGTTTGCATTCTCCTGACTCAGCCTCTCCAGACAGGGCTGTGAGTCCCTCGTGACCCAGAGCAAGAGGCAGAACTGCAGCCAACCTTGTTTTTTCCCAAAGGCTGCTGCAGTCTGTGCCACAGGAAAGGCAAGATCAGGATCATGGGCTGCTTTTAATCCAAAATGCTCTTGGCTGTGCACAGTTACAGACATGCCTTTGGTGAAAAGGTGTGAGCATTGGGCAGCAGAAATGCGCTCCTTTACTCAGGCAAGACCATGCAGATGCCCTTGGCATGACCTCTGGAAGTGTCTCAGACTCACAGTCAGTGCAGTACACCCCTCTGACTGAGTGTGGGATGGGAAATGCTTTGCTACCTGCTTAAAATGAGCCCTGCTGACAAACTGGGTGCTACTGAATGAACCAGTTTGCACAGCCCACCCATGGAGATTTTGGCTGTCCTCTTGCTCTAGGAGGTGGCACTGCATGGCAGTGAGCAGAACAGCCAACACTACAGTGCCAAGGGTATCTTGCAGGTAATATCCAGAACCGTGGGGGAATGGATTTTGTGCCTGCGAGGACAGGGTGTGCAAGGCATTTTAGAATCTTATAAGGTCACTGTCAAAACTAGAAAAATAGCAAAATTGTTGTTGAAGTCCTATTTAAATTCTATTCTGCGGTATTTTCCATTCTGTTTGAAAACCTGGTAATAGTTTAGCAGCCCATCCAGGAAGCAAAAAAATTACTTTTCTGCAAGTGGGAGGACTGACAAGATTACAGCAGCTGGTTGTCTATTACACTGAGCTACACTGTACAGAGCAGAAAATGGATCTTCCTGCAGAAAGCTAATCAAGGTGGAAGAGAAAAATTGGGTTCATTAACAATCCTTGTCACTGAAAAGTCAAATCATTTTTCACTCCTTAGTTGAGTTCAATTACAGAGATATTGCTAGAAATTGTTTTTCTGTGACAGAGAGCTTTGACAGTGGTTTTTCTTTTTTGGCACTTTGCTTATTGCTCACTCACATTGCACCCATTGCTGAGTGGAGATTAACACCTGTTCCTGCTTTAACAGAAAATGATGGATGGTGCCATTACTGGCACAGCTCTCTGCGAACAAAATTAACATTGTGTGCATTAACTTTGTAGTTACAGCAATTACCACAATTACTTTCAAATTACAGCTTGCACAGACCTTGCACCAAAGCTGAAAAACTGGGAACAACCATCCTCCCATTTTCTTGGAGAAGTTTTCAGGCAAAAGGCAAGCTTGCTCCATGCCTCCCTTGAGCCAAGGCAAAGCTATAAAGCACCCCCTCACTTTGCCCTCTCAGCTAGTGATTTTCATAACACTCCTCTCAAATATATATAAGGTTCTCACATTTCAGTTTATAGCTACATTTGACTCAAATATGAAATGGATATTTATAAAGCCTAAGTCAAATCTCAAGTGCTTATCTGGATTTTTGAAACCTGACCCGTGTGGCTAAATTAATGGGCACAGTTGTATTTTGGCTTTAAATATATGGATCAGTTGTACCACTCGATATAATTCACCTCACCTGGTGCTGGCTGTTGGAGGTTTGAGTTCCAGGCTAAGCTGCTCATCAAGGTTCCCTCTAGAGCCATTGGGGATCAAGACATGTCACTCCAGCAAAGACAGGCTGCTGGTATTCATGGGATCAGTTGTCATTCAGAAGTACCTATTTCTGTCCTGGACTATAGAGGGAGCCAAGACAATTGGCTTGGACGTGGAGCCCAGCTTTTATTTAGGATTAAATTCCCAGCCATCTGATGAGGAGAATGAAAATTGCCATCCCCAGACAGTCACTTACTGCCTTGGAGCTGGAGCAGCCAGTTCAGCAGCTGTGTGTCCCACAGCAGCATGTTCTGCTGGATACACTCCTCCAGCAAGGTGGAGATGCCTCTGAAAGTAACTTTTCTGTTTCTCTTGTTGGCAGGCTGAGTTTCTTAAAGTGGGGTGTACAAAACTCTAAGACCATACTTTCTGAAATGGGAAACTTAAAAATGTAGTTGTCAAGAGATCTAATAGTCTTTTAGATTATTAAAGCTATAGCTAATAAAAACATAAATGACAATTTTCTTTTCTGCAGCTAAACATGAAACTCAACATCCTTTCTTTGTTTTGTGGTAAGACCAGAAAAAGTATCTTTGGGATTCAGTCTGATATAAAATGTTCTCTAAAACACTTTACATAAAAATTGTTCTCACAAATGTATATATTTTCCAGAAAGAAAAAACCAAAACAATTCCCATATCATATTTCTTGGAACTAATTATCCCCATTCATGCAAACCAAAGCCTATATCTTCCTGTTGACAGCACTGTGTTTTCTTTTCTTCTCTTCTCTTTTTTCCTAGTACATTTGTAGCATGTGGATCAAAGGTTTATGGATTCTTGTCTTTTCTTGAACCCACAAGCAAAGTAGCAACACAGCCAAGTTTTAAAAGTTTGCAAATCATTAAGAAACAAAGCAGACAAAACACATGGTGTTCCCAAGAGACTTGAGACATGAAAGCATCTGTGTTGTGATGAACGTACACAAAATCTGTTGGGACTAGACTTAGTTGTTTAGTAAGGCTTGGAATGCACTGATTCAGTTCTCCTGTTGCAACTTTCAGGAATCAGTCTATATATTTTGCCACAAATCCTCCAAATGCTCTCTCCGCAATGGAATTGAACCTGTCCATTACTCTGGACTGAACCTCAAATTTTTTGGACACTCTGATCTCCATCCAGATTTTAAGTATGTGTCTCATAATACATATTCTACTTGAAGCTCTGCAGCATTTCCCTAGGTTTTGGGTTCTTTTCAAGCTTTATATGAAAAACTCTGTTTATTGAAGTTCGGGGGGCTTTGCGACTGCGTTCAGGATTTCCTGTTGCTGTTCCCTTACCGTGGCCTCTGATGAGAGACTGTTCCTGATCTCCTTTCTCTAGCTGACACTGGTTAGTCTGGCTTCACCCGGGAGCAGTGGCAGGCAGGAAGCTGAACGTGCTGCTTGGTGCTGGCATTGGCCTTGTTTGCCACTATTCCCACAACCTGCTTTTCCCAGTACCAGTGCTTCAATCAGGCTACACTGAGGGACTAAGCCAAATGTCTTATGCAGGTCTTACACCTGTGTAGTTGCCCTCAGCAAAATGTTTGGCAGGACTTACTTTTCCATACAGCCATCTTGACTGGCACCAATTACACTCTCATCCTTTAATTTTATACTAATTGAAGCCCTTATCAGCCTTTCCATTACTTTGCTCAGGACTGATGCCAGAATTACTGACCTGTAATTACTGTGATCCTTCTGCTTCCTCACTTTGGCTTCTGGCAGCATTACATATTTCCACTGTTCTCTAACAGCCTTTGGATTTAAAGTGCATGGGATCCTTGATACAAAAATATTCATCTCTAATAGAAGGATTGTAACAGTGACTTCCCAGACAATATGATGCAAGGGAGTTTGTCATCTTTGGGCCATTGATTGTATCATCTTTTTTGTCTTCAAATACTAAACAGTAGAATATGTGTGTCTATACAAAATATATATTATTTTTGTCTTATCTATAATATTAATAACGCTGTTGTTTCAAGCAATTGTTGTAATGTGTTCACACCATTTTAAGGAATTCCAGGGGAGACAGTAAACTCCCGAAAAAAGCTTCCTATTTTTCTTAGAAACATATATTTCCCTAGATTTCTTTATCATATTTCTACATTTCTTTCATTGCTAATTGATAATACCAGTGTTTAATTTGATATATGTATGTGTACATCTATGCAAGTGAGAGGAGGTTTTCCACGTTATGCAGCAATGTCATGGTAGGTTTTGGTGTTTTCTGCCAAAAAAGAGAGACATAATCACAAACATTGCTCGTATGTAATCAAAGGATCAGAAAAGATGTTCTGATTGAATTTAATCCGTTTTGTGCCGAATGGTGTTATTTTACAGCCCAGAGCATTTATTCCAGTGTGTTTCAGTATAGACATAATAAGAATAATAAAACAAAATAAGACACTCTCCACTGGAACTCCTCTTTTTTTTCCTTTTCCATTGTCCTTTTTTCGCTCTCATGTTTAAACATGAGCTGTTTGGCAGTTCTGCTTGTTCTTCTAAACTCATTCATTTCCCTGCAAATGGTCAGTGTACATCTATCACTGCACCAGTGCACACCAACAGAGCAGCTTGGAGCTTCCCAATGATGTCCTGACAGCTGAAGCCTGCATTCTCAATTTACTGGGGCTTGGATCTCTCCTGTTTACTGTAGTTTCACAAGAGAATGATATTTCATAAACACCTGGTAATTTAATTAAAATAAGGAGCTAGACTTTTAACAAGAGAGTGGTTTTTTTAAGGTTTGGCATTCAGATATAAAACAGATGTTTATTGTGCTTTTTAAGTGTCCAGGAGATCTTGTCAAAAGTGTCTGGCTTGTACAGCTATTTTTATGTTATATCTAAATGTATATTATTCTTTGTTTTCACGTATTAATACATGTATATTATTTCATAAATGAGTTTTGTTTTCTTATTACGGAGCAGTACTTTTTGTAATTGCCTGCAGCTCTGCATGTAAATGTGCTCTACAAAGGTGTTTGGATTAAAGATGTCTGGCTGCAGCTTTATTAAACAAACTGTTAATTAATCTCAAACATTATCTAGCGTGCCAAAGGCTTTCCCTTTGCAGACAATGTAGGTTTATCTGTGGAATCTCCAGCCACTGGGGCTTTCTCCCCTCCTGTGTATGCCAAGCCCATGGGGTTGTTTCCCCCTATGGAGCTGTAACGGTGCAACTGCAGCCAAGAACTGAACCCTTCCCCTGCAGCTTTGTGCTCCAAATCGTGTTCCCCACCTGGACTGGACTCCTGTCCTCACACTCTGGAGTGCAGATCTCACCTTTAAAGCTGCATCAAATTAAAACACAACATCAGCTTGTCTCTTAGGACATCAGTCTTTTTCAAGTACTATTCTTAAGACAGAACATTTGTGAAGAAAGGAAAGCTTCAGGAATAGTAGCCATTTCTACAGAAATGTTCCCACTAGATCCTGCAGAGTTCACCAGTTCCTGATCTCTTGGCTCAGTTCTTACTACTGAGTAAGGACAGACAAAACCAAGAGGAATTAGTCTTTAAAATCTCTCAGAAGACACAGTTTAGAGCTAGACCAACCAGTTAGTGTGCCAGTTTCAGCCTTAGTCAGGTTCTGCCCCTGTTTTTGCTAATTTAAATCTAGTGCAAGATGGTTGACTTCAATAATGCTCTAACCAAGGAAATGACATTCTGAATTTTGACGTATTTTTCTTTATTTCATCATCTCTGCTCTCTTTAATCTGTTTTGTCTCAGTCTATGTCCTCTCTTGCATCAGCTTCTGAGTCCCCTCTGCAGCTTTATTTCAGCTTTTGTTTGCGTCTGATCTTTTTCTCATTCTTCTAATGAAAATGACGAAAGGTGGTAAAAAAGTGTTTTTCCTGGACTCAGCATGAATATACATAGGAAGGAATATAGTACTTCTTTCTGTCCCTTCCGATTACAAAAACAAACAAAAAGAGTTGTGGAGCAGTTAGTGAGGAAGAGGGACAATTACAAGTGAGCCTAAATTTAGAATTATGAGTTTGAGTCAAAGCCCTCTGAAGACCATGAGAGTCTTTCCACCCACTTCCAAAGGACTCAAACTACTCTTACCTTGCTACTTCACACAGCTTTGGGAAGGAGCTGCATCAACAACCCAGGGAAACACTCTTGACGTTTAAGCCCACCTTATTTTCTAAGAGAAAGTTTGACAGATTTTGCCAGAGTCTGGACCTTGATTAAAACACTGGAAAATTTCAAAGTTACAACCATGTTAAGACTTTTTTTTTCCTTCTATATTGCTTTTTGGGTGGATCAAGTAAAGGTAAAAAGAGCGGCTCTGCTAGACGTTTTTCTTTCATTCAGATACTTACCCAAACTCCAGTCACAGAGAGGAAAAAGGATTGCTTTGACCTCGATATCTTATGCAGAACTAAAGTTATTTACACATTAGCCTCTTGTTACATAAAGAACAAGTCTCCTGTCTTAAAAAAATCTATTACCAGTCATACAGTTCCTGTGATGATCTTGTATATCAGAACTATATTTAGAAGCACCTTTTGCTTTAATTGAATGCAAAATGAGTCTGTAATTACAGTTTAAATCTAATTTAGTGCAAAATTGGTTACTCTGATCCACTATAAAGATTTCAGGTCTACTCATGCTCCTCCTTTGACAGGACCAGCCACTCATTTGCTGCGCCGCTTGTAAGGTGGAGGTGGTGCCCCTTTGGTGTCATGGGGTCCCTTGGGTCAAGAAAATTGGAATTTCCTGCTTGTATGAAAACTCCATTTTTAAAAAAACCCAAACTTTGAGGGTTGTTTTGTTCCAAAGCAGTAACCATTTTCCAGTGTTTCCATGGAAATGGATGTTGTGGAAGAACACTGGCTGGAAAGCAATGCCCCATGGCACTGCCAAAGCACAATATGCACCTGGGGGTCCAGAAAGCATCGAGGGAGGTGACCTGGATCATACTGGCTGTGCTCCTCGCTACCATAGCCAGGTTTCCCCTCCAAAGTTCTGTGTGTGGGGTTTGTGGGCACAGAATGCAGGTATGAGGGGCTGCCTGTGGAACCCTGGGGAGCTTTACCCTTCAGCTTTTTCCTACTTCAGCATGGGATGCTGTTCCCTGTGTCCTTGAACATGTGAGACATGTATATGAATCTTGCATGTGGCAATGTATGTAAATGTGGATTTTTATACATTAAAAAAAAATGCTGGCTTGTATATAGACACTATTTAACTATTTAACAATATTTAACTATGTAATTTTGAATTATTTTCTAGCACTGATCTAAATTTTCAAACATTTCTCTCTGTTTAGATTCCCTTTATCCCATGTGCAGATTCACTATTTTCTTGAATCCAGAAACCAAAAGAAAAATCAACAGTAAATTGTATTCTCATCTCAGTTTATACCATCATCTGATAAAATGGAGGTTTCTGCTCCAGACAAATTGTACAAAAAGTGAGCATTTTGCCAGAATCCTTAGAGGGCCTATTAAATACTTAACAGAAGGCTTGGTTTGACAAACGAATATCACCCCTAATTGTCAAATCCATTCCAAACAAAGATGGGAGAAGGTCAGTGGGTAATATTTCCTGTCAGCAGTCAGGCCTTTGGAAACTTCACTGTGGACAGTCAGAACTAATTTTGAACTTTTTGTCCTATCAGTCACAGTTTCATGGATTTCATTATTTGCATGGGTTGCTTTTTTTCAACACTATAATTTTTGACTCGTGGGGAAGTTGGGTGTGACAGGGCAGCGTTTGGGGAGAGAACAGTTGAGCTGATCCCCATGACGTGTGTGGGGTCTAGACCAGCCCGGGCTGGAGAGGGACAGGGCTGGGCAGCAGTGATATTCCTGGCAGGAAGGTCCAGACCCAGCAGCCCAGGTATAACGAGAGTTCTTGGAATTTTTGGAGTAACATCTGTTGGGAATGAACTAAGTTTCTTCATCCTTTTGCACTGTCCACAAGGGTAGCATCCTATGTTCTCTTGGTCTCAACTCCTTTACCCTTTGTTTGAAATCCCACTGATGTTTGGTCCCCCCATCTTTTCCTTTTTCAGTACCATGTTGCTTAGAGGTATTGCTGCCTTCCTTTCCCCAAGGTCTTTGCACTTTTAACTGAAATTAATGACGTTTGGGTCAGACAGCCAAGAGAAAACTGGATCCTTCCAGTTTAGGGACCAACTTTGTAGGCGTTGTAGAACCACCAGCCCTGGGGATTGTTGAAATAAAGGGAGGCCGCACACTCATCTCTGTCTGGATGTTTTAAACGCTTTATTTTCAAACAACTCTGGGTTTGGAGAACAGAAAAAACCACAGGATACACTTATGAGGGAAATAATTTCTAAAGCTGCGCCAGATCCCCAGCTCTTTCCTCTGGCCCAAGGCTGAGCAGCAATCTTTAGGCTGCCTGCAGAGGACATCTGGTGATCCTGTGGTGTAGGGGAGTCATCGTGCTGCTTTAGCCACTTCAGGACATCTGCTCTTTTTAGCTTTTGGGGAGTGATGGGACACAGCCAGGATTTGCAGTATTTCGAAATAGATCTGTCAGCAGAATAGTCCCTGGAGAATTTTATTCCTGTGGTGTAATTTCAGGTTGGTCTTCTCTTTGCTATTTTCAAATCCCCCAGAACGAACCCAGTGTATCTCCAGATGTGACATCAGAGAGGAGTTCTGAAGCAGCTTTTGCCACCTCTGTGGACTCTGCCCAAAAAGCAGATTTCCAGACAGGAGGGACCTGTTCTGAACACTGAATATAATGTTTTTCCTGGAAATATCTTAGCCAGTAATAAGGACAAGAAGTGTGTAGCTCTATAGTCAGCAGAAATCCAGAGCTAGGGATCATATTGAGCACAAGGGAGTCAGTACAGCTCTGAACTTCCCTGGACATGAACCCCATGGAGACAATTCAAGTGCCTCATGCTGGTGATGTTCCTGTGTGTCAGAAATGCCAAAGCTCCTGATCAGCACCACCTCCACAGGCCCTTGTGCCACCTTCTGCTCCGCTATTCTTGGATTCAAAGCATCAAAGACTTGGTTGTATGGAGCTATGCTTTATTTGCTACAAAACAGATGTGCATAGACTTGGTCTTACTGCTCTTACTTGAACAAAAAAGCAGAGTAAATCATTCACAAATCCATTGGGATGGAATGAGACAGAGGTAAATCCGCCTGGAGAGTGAGTGGATCATGAGTTAGTCACCTTCTCCAAGTCTCCCCTGCCCTCTCTTTTGGTAAAGATGGCCCAATATTTATCAAGAAAATAAGATAATAAAAAGATAACATAAGATAAACTCATTCAGTATGATCTCAAAGAGGATGATACAGCATCCTCCTGCATGCTATACATAGCAGATACAGAATTAGACAATTTATTTTGTCACATTTTTAACAAATTATTCTACATCACATGACTCATAAGTACTTAAAACATAATGTGTTAATCAGGATTGATGTCCCAAAAAGTCTGATGGTTTTGACTTCTAGATAAGTTAGCACTCTGGAGTACACACTGTGACTTCTGTATGGATGAGATGGACCGGGACCTGTGGAATGGCATCATCTTTCTTAGCTCCAAACTGAGTTGGTATGGACCAAAAAATTAAAGCTATTTTTATATTTACAATCTAGAATGCCAATGAGGGGAGGATGTCCGAGGAAAATTGTTAGGAGAATTGTGTCTGATGTGTATGATGTTCATTTAACCCCGCTCTAGAAAGATAAAAGTTCCTTGATTTTTAATTTTTTTAAAGATGTGTTTTGGTTATATGCAAAAGAGAAGATTATTCCAAATAGGTATTAGGATGTCTTTAATGTGTTCACTAAAGAAAGACATTAAAATTAAAAGGAACAACAGTTTGTGTAAATGTGAATTCCTCTTCAAGCATCTTAGCACTGAGAAGTAAACTAAGCTATGGAATAAGCCTGTGTAATGGCCACTGCCTTCAGAAAAGATTTGTGTTGTTTATGCAGTCACTGAATTTGGTGCAGAATCATTAAATCCAGTAGATCTGATCTCTTGAAATCTTCTTTAGATTTAAGCTTCTTCTGCGGGTCTTCTAGGGACAGACATGTTTCTAGAGACATAAACTTCAGAATTTTAATCACTTTTTAAGACTGCTGGCACCAGTGATATGCATAATGCACGAGTTTCACGTTGCAGGCATGTTGAGGCAAATGAGCTGTTGCAAACATGTCACTGGTTACTGTGTACATACAAATCCAGAAGTAAACAGTGTTCATACTTCACTGCACTGTGCAAAATGCCCTTTTGCTATTGGAATATAGAGGCAGCATTTTACAATTTCCATGGCCATGAAGAATTCCAAGGTAAATAGGTGGATTTCAGTATTTCTGTCATGATGGAGAAGACCACACATTTTCCTTTCCATAAGCCTTAATTTTTAAAATACCCAAATCTTAATAGTGATTAGAATTTTAATCAGAAAAGCATATTTTAATGAAGTTTCTGCTCTGCTTTAGTTCTTCAGAATCCAAGATCCCTTTCTTGAACTGACTCACAAATACAGTAGAAGATTTTGAAGTCCTTAATTTGTAAATCTCAACCACAAAACAGAAGGAGTCACCTCCAAGGTACCCGAACCACGTAAAGTGAAATGGCAACGTCAACATTTACAAGTGAGGTGAACGAAATTTTTTATTTAGGGCACCCCTACCATTTTTAAAGATCCCTTTGTGTCTCCAATGAAGGGAGACAAGATGCTGGTTGTTATTCTTTGTCTACTGCTCATTAGTTCATTGCCATTTATCTTCTTCACAGCATTAACCACTACAAGGAGCAACACTTTCCATGTGCTCTCCTTGTGCTTCACACACCATGAAAAGCCACCCAAGCTTCTGAGAGATGCTCCTGGCTTTCCTAGCAGTGCAGGGCAGCAAATGGAACAAAAGGCTTCAAAGCAGGCAAATTAAGAATGATCTCTAGGATAAACATGTATTATTCAGTAACATTATTTAAATTCCAGGAAGTCTGAGGTCCATACCTCTTGTTTTGTGTCACCCAGAGCCTGCTCGTTGTCTGCTGTCAGGTTTTCAATGTAAGACTGGGGGTGACTGTTCCATTCATTTCCAGGTATAACTATTTTCTCACTCTTCAGTCAAGCTTTGTGACATTGGCATGAATTCCAGCAGGTCCGAGGAATAAAAAGACGTTGCACATTTCCAGCGAGACAAATCACTATTCAACTATTTCTGCCACACTCTTCTGTCCCTGCCTAAAGTAACTAAAAAGTGTTACCTTTTGCCCCTTTATATAGCCTCAGTGATACCTTCTATATCTATTGATTCACTATTTCTGAATTTTTCTGTATTTTTGTCTTTCTACATGTACTGTCTTCCTAGTTAACAAAGGAGATAGAAGAAGATAAAAATAGCAGCCTTCAGTGGTTCTGCTGGGACTGAAGATGAGTAAGCTTTGAATTTTGCATCCCAGTGGCATGAGAAGGGTGCAGGAAGCACAAAGGCTTCATTTATTGAATATGAAAATATTAATGATTAATATAAAGCACAAATTTACTGCAGTTATCGCTTGAGTAGAGCTCCCTTTTGACAAGGCTCAGTGAAGGAAGCAGGGGAACCATTGTTTACCCTTTGGGTTCTGTCCCATTCACAGTAGAAAAAGATGCAAATCTCCTGTCAAACACAGGAGATCCATCTCATGCAAGGTCTTGAAATATGGCTTTGTTCCAAACTGGAACAAAGCTCCAAAATTTCCAAATGCTCAATGAAGAAAATTGTCAGAGGAAAACAATCCATCTCATGTTCACAGAATCATTTCACTTTGCCAAAACTGAAGTGTTCTGTTTTCACTTTGATTATTTTTATACAATGCATCTAACCTGATGCTAAATAAAATACCTCATTCAAAACTTTCACGTCCAACAATACTGGAGAATGGCATCTTCTAGGGATACCACTTAGAAAGTGGAGTTACCAAAACCCTCATGAGTGTCTGCTGAGATTGTTGAGAAGTGAATTTCAGCAATTTATTAATTTGCAATTGCTCATTTGAAACTCTTTATAACCATTTATTTAACCACGTTGAATGAGTAACCCCTTGTGATAACACCAAGAAGCAGGGAGGCCACTTGACATTCACCCAACCTTCCCAGTAATTCCATCTGACTGTGATCCCAGCAGTGCCCAAGGAAACCCAAGAAGGTGTGAGGAGGGGTTATCACAGTGTGTGCTGAGTGTGTGCCACCAACCAAACACAGTCACCCTCTGCTCCAGGTCCCAAACCTCTGCAGATGAAGGATGAACAGTCCTGGCAGACAATGTTAATGGGTTGCCTTCATGATTTGAGTTAGGATGGATTTGGGTTTCTATAACCTGGGAAGATACTCTCAATTAGCTTTGATTTGGGAGCAGCAGGACCAAGGTCAGCAGATGTGCCCAGACCACACCAGTTGGGTTTTATGTGAACCCACATTCATTAGAACAGCCATTGGCTACAATGAAATATTTAATGACTGCATTATCCTTTTTATAATCATTTTCAGTAGCTGCCTAAAACACAGCCTGGGTGTGTAACTGGGAATACGTGTTTTGAAATGATTGAAGCCAACCCTGGGAAAAGGGCTGTCCTGCCCCTTCTCAGCTGCCACAATGTTGATCCTGTGGGGCTTGTTTGGTTTTGTTTGTTTAGTAATCAAGCAGGGGCCTTTTTAGTCATTGTGTAATCACCAGGGCATAGCTTGCTCACATGTGGTCGTGACACAGCTCCCTCACAATTCCTCCCACTGAGCACACGAGGGGTGACCACAGCACAACCTCGGAGGGCATTGCTCACCCCTGGCTCCATGCTGCACTTACAGCTCGATCAGTGCACTTTAATCACTGATATATAACAGTGGGGGACCTCAAACCACCACATTTCTCATAATAACTTGTTGGTAGAGAGTAGACCTCTAAAATGCAAAGCATTAGGGTAGAGAGTTTTTGACTCCTGCCATTCATTTATTTTCTTACAGAGCATTGATGCACTGAAACTCCCATCACGAGGAACTATCATTAACTGGTGCACATTTATTTGCTTAAGGGGTCTAATAATCAATCATCAAATTTTTCCACTTGTTTTGTGGCATTGTATTTCATCACTTCGTAGAGCATGAAACATTATCATTCTTTACACGAGTTTGTTAACGGAATATTTATTTGAAGAGGTTTCAATATAAATAAAGATTTTCTACATATATTTCTTTAAACAGATTTATTTTCATTTCGACTATTTGCTTTCCTATGAAAAATTTATGTGAAAAAATAATCCAGAAATGTAAATGGCATGAAAATGGAATTATCCATCAGATGGAAGGAGTGATCACCCCAAGCCAGGTATGTGGGTTTGGGTGGGGTACAGCAAATGGCTTCACTGGTTTATATGTTTGGGGGATTTCTCTGCAAGCCCCTCTCTCCCCACTACTGTAGTTCATTTATTCTTTGAGAAAGAAAAGGAAGGCTGGTATAAATTAGGAATGGTAATGTAAAAGCTTATACCCACTGCATAAAAGTTTTTCAAATTAATATAAGCATTAAATTGCCAAACTTTTTTCCATACACCGCCAGCATTAAACATGACATGCCTGCTAGGGTTGGTATAAAGTTTTGTCAACATTTTTGGCATACAAGGTCTCAGCCTGGGGTCGATATTTTCTCGACCAAATTTTGTTGTTTCAGTTGCCTTTTTACACTCATATATTGTAACTCAAACATTTCCAAAAAAATGAAATTTGGCAGGCTATTAGTCCATACTGTGGTCTGATGCCTTTGGGTATTTTTTTAAATGTAAATCATTGAGATATTTAAAGTTTGAGGTTTAAGAACTGTGCACACACTTTAACAACTTCTTTTAAAAATATTTAGTATGCATATTTACTACATATGTATCTTATAGAGACTAGAGATTAAACTGGAGATTACTTGCTAAAATATGCAAACTGGTGTCCATGAATAAACATCCTCATGAACTCCTATTGAAAGTTTCTTATTTTAAAAAAAAATTTTGTTTAAAGCTACAATAAAAGCAAAGGGAAGTAAGATGAGGGGAGGAAAAAGCAACGTTTAAATAATTTTAATGGTTTAAGTTGGCCATGGAAAATAAAGAAGTTCTTTTTTTTCTCCTGGGATCTAATCCAAAGTCCACTGAGGCCAAAAGAAGGCTTTCCACCTATTCCCATGTGTGCTGGATCTGGTCTCTGCTCTGCTGCTCCCTCACTGTGCTGTGTTGATGGACTGAAGCAGCAGCTCCCACAAGGTTCCCATTCATCTTCCCTATGCATGACATAGGTTTGGAGTCAACTACTGGTGGCAGAAGAACTCTCCTCTGGAGTGTCTGTCCTCTGTAAATTTGAATCAGATTTCCACTTGTGCTTTAACATATTAGTGCTTGTCAGTTGTTACAGTTTTCATGCAGTAAAATACAGGAGAAAAATTGCAGAGTCCTGCACCAATGTCCCAGTGTCCCTGTGCACACAACACTGTCCTGTCCCACACAGCATCCCCAGCCTGAGAGCTCCAGGTATTCACCTCATTTCAAAGTAATTTTTAGCATCAGCCGGGGAATACATTCCATAATTTTTGTTAGTTACAAATGACAGGATTTGCGCAATCAACGAGCACCGGCGCCATCGAATGCAATGCTCGTTAGAGTGCAATTCCTGCAGTTCCTGGACAATCCGTTCCTTATGCTGATTTCTGGGAGCTTGCAAACTCTCACTAAGACTCTGGCAACATCAACCAAACATCTCAGACACATTGTCTTTCTGAACCTGAACTTTTTTAATGGCGGTTAAACATGTTGTCTGCTTTAGTTTCCTGTCTATCTTCATCATAAGCCAGCACCTGTTTCCAATAAATTATACACAGGGCTGTATCAGCAACACCTTGGCAGCAGCTGCCACCCTGAAAAGCAGAATGCCCTGGAGGACAATACACCTGTGAACACATACACTGTTTATTTAGCTGAAAGGCAAAACTTTAAGTTACATAAAGCAATTATCTAAAGCCTAATGCATGCCCATTATTAACACAAAATAACCCTGTTCTTTAAAACCAATAAAAATCTATTTAAGGGCTTTTTCCAAATCCCAGGGAAACATACTAGCACCATGGATCTCCTATTAGCCTAGGACTTAAATGTCTGATGGTGGGAACACGTGTGGGGGAGGCTACATGTGCAGCTACAAAGAAATAGGGCACAGATTTGGAGTTCATTATGCACAGAGATGAGAGAAGAAGCCAAATCATTTTCAGAGAGACTGTTGAACAACATACTTTTTTTTTTTTCCTTCTTGGTTCCACATTATAAAGAAGCATTTTGTTGCTGAAGTATAGAACTACTGTGTTTAAAATAGTGTTTGATCTTTCCATCACTATGAGACAGTAGAAAAAAGTAGTTCTAAGAAAAAGGTTTTCTTATTACTAGAACAAACCTTTCATTTCCAGTTCACTACCAGCACTGGCCTTTCATGTAAGAGCAGCCTATTTTAGCAGCAGTAAGTGGAGTTGCTTGTTTGCAGCAGATCACAGGATAATGGAAATGAAAAAAACTTATGATTAAAATAGAACACAAATCTGAGAAAAGTTCTCAAGTTTTGATAAAGCAAGAAGTAACACTATGAACTCCATAGTTCAAGTAAAGTGTAACATACATTTCCACTTTAATATACATACTTTAATGATTATTTGGCACATGAACCTTATAAATCAGAAAATATTATCTACCTGGTGTTTCTAAAATTAACACTAAATGTGAAAAGTTTATACATGTGTGTTCATGTATGTATACATTCTGCTAAACGCCCACAAAATGCTTGCTTTTAAATGCATACTTTAGAATAATTTCATTTCCTGTCTGATGCCTCCTGATGCCATTTAAGTGATCAATGGGAATGCTCTTAGGTGGAAACATGTTTTAACACTTCTGTTTGGCCAGACCTGAAAGCTGTGCAAGGACTTGCTAATGGGTATTACAGCCTTCTTAAGTGTCATTTTCCTAAGCCCTTACGATGCTGAATACAAATACAGGCAGAGTGGTGATGCCAGCACGTAGATATTCTCCCACCAATAATACTGTAGAATTAGATCCCAAGGGTTGTGTAGTACTGTATGAAACGCAGAATAAAGTTCCAAGAGAGTAGCATTAGCTTAACTTCACAATAAATACCTTGTCTTTCAAATGTTGCTAGTAGACCTATTTTGTTTCATATTTTATTATTAGACAGTTTAACATATCTATATTTTTTCACAGTTGACTTTCTTAAAACTGCTCTATTTTCATCTTAAAACAAGCATGGTACATTTCAGAGATCCAAGCTAAAACATATGGATTAAGTCAATGATTCAATTTGCAAACCTCCAAATGACTGTTCTGATTACTCATGCAAATCTATATTTTTGCCAGGTTTCCTAGAGACTTTAATACGAGTAAAATTAATATGAATATATTTTCTTCTCCTAATCCATGTGAGAATATGATGGAATGATGATCTCCATACACAGATACAAACCTCCATCTTGATTTCAATTTTCCTGGCTGTGTTTGATTCTAATTGAATATAAATTCTAGGAGCACCCAGCTAAGACTCCAACCAAAAGGAAATCCAGCTATGGCTACAGAACAAAAACTATTTATTTTCCCCTGGAGTGTCTAGCTTTTATTAAATGTCAACAAATCTCAAACCATGCTTTACTAATCTATGGTGTGTATGGGAAATAAGTCACAAGCACAAGTCACTGAAGATAATGTTTGCTTTAGTTTAGATAAACAGGTTCCAGGGAACTGAAATCTCACACAAGCATTTTAAACCTACCCCTCATTTTCCCTTAACATTTGTCAGATCTCCCACTGGTGGTGAAGAATGCCAAGATGGATATAGTGCGGGGGCTGGAAGCAGACCTACATTTGGGGTTGTTTACTGCCCTCCCTGATGAGTTTATCCATTAGTTTCTTTCCTGTTGACTTTCATGCATGCTGTTAACCCAGGATGTTGCATGTTTTTGAGCAGAAAATGGAATTACAAGTGGAAGATGCTGCCACCTGCAAGGTCTGCCTTTGTTCTGCCCTTTGGAATTGCCTTGGGAGTGAGGACCACAGAAGCAGCTTCGTGCTGGGACCTGCAGGGCCCCCCCACCTTTCCACAGAGTACACCTGACCTCACATGTGTGCTTACACAAGTTTGGCTGAGATTGGCACATTAGAGTGGAGATAAGCTCTACAATATGGGAGAAAATGCCACAAAACAGAGCACACAGGCACCGTGCTGCCCCTGGCTCGGCTTTGCAGAGGTTCAGGGAGGGTACCAGGAGTGCAGGGCCGTGGGGGTCAGTCCAGTCCCACCCAAGGGATACCAGAAAAGGGAGGGTGGAGCTGTGGGCACCTGTTACCCTCTCAAAAACATCCTTGCTGCAGTGTGGCCTCTTTGCCTTAGCTGTCATCACTGGGCTGCTCACGGTGTGGTGTTTGAGCCAGGTAAGTGTAGGGCTCGGCTTTGATCTCCAGTCAGATGGCATCCAGAAATAGGTATCAAAAGACACACACCTCTTTCTAAAAAGCCAGACAGAAGCACAAATGAAAAAGGCAGTTTGGGTATGGCAGACAAACAACCACCAATAAGGCTGGGCATGTATCAAATCCTTGTGGAGAACCTTTTATCTCAGGCACAGCAAGGTGACAAAAGAGCCACTGGTATGAGTTTCCTTGATTGCAGTGCTTCTTTATTATTTTAATTAAATTTCTTTCCACTCAGAACAATAAAAGAAAGCAATATGAAGGATCACAGTATGCAAGCTTCATCTTGTATTCACAGGTTTTGTGTAACTCATTTTAAACCGATGTTTGCTTGTTTAAGAATGCACACCTGCACATTACCACTTGTGGTAAATAAGTTTATTAGCCAAGGAATGTCTGAATTCTTACTGGAAAACCCATGTAAATGCAATTATGTTTTCTGTTAAGATCCCTCTTTGGTAAAATATGCTATCCCACTTCCATACTCCAGGGAAAAAAAGGCAGTAAATGACGTACAAAAATGCAAGAAAGATGCAGGTGAAAAGATTCACAGGGCTTGGAAATGTCACATGCCTTATGATTCAGTGTGTCTTTCCATGTATAATTTAAGCATTTGGTTTCATATTATGCTCATGTCAGATCAAATGTTCCTCTCAGAGACTAGGACTTTATTAGTGTCTCAGTTGTATTTGTTTTTACTTTGAATTAAAACCTAAAGGTGGTGACAGAAGAAATTCTGATGCTTGGCATAGGATTACTACTTGAGAGCCATTCAACTTTGTTAATCGTCCATTTGAAGAGAATTTCCTTATGCAAAGAGTTTGCTCCACTTCGGACAAAACAATTTTTTCATCTCTGAACTCTGAAAGAGCAGAAGGGTGGAAAGAAAGTGTGGGGAGGCAAAGGAGCAAAGGGAGACAGAGCAAAGTGTGAAGCTTTGATCCTTTCACTGAGAGGCTGAGGCGGTTCGAAATGAAAGAACCTCTCACCATTAAAAAAAGAAAAAGGCAGGAAAATAAAAAGGAAGAGAAACAGAGAGAGCAGTATGACAGGAGACAAAAAGTGAAGCAGGAAGAAAAGCCTCAAAGTAAAGTTTGATGATGCCAGGCTCCGAAGAAGAAGTTTAGCAAGGAACAGAGGAGGAAGCACCTTGGCTCTCTGAATGCAAAGAACTTCCAAGAGAAATGAAGGAATAACAGCAATTAAAGATGTTCAAGTGACTTCTGATTTGCTTTGCTCATTACATTTTTTACACTATCTACATTATAAAATAACAGTGCCATCACTGACCGAACAGTCTGGAGCTATAGAAAAAAAACAGACCAAAACAACTGGGCCAGTGCAAGAGGAACACTGGCCCCAAAGCCTTCAGCAGTAAGACTGGGAGACCCCATTTCCAAAGCAGAGGGGTGCCTGGATGTGTGACAGGGTTTGGGGAAGGAGCAGTGCTGGTTAGGGCAAACTCAAGACAAAAGGGATCTAGCAACAGGTCAATAACTGCAGTGTATAAGGAATTATAAACAGCACATGAAGTCAGTGCCTCAAGAGCTGCCATCTTTTTTTTCCTACAAACACGAGTCACTGCTCAGGCATTTAAATAATAGAAATAGAATGCACACCTACTCAGTGTAATTTATTTCATCCATTTTCAACTAGGTGTTCTCTTTGCAAAAGAAAACCCTTGAAAAATCTATGTCAATCCTTCATCTCTCCTCTGAGGAATGTGTATTTATATTATTCTTCAGCCAAGAATGGATCATCATTCACAATTCAAAGGAAACATTAGATTACTTATGGAGTCTGGCCTGTCTTGTTTTATTCTTTTTACTTCATTTTTGTGCAGTTATACTTTAAAAATGAGTGCCTCTGCTGAGTGTAATAGGAATACCTAGAACCTTACACAGAAAGGAGTGCTGAGAGACTGGGTGAACACTGCTGCTTATTTTTGCAAAATCCTGCTACTTTTATAAAGGAATAATATAAGGAGAGGCTTGGACAAGTTATAGCAAGGTGCTGGTTTTCTGAATCCTTCTGGAAATACAATTTACAAACATGCCAGACCTTTTCTTTGTCTCATTCAATGTCCATGCTCAAAGAGAATAGGATTTCACATTAATTTAGCTGTATATGTTTGTTATTTCAAGTAAAACTCTCAAAGCATCAAAAGGTCTCTATACATGAGGTATTTCAAGAAAGCAGACACAGGCACACCAGATCAAAGGTACAGAATACAGTCTGATTAAACTAATTCTTTTAAAGTGCATCCGAAGACATTTTCTTTGATTCAGGGAACATAAAAACCAAACTACCTTTGAACAAAAAGTTCCAATGAAATCCAATATTTTTTTTATAATTTAAGAAATTCAGGGGTATTAATGTTTCTCTGCTTTTGCCTTCTTATATGTCAATTAGAGTGGGACAGAACTATTGCATGAAATATATATGGGGTCAAAGCCTAAAGCAGAGCCATCAATAATAATGTCTGCAGAACATCTGAGTTTTCTTTGAATTTCATGCCACTTTAGAACAAAGATGCTTGCATAAGTCCCAGCAAGTAGTGCCATTGTAGGTTGTTTATTAAAAAATAAGCAGAGACCAAACCTTTAAAAAGCACACTTTGCATACATTGACAACTATCCCTTCTAATTAACTTGGAAATTTCTTTTCTGTTCAGCATTTACCCTGTTTAGCTATCACATGGCTGTCTCACTTGATTCCATCCTGCCAATCTCATGAGAGGTAAAGCATCCCCAATACCCAGGCCATGAGAAACATCATGGGAAAAGCACATACAGATTGTGACTTATGAAAGAAGTTAGACAGGAGGCTTTTCTATATCTTAAGTAGAATTGCAGTACCTGCTCACTGTGTGCTCAGCTTTAAAAATTTAGTCAGCTCCATCCCTGCATCTTCACATGCTGCTACAGTTACTCTTTTTCACTGAGAAAAAATGAAGAAACATCTCTCTGAAGATCTGAAGGTCTGGGATTTTTCTCTTTCCATGGACAAATGGCAGCTAAAGGCAATACATGTGTAAGTACCCAGCCCTCACAAGCTTCATTCCTGAGCCCTGCCCACAGCAGCCCACTTCACTGTCACAGTTTCAGTAGGTACTTCTAGGTGGTACAGCCTCCAATATCTAGTTTCCAGTTGGTCTGGAAAGTAAATGCTGTCCTCCTTATTTATCATTTTTCCTTTTCCTACAAGAAATTGCTTCCAAATTTTTTTGTCTCTCCACCAGCTTTGTTTTCCCTAGATGGGTTTTTTTTAATCCTTTTTCATACTGTTCTGTTGTGTCTCACTTCCACAGCCGCTTGACTTTCATCTTCAAACTGTCCTTCAGAAGCTCCTGAATTCTCTGCCTTTCTTACGGCATTTGTACGTTCCTGAATCCAACCCTTGCGTACTACTGGAGGCATCTTCTGCAGAGATTCTGCTTCTCTAGAATTAACAGTACGCTATCTGTTGGAAGTACTGCATATAGGTCACCAAATCCATCTATTTTTCTACTTTTTAAGGATGCCCAAATATTATTTTGAAAACTATTAGGTGAAAGCCAAGATTATGAAAAGTTTTCCCAGTAGCAAGTAAACTTTATTAGCTATGCTCACAAAGATGTGATAACCATACCCATCATGAAGGCTACAAGCTTCCATCAATGGCAAGCACAAAAAATGCAGATGAATGGGTATCAATGGCTGTTAATGGATTGCTTGGCGTAATGACAGAACTAAGAAAATGTCTGTTTAAAAGTCTATTTTACTTATTTGATACGTATCTAACGACAGTCAACTTGACCACCTGTTGCTTGGTTCTCACTCATTTTCAGGATATGGGACTGTGATCACAATAAACCAAAACCTAAAGACTCACCCAGTGATTGAGTGCAAAGGGACTGAAGAAGCTGTCAGACATTCCCATGTGTTGTCTGTGCTGTAATTGTTTCCAGTGGTCAGCAAAACCCGAAACAGAACCATAAGGTTTCAAAGATGAGGCTGAATGTCTCCCGCATAGCCTAATAGGCGATATGGCCCTTTCCTGGAACACTGCAGCTCTGAAAGAGAGTGATGAAGCAGAAGAATGGGCACCATGCCATTGCATCAGATGAAAGGGACATTGGTGGATATTTGCCATGGGAATACTTGACTGGAAAGCACTTGATCTACTGTCTGTTAGCTCATGGGAATGGAACCAGTAAACTTGGGAAACCTCAAATAAATTCCCATTGTATATATAATATAATCCAAAACAGAATCTTCTCGGGAACAATTGCTAATGATACTGGAAGTCATCCTTGTTTAATGGAAGAAAAGACAATTTTCTGTTATAAATTTCTGTACAGACTTTTATACTGAAAATTTTTGCCCAAAATTTGCAAAATGGGAAGTCTGTCATAAGTGAAATCTTCATTTGAAGCACCAGTTTGCTGGGGGATTACAAAGAATGTCTTTTTAAAAGCCTTTTTCTGCCACCCTTGCAATGACATGAGGAACCTTTAAAATTACCTAGATGATAAATTACCATTTCAGAAGAATTCTTGAATGAGCTCATCTTTGTACCCTATCCACCATAGTCACGGTTTCTGTTACAAACCAGATGAGCTGAACATTTACCTCAGATCTTTTTTCTAATTTATGAAACAAGTGTGTAATAAAGACTGAGTTAGTTCCACATACAAGCATTTTCACTGACATCTAAAACAATCCAGTGATTTTGTTGCTGTATGTTCAGAAATGAAATTATCTTTAAATTCTTCCTTAATCCAAAGCTTCCCTTAGCCTGTAAAGTTTTTTTTAATCAATCATCTGCAGATACCTCACACTGAATAAGTCATGCATTTCTAAATAGCTTCCCTAGAGGGTTTTTATTCAGTGTTTAATAGAAACCATTAAGTCCCTAGAACCAGAATACACAGCTAACATACTAAGAAGTCCAGAATAAAATAACTGAAGTCAATCTGTAAAGAACTTCTCTTTTATTTACTAGACCCCAAACAATGAATCAACATTGACTAGTGAGCGATATATCAAATATAACTCATTTCTAAGATACATCTAAATACTTAAATAGTGTGGTATTGCAGTTGGGGACATGAAATATAATGAAATTTTTACATATGCTCTTTTAGAAAGTAAATCAACTGATGTGAGTTTAATAACTCTTTTCTATTGTACTGGTTCAATAAAAATGTAATAATTTTTTCTGCCTTGCACATTTGCTCTTGTTTTAGGTTTTCTTCTCTAGCCCTTGAAAGCACATTTCTGTACTTGTTAAACCCCAGTATCTCCATTCAGATTTTATCTCAAAACATCTTTCTTGCCCACTTCTTTTACTTTCACAAGACATAGCCAGAGAATAATGTGTCTCAGCTGCCACAGAATGCATTCCACCAGAAGAATGCACCCAAATTTGACCCGGGGAACAAGATACACCCCACAGTATATAAAAACCTTAATACTAAGTTGCCAGAAGGGTATCTGGCAAGCTCCAAATTAAATGTCTTTTCAGACAACTCTAGCTACTCTGTTACTCCATAATATTCCCATGGCCCTTTAGTTCTATGTACTTTAAAAAAAAAATCAGTTTTTTGGAAAGACAAGTCTTTTCACAATAACTCCAAGGTGCAGAGGAAACTCAGTTTTCCTATTTAAATTATGCTCAATTTTCATCCCCCTCTTTGTCTACATTCTTCTCCTTTTCCCTTTCTTTTTGTCCTTATTTCCAAAAGGATTAAAATTAAATTAAACCCTTTAGAAAAGAAGGGAGAAAAAAGACACACATGCTTGTCTCATCAGCTGTTTTTTTAAACTCTCCCAGCCCTAATAAAAATACTATATACCTAGGCATTGCAAACCAACATAATTTTTGCTGTAAAAACACCACGTGCGTGTTCTTAGACATGAGTCCTCTGTGCAAGATCTTCTCACACGTGGAAAAACAGCTGACATTTCATCACTTTCATGAAGGAATAAATAGAAGAACCATGGCAGAGAAATCTACTGCTGCTCTTGTCTGTTTTTCTAGTCACAGATGCTGCTTCTTCAGCAACAGGAGTGTGCATGTTGATATTAATTATGAAAGTCGTTTTCTTATATAGTTTCTACTCCAGTGTCTGTTGCATCAGAATTTTAAACTATTTCAGTGTGCCCTGCAGTTGTCACAAACTTCCTACAAAATGAGGAGAAAAACTCATTTCCTAAACCAATGTGCTGCTGAACCTAATACAAGGACTGGTCCACTATCCTATTTCAAAGAATTACAGAATGGCTGAGGTTGGAAGGGAGCTTGGAGGTCATTTCATCCAATGCCCCTGCTCGAGCAGGACCACTGAGAGCCAGGTACCTCCAACACCATGTCCAGGTGGCTTCTGAACTCCTCAATGGGAGGAGATTCTAAAACCTCTCTGGTCAACCTGTGCTAGTGCTCAGTCAACTTCACAAGAAAAATGTTTCCTGGTGTTCTGACAGGCCTTGCCGCATTCACTTTGTGCCCATTGCTTGTCCTGTCACTGGGCATTCTTAAAAAGAGTCTGTCTCTGGCTTCTTTGCACCCACCCGTCAGATGTTTATTGAAGATATCAATGATCATTTATGATTGATGATATCCCTCAGTCTTTCCTCGTATGAGAGGTGCTCCAGCCCTTTACTCATCTTTGTGGTTCTTCACTGATGTCTCTCCAGCATGTCCAGTATCTGCAGGTAAGGATGGGCTCAAAGCAAAGCACAGCCTGGGTTAAACACGCTTGAACAAGGCAGCAACACAGGCAGTGACACAGAAGGTGAAAGAGCTGTGCAAATAAAAAATATCAAAGGCAATCTGTGACACCTTGAATTTTGTACATAAAGCCTTAGCACACAGGAATACAACTTGCCTGGGGTATGTTCTGCTTTGTTTCTGGTGGGGAACAAAGAGGGAAAACCAGGCATCACAGAGAAGCAGGAGGTGGGGCAGAGCAGAGGTGCTCAGAGGAAATGTGCATCTGTGGGTGCACATGTCCGTGTGTCTGTCCGTGTGTGTGCCTACAGAGTGTCTGCTACTGCTAAGGCTCTGTAATCTGATGCAAACTGTTTCATATATTAAAAAGCTGTATTAGTAAGGAGATCTTTTCAGAAATAGACAGATGTGGTATCTATGCCAAAAAATGACATTGCAAAGGGATTAACTGTTTAAGTGGTCAAATTAAACACGACAGAAATAGTTAGCTTCCCTTGGCCTGTAGCTCCTCTGCATGAGGCAGCTTGTCTCAAGTTGCCAATAGCTCATTGCTACTAAGGCTAGGAGACAGTAATGTTAGGAATTGGGACATTTCCCAGTCTCTCACTGTCTGAACTTATGCCTTGCACTCTTATCTGTGCTGGGGCAGGATCCCCCAATCTCCCTGTGCCTAAACCTGGGCCATAGCAGAGTGCTTTCCCAGTGCAGCTATTTCCTGAGCACTGTCCTAGCACTTGGCATGGACGTGTTTATTCTGGCAAAATTGAACTTTTTCTGCGTAATATGGGTGAAATAAGCTACCCTGGCGAATACAGAGTTTTGTCATAACTAAGTCCACAGCAGGGACTTCTGCTGACACAACAAGGGATAATACTCATCAACTGATATTGTAGTTTGTAGAGGAAGTCTGGCCTAAATCCAGGACTGGGATTTATAACAGGCTTATTATTATTATTCTTATTAGCAGTCTTATTTAGATTAAAGCCCTGGCTTGATACTTGATTCTGGATATTAGGAATAGCAATGGAAGAAAACACAGGGGCATGCAGAGGTGCTCTGGCCAGATCCATGGCTATTCCAACACTATTGTGGTATTTCTTGCACTTGGCTTTACTCTTTCAAAGCAAGCTCAGCTATTTTTGGACAGTTTTGCCATAAGATTAATAGGTGTCCTAAAAGATTATTAGCTAGTGTCAGAGAGCATCAGTTGGTTGGAGTTTTTAAATTCTTTCCAATAGAAAAAATGTACTTTATAAATACCTACTTAGTTGCTCTAATCTCAAGTTCCATAGCAAAGTATGAGATGTGCTTTAGTCCTGTGCTAGCAATATCAATTTATATTATAAAGTGAATGAAGCTGCTCTCAAAGCCAGCCTAGTCCTTCCAAAGGCTGCACCTGGCCCCTTCTTCCCCACTGCTCAACTATTACACTCTTCCCAACCCCTGTGTGCACACATCCTGTCACTTCACTGCTCCCTGCACCAATGCACGGCCTCTTTCACTGGGATTAACAAATGCCCACACTGCCGTCATTCTTCTCCTTCCAGCTTGGATAACTCCTCTGCGGCAAACCCGGACTGAGCTGCACACTGCCCTGGCTGCTCCTGCCAGAACCCAATGCCATGAATATTGAACAAGTGTCTCTGTAACACAGCAAAGGTTTGACCTGCCACAGCTCTTGGAGCATCTTGAGCTGGGTTATTCAGATCAAGTCACTTATAAACACAATGGCTTCATAACCATGGGAAGGTGTCTTACTTTCCACCCCCATTTCACCTCTCAGTTGCTGTGATACAGTGCAGTCATGGTGTTCTAGGATAGATATAGGCATTTCCCTATTTCTCACTAGGGCATCCTAAATAGTTCACTGACCCTACTCTGGACCACATATGATCGTTGTGCCAGAGAGATCAATTTAAATCTGCCAGACTTTTTACTACTAAAGCACAAAAGATAGATCCTGCAAACCTCCTGCAGCTCCTAAGCAAAATGCCAGAGATTGCTAAAGGCCCTAACTAACGAAAATTGGCTTTGCAACCACCGTAAATTGGAAAGGGAACTACAAATGAGCTGGCAACATTTGCTGCTGATAGCAGGTTCTGAAAGATAAAAACATTTGCAGAATTGTATGGCAGGGGGTGGCTGGATGATAAAATGGCAATGAACACACAGTCCCACACAGAGCAAAGGGAAGCACTGAAGTAGTTACCAGAACACTCAAGGAACGAGATCTAGGGCCATAAAATATGTGTTTAGAAAAAGAGAAGTTCACACAAAGCTAGACCATAAGGGATTATTAGGAAAGAAAAACAAAACTGAGAACCACCCCGTACCTGTAATTTGAATACCAGGTACAATCCTGATGTCTTACCTTTCAAAAATAGAACCAGAAAAGGTGCAGAAAAGGGTACCAAAAACGAGCCAGTCCCATGGAGTGGCAGGCATAGAAAGATGAGCTCTGTGTGGCATCATCCCCTTGCCATCAGTGACATCAGAGACAGAATGTAACTCTTGATGGACCTCTGATCAGCCTATGCCTGTTGGGGTTTTTAACACGTAAATCCTTTGTGGAGCTAGTTCTGCATGGCCCTGAGAGAAAATGTCAACAATCTCTGAAACAGCCAGTCAACACAGCTGGAAAAAATATTCTGGATAAGGAATTGCAGCCAGTAGAAGTGCTGAAGTGCAGTTAGATTAAACTGGAGCTGTTCTGAGCAGACTGTCAAAATCATGCCTGCACAAGCAGTATCTTCAGTATCATTCACAAAGCTGCTAGCGCCAGTGAAGCTGACTTTACCCAAAAACATTGTGCATTTTTTCTCCTTTTATCTAGACTTACAAAACTAGCAGCAGCTCTAATGTGCTGCAGTGTGTCTCTGGAAGTCAGCTGGACAAACAGACAGGCATTCACACATGCAGCCACCAGAGCTGCATCCAAAGTCTGGTGAGCTCCAGCAAACAGAGCAGCTGCAGAGCCTGCCATGACCCAGGGGCTGCCCAGGTGTCAGATGGCCAAAGTACTAATACAGCAAGTTGCTGGAAAAATGCTAAGTACAATACACCACTGACTCCGTGTTCTTTGTGCTACATTTCTCATTCATGGTGTCATGTCTGACTATTGCAGCAGCTTTGATCATAGAGGGGCCTGGCAGAGGACCATTCTAAGTATTTTTTGGGTTGTTCTTTCTGTGGGCAGCCTCAGCCTGGTCGTATCTCCCCGTGCAGGTTGCCTGTTTGCCACGTGTTATCCTTATATGTAGACACATGTACACGCCGATTAATAAGTCAATTTAGCACAAGAATTCGATGGTGAGACAGAGGACCCCAAGAGGAAAGTTCTTTCCTGTTGAGATAAAGCAGCTACTCTGTTAGCTTAAGCCAGCAGAGGCTTTTTTACGTTGCCCAGAATTGCTTAGACTGAGATTTTCTGAACATCTATGCATTCAAAAAAGACTAAACTATTTGAAAGGAGCTATTAGCATGCATGCTTTAACTTCACTTCTTTTTCATGTTAGGCTCTTACGGAAAAATACCAGATTTTGATACGAACATCTGTTTCATGTTTTTCTAAATGTGAGCTTAGTATGAAAATTAACCCCTGAATTTTTGGTTTCAGCAGGATTCTAGCTCTTCAGGGTGCACTCTGGAGCCTTGTTTTTCTAGTACTCCTAGGAACTCAGCTCAGCCTATGGCTGCTTTGTCTTCTGGAAATAACTTGGATGTGTTCAAATGTTTGATGACCTTATTTTTCAATTAGTCTCCATTAGCAGCTGTCGCTTCTTTTTCCTAAGGCACTCCAAGAGAAGTAACTCAGCTCTCAGTCTCGTGCAACCTCATTTAACTTTTATCCCAGGAAAATGCAGGGAAATAGCAATCATATTTGCTCTTTCCAGAAAGACCAAATGTGTTTTAGTTACCAATAGGCCCAGCAGATGTTCAGCAATTGTGAAACCACTGTACAGAGCACAAGTCTGAGCTTGATTTAGTGGACAGTTTCTTCTCCCCACCCCAGAGGATGAAGGCATTAGACACCATCATATTTCCATCTACCAAAACAAAGGCAATTTAGGGTAGTTTAGGGTGCATCAGCTAAAGATAGTGACAACCAGCAAATGTCCCCACATGCAGGAGTTCCTTTCAGTTTGAGTGAGCACCCAAAATGCCAGAGGATTTTCTGAGTTACCCAAACTCCCACACCAACAAAACGAGACCTCCAGTACTTCCTGCTTCAGATCGGCTCAGGAGTTGCTCAAATGTGTTTTCTTTTTGACAGATCAGCAGTTCCCATTTAGAATTAAAGCGGATATACAAGGGGGATGAAGACAACTAAATAATAAGAAAATATTTTATTCATTTTAAGCTCTTCAAAATATTTGACCTTGACCTGGGTGACTTTCGGATACAATTCATCTCTCACCAGTTCGGTTATCTGTGATCCTCATCAGGTTCTGCTTCAGCTTATGTGTGGGTATTTTAGTCTATTAGTACATGAAGAACTATTCTCACCATAGTGAGACAGTTTTGCACACATTTGCACTGAGAACTTAAAAATTCCAGTATTGACATCTTTCAAACCTGCTGAGACACTGTTAATGTCCACTTCAGTGCATGCATGATGTACAGGGTTTGCTTTTAATACCTGTTCATGCATATTTTTTTACATGCTACCATTGTGTTTCTGAGGCCATCAGTGACATCCAGTGGCCAACTAGATTAAGCCTAGACATGTTTTATAGACATCTGCCCACTGCTTTCCTTAATAAAAATAGAATCAATATAAATGTTAACCATGCAGTTGACTTCTTTAGTTTTATTCTGTCCCAGGTGTGATGGGAATCTTCCTGGAGAAGACTCTCAGGATTGGATGCTCACTCTGTTCTCTCCCTCTGAGATGGTGAAACCCAGACATTCCATGGGAGGCACAAGGTTGTGATTCCAGCTCTGTGTTCTGTGCCAGCATCAGTCCAAATTGAAGCTGCAGTCTCTCAGAATTTGAATTGGTGCACAACTGTAAATAGGGTTTTTTTGTTTTGATGCAGTCAGACATGAATCTAAATATAAGTGTGTCCTGTCCTCTCCATTTCATTAATGAGATTTAATTTTTAATAATTTATTTTAAATAAGCTACTCTAAAAGCAGTTGATAGTAAAGGCAGGGGAAATATGAATAGTTATTCATCCTAAATCATACATCAGAATAAAAAAAAAGCGTGAAGAACTACAGAACAGGTAAAACATATTAGTCATACTGTAGCTAACAAAAAAGTAAAAACAAAATTAGGTGTGATAACAAATTTTCAATACTGAATTTAAGTTTCCTTGCAGTGAGTGACTGTGTTATTAACGCAGTTAAACAGCCTTTATTGGGTTAAAAAGAGGTGTTCTGGAGAAGGTAGTTGATGATGCTCATCCCCTTCAGTGGTGACAGCACAGGGGTGTTGTATCTGGCCCTGTCAGAGCAGCCCTCACTGTGGGTGGTGAAAGTGCCTGTCCACCCCTGGACACCCCCTCCTCCTGTCCATCTCTGGGGACTTGGGGCCCCGAGCTTGGGGGAGTTGTCTCATCCCCAGGGGAGCTGTCTTATCCCCAGGGGAGTGAGTCACTCATGATGAGTGCAAATGGGGGGATGTTTGTCCTCCCCTGGCTAGCCCATGCAAAGTACAAACCCCTCATATTTTTGGTGGAGAAAGATTTCTTGAAATAGAAAAGGGTATGAAAAGAACAGAAGTTGAGGACCAAAACTTTTGGTGGCAGCTGCTGGCACACAGGGAGTGCGGCTGCTGGTTTAGCCCTACAAAGCACAGACAATAGTACCATGTCTGCTGCCATCGTGTCCCAACACCAGTAGTAGTCATTGTGCTACTCACACGTCTGCTTTGTGGTGCCTCTCATCTTTTACTAGATAGTCAATGCTCCTGTGACCTGCTTCAATAAACTATTATGTCTGCACTTTGCAAAAAATTAAAGAGCTAAATGCAGTGCTCTGGGAAAGGACACTCATGCCAGCTATTACCATTGTCATATTTGTGATTTATTTCCCACCCATTATCCTTTTTCCATAGCTGGCACAAACTAAAGAATTGGGGCTTCTTATGAAAAATAGTTGCAGTCATCAGAAACAAGGAGAAAAAACTAATAAATTCCAGAACTCTAGTTTAGAATAAAGTGGCTCACTTCTGGGAAACATAGTATAAGTATGAAGTAGCAGTGAACAAAAACTAAATGTCTGTTGCTCATTAGCCCACCAGATAATGAATTAACAATGCTTCATGGATTAGAGCATGCAAAGATAGAATCTGTGCTCATCTGTACAATTGACAAGGGGGAAGAGCATCAATGAAACTGAAATTTACTCCCCATTTAGACTGATACTGTCAGAGAAGGAAACACCTCTTTGTCTACAGTACTTTACATTCCTTTAAATGAGTAAATAATATGCGTTTAACTGGTCAAGAAGGGCCAAAACCAAACCCATGGTTTCAAAAGCTCACATGTTCGAAGTGCACTAAATTGACTTTAATTTCAAAGGTAACAGATGTTCACTAAGCTTTCTTGACTCTTGCCAAGGCCAGGCTGACTTACAGGACAGACACCCAGAGCAAATGTGCACCTTCTCCTTGTGGGCAGAGGTTTTTCATCATCTCAACAATCACAGTTACATTTGTGCCTCTACTCTTTCTAACGTGGCCAGCAGCCACTTACATGGCAAGCTTGTGCACCTGGCTGTCAGTGAGAAATGGTGAGGAACTGCAAATACATGCATTTAAATACTTGTAGAGAATTTATATTTTTATATATGCACATATAATATGCTATATATTATATAGTGGCCATATATACTTTTTTTCCATGTCAAGCACTTGTTCAGAAACAGCACTTTAATGAGCCTGTTGGAGGTGCCATTACAGATGTCAGTGCTCAGTTTCAGGGCATGAGTGCCTTCATTTTTCTTCAGTGGGAGACCGCCAGTTTCCTCCAATTTCACGGCAAAGAGAAAGGGCAAAGCTTGCGAAACTGCTGCAAATGAAATGCAGAGAAATGTTGTGGATCATTTCTGTAGTAATTCCCACTGAAAGCCAGTAATACATTTAGAAACTTGCAATTATACAGGCAAGGCATCGTTACTGGCAAGTAGCACTGCCCTGAAAGGCTGTACAGTTGGTGTTGCGGTCACCGACAGTTTGCTCTGTTCTGCTATATGGTTTCCTTTTCATGTATCATGTAAAGATATTTTGATGATGTTTCACCACTGTAATATACAAACAGCATTTTCTATGAGGCAGAAAATTAAAATCAAAGGTGGATACCCAAAGGCATTGAGAAAGTATGTTAGCTACTTTATTTATGCAGTTATTTAAAGAATCTTGTAAGAAAACTGGCATAGCTGAGCCAACAGTACTCACTGGGACAGTTGAGCTCAAGATCTTCCACTCACTATCAGCTACATATTCAGCTCATTGCAAGAAGCTTTTGCTATATGTTTTCTTTAAACTGTGCTGATAACCCACAATGTAAAAATGCCAGTTCTTCAGTCAGTGTGACGCATTTGCTAATTTTTTCAGTGAAACTAATCATACCTGCATTTTGGAAATCTAACTTTGAAAAGGCTCCTTTGCACTTCTAACAATGGAGTTCAGGTCTGCTAAGCTGAACCCATATTCATTAACATTTCCTGGCTCCACGGAGAGCTGATCACAGCACTGCCAGCACTGTGTTTCCATCTAAGGTTTGTCTCAGTTTTGGTCTAGATTAGAGCAGTTATGGAATTAATTATTGGCTGTACAGCTGTTCTTCCCCACAGCCTGCCAAAAGGCAGCCTAGCATACAGTATTCCCTGCACAAAATGCTGGTGACACAGCAAATCTAGGGTGCCTAGTCTAATACAGACACAGCAACTCCCGTCTTAGACCCAAAGCAGAGTATTACAGCACATGCTCACCAGGAAAGCTGCCATGCACGCCGAGTACCTGCCCCTCTGCAGGCCTTAGGCAGGATTGTGAACACATGTCTGGGACCCATAATGTGTAATATATGAGAGTCAGAGATGCAGATCAGTTGGTACATTAAAAACTTTTGTCCCCTGTTTAGGCCACCAAATCTTATATCTGGTTATCCCGATACTGAACCTGCTACATCAGTTGCAGTAGAATTATTTCTTAAGTACATTCTTTGTACTTGTGATCCACTGCATTTCAGTTTGCCAATATAAAGTCCTGTTCTGTCCACTTCCTTTACCGACATAGACACTTTTTTCTCTAAGAACTAGAGGTAAAATTAGCAATACTTCAGCCTAATTGCTGACACTTTCCCTTTTCCATCTGCTTCCATACATCCTGCCTAACCCCTAACACACATCTCCCATGTGCTTCAACAGAGGGTCAATAACTGTTATAAAATATCTTACTTAAATAGCCCAAATAATCATGTGTGTCCTTGGAAATTCATGTTCCAGCATGGTCCAGCACGACTTAATTTCACTTGCAAGGTCTGTTGCTGGGCAGCTGCTGCTCTCCAAGCCACCTCTTGCCTCTTCCCAGCTCGGCACGGGGGTTATGAACCAACCAGGTGAATTTAAATGCACTTTCATCTTTGAGGATTTAGGTGACTTGCAGCTATGTCACCTCTGCTTACAGACGGATGAGCCATCCTGTGCTTTGGGTTGCATGGGAACTGAAGTGAGGTGCCAGGAGGAGAAGTGAGGGTGGTCTGGGACAAGCGTGCAGTGTCCTGGTGGCAGGGGCAGGCAGGGCAGTGGGGCTGCACCATCCTCTAAGCTGGTGGCTGAGCTGGACCGAGTGAGGGGTTTGCCCAGCCCCAAGGGCTGCCCGAGGAGGGGCACAGCAGCACCTGCCCCAGACACGGTGCTGCTGGTGTGACAGGGCTGCAGTGGCTGCAGGCTGCCTGTCCCTGCCCCACGACAGGAGCTCACAGGAGCTCACGGCTCCTCTGCAGGTATGAGGTGTGGGCTCAGACCTGACCTGTGGCTCTCGATTGCACTTCCCTTAGTCTGATTCCTTCCTTTAATCAAAACAGCAAACATGCACCTTTTTCTGCTAAACCCCATTAGAAGTGCCGAGCAACTTTGAAGCTCCAAGAGAAATTCAAGAGCCCATGGGACAAACACAGGTGCCATAAAGAAGCTGCCTGGGCTGAACTTAAAGCTGCATCTTAAACAAAAGTCATCTGCAGTGGCTGCAGTTCAGCAGAGCTCCTCCTATGGCTCTCACCAAAGACATCATCCCAACCCACAGCTGGGTTTCAAAGCACCCATCCTTCCAGTGTGCTGCATGCCTCTGTCACCATTGGAGACTCGGAGAACTTGCGGCCTACAAGGATGAGTCAGACTTTCAAAGATAGCGCTAATTCTCCATTGTTATGTTTGCAATTTGCAATTCATTGGATTACATAAATCACCCATTAGCAACCCGAAACATTCCCACATTGCTTCAGAAGCCAACCACACCAAGGCTTCTGACATTTGAATAGTGAACCCTTACAGAGAATCGCTTGTGCGCTATTCAAAAAGCAAAATAATATTTTGAAGAAATGGCAATTTTGGACAAATAGACTGGATAATGAAAAAAGAATGTGCGAGCCAAAAAAAGAACTTGTTATAGTTAATAACTTCAGCCTGAATATCTTCAAAACCAAATCCCATTGCTAGGTGTTTGCACTCTGACTGTCCTTCTCACAACAGCTTTACTCAACAGCTAGCAGAATTGTTGGGATTTTTTTTTTATTTTGAGGATTGTTTTCATCTGGAAGAATCATATTAGGTATAGAAGTGGTAATAGGGATCTTTTTGGAACCATATGTTTATTTTCTAGGGAAGTAGGTTTCTGTTGTTATCATGCTCCTCTGTAATTGAAATCAGCATTGGCCCTGTGATATCTGTGAAACTGCTTCCATGTCAAACCCTCACATTGCTTTTAACTTGCAGTGACTTTCAGTAAGTTGTCCAGTGGCTCCCTGCCAATCTGAAAGTCTCTGTAAACGCAAAGCAATTCTCTGTGGATCATTTTGGAAGCAGGAGAGCTTTTATTTTCAGTAATAGACAAGGCAGAATCTAAAATACATTTTTGGATATTTATTTATACAGCATAAATGGATATAATACTGTATATGATGCTGTTGGCATTTTAGTTCCCAAAGTGAATCCTAGAAATTCAGAGCTTTTCCCCTCCTACAGTGAGGCCTGAATGTTGCAGAAGAAGAGAGAAAAAAACGAGATTTTTTGGAACCAGATGATCTCTCCAGTCCCTTCCAACCCAAACCATTCTATGATTATCGATAACTGAGCTATCAAATTCCACCCCTCTGGTACATATAAATCTGAAGTAATCTGAATGGCTTCAACTGAGTCAATTCCAGACACATGACACTGGAATTTTGCTTCTCAGGGATGTTCATTGTTTGCTTTCCTACCTGTGCTCATCATTCCAGGCACAGAGACAGGACCACACAGTTCCACACAGGGCACGGGCCCTGCAGTCTGAACACAGCTGCTGCTGTCCAGTAAAACACAATCAGCTTTTAAAGAAGTTTATGCTTGAGAGTAGGTGTCCAACACTCCCGGCCCGAGCAGCCAAGCTCACAGGTGAGGTCTGTGAGCGGTAACACTTCCTTTCAGTGCGTGTTGGAGGTGGAGGACTGGACAACCAGGCAATTAACCCCAGGGTTTGCTATTGTTGGTTGGTTGAGTGGTTGGGGTTTTTTCACATCTCGGAAGAATGTTAAAAATTTGTAAAGCAGAACTGGGCAGAGAGTTTGCTGGAAAAACAGGGAAATAATGTGAATGACCAGATGGTAGGATTGAATTTTGATCTACCCCAAAACAAGCAAGAATTAAGTTGGATAAAATTCTTTCTTTGGGGCCAGACAAGTTTCATTCCAACTGAAGTGTTCAGGGTTTTGTTTCTATTTTGAGTGAAATTACTTCTGGCTAGCTTTTGTAGAGCTGAATAATTTTTTTTTTTTTTTTTTTTTGTGTAAAACCAACTGTCTAAAAACTTCATCCACCTCAGCTGTAGAGGTCACTTTTACCCAGAACTGCTCATTGCAGAGTAGTAGAAGTTCATCTATCATTTCTCCCCACCAATGCTAGAGAAATGATGGATCCCACCATGCTTGGGATGAAAAGGACCACAACCTCTCTGTGTGAGCCTGAAGAGCTGTCAGCACAGACACTTGCAGGGTGGTGAACAGGGATGGGCATCCCCACCTGCCCCCTCCCTTGCTTTTTCAGTCATAAAATACTGTACCATTTGGACTGATCCCAGATAAAATAATGTCTCTCTAATCCACAGAGACGCTGGGACTGAAATGCAGAGATAGGGATTTTTTTGCTAACCACCACTCACAGCCATTCCTGTCTCATTAGTATGCTTAATTAATCACACTGTTTCCTCTGAGGTTTACCGATTTAATAAATGGATGAGGTTGTATCATCATCTTGAGTCAAGGGAGATCCAATCTAATACTTTTTTTTTCCCTAAAAAACTGCTGTGAGAATGTAGGTATGGAAAATACCAAATACACAACGTTTTCTGCTTTACCAGATAATACACTGCCCTTGTTGGTCACTGCTGTAAGCAAATATGCAAAATCAGGAGACATGCAGAAAGAGTTCATTCTCCTGCAATTAAGCTGTTTGTCTGCTAATGCTATTGCTAAAGACAGGAATCAATTCTGATTGATGACTGCAGGAGACACAACAGTAAGTGGTACTCAAAGCCCACCAAGGAGAATGATCAACTGACCTCAGTGGCGAATTTTTGCTTTGCACTCCAGAATGACTGCACAGGCACTGATTATAATAAAACAAATATTGGTTGTGCTTGCCCACACCATGTCAAATAGCAGATGCATCTTAAAAGACAAGTAATTATAACCTTCCAAGATTATTAGATTAGCAAAAATACAGCTGCAAAACAAAGTAGACACAAATTTAATTACCATGCTAATTTTCTCTTGGTATGAGAAATACTTACTCTACTCCTGTAATTGCTTATTTTGTATATCAAACCTTGCCAGTACTACTGCTTATGTTACTAAAGTGCTTAAAAAGATATAACTGCATTGAAGATGTGAAGTTTTATGTCAGAACAGCCTGTGTTATGCAGTTCTAGGATCTTAAAAAGCTAATTATCATTCTTTTTAGGGGAGGTAAAAGCTGGAGCTGCTAAGCACTAGGGAGAATATAAATATATTTGTTCAAACTGTGTACCTCCTTCTATTGAGCACTTCTGAAGTTTTTAATAGTTGATGCAAAATGAAATATTTTTGTGAAAAGTCTTGGGATTTTCTCCTTCACCAATTAGCATTTTAGCATTGATTATAAAAGTCTTTCTAATGAAAGGAAAGAAGGAATCAGCAGGACATTAACTAAGGAAATTCTCAGACTGGGCCCAGACCCCTGAATTTACTGACACTTATACTAAGGAGAAGGAGAAGTGGAGCTTGTCACTGAGATCTGTGTGATTTCAATGATTTACTATTTAACATCGAAACCCCACAGTTCCTTCTACATTCAGTGTAATGAGTTAAAAAAAAACAATCAAGAAAAGTGTCTATGCCGGATTTGCTGCCTGATGTACACAACCCTGCTACTGGGAGATTGGAAAATGCTCAGGTGCCAAAGGAGACTTTGGATCAGCTCCTCTAGAAGACAATACCTTTTGGACATCAGAAATATCAGCCATTCCTTTAGAACGACATAATTTTTCTAGCCTTTTTATTTTTCTTTTTCTTTTTTAGAGATTAATTCTAATGCTTCTTTTTCAGATTATCTTTACTTTAGACAGCAACAACTACCTTTATTTTTCATTTGAGTATATCTGCTGTAGGTGGTACTGGTATTCAGCAGCAACAAACTGTGCAACACAAGCCTTCCTGAAACAATCTGCCCTCAGATGTTTGTGGACAAGTCCCATGGAACCTGGGGAATAACTTCACCTTAGAAATTGTTTTTATCAGCACAATAATGTTTTTCTATAAACTGTTCTGGATTTCTAGAGCAAATGTAAAGTGCTATTTTTGAACGGTAATGCTATTTCCCCCACAAAAGTAGAATATGCTTCAATTTTTGGCAGGAAACTTGCTCTCTACCCTGGAATAGCTTGCATGAGTAAAAGGAACAGACCACTATGAACTGAATACTTTAAAAAGAAAGAAAGAAAGAAAACTCTCCTCCTGCTTGCAAACAGAAGATTGGTTCATTTGCGCATGCTGTGCAAAACTTGCCACAAAGTCCTTTGTGCCACCAGCATGAAAAGAATCCTTTGCCCATGCGGGAGATTAGGGTGGCCAGCGGGAATCCCTGCACCCGAAATTCAGATCAGAATGGGTAAGTTCATGGGAAGTTGGGATTTTAAAGCGATTGTTCTGAGGATGCCAAAAGAGCAGCAGGAACAGCCAACTCCACAGGTCCATCCAAATTCCAGTTTTCTCTCTCAGTAAAGGTACACCGAGGAACCAGAGTGTGAGGGGCTGGTTTTGCTCACCTTTAGGGGCGTTAAGCAAGAGTGAACCAGAAAGGTGGCAGCAGGTACATCAGGCACCCCATCCCAGACCCCCACCCAGCCTCTCCCTCCCCTCCGCGCCCGCCAGCCCTGGGAGCCTGGTGCTGGCGGCGGCTGAGCGCCGCGCTCTCACGCAGGACAATCCACGCATCAATCTTCCTTAGGCGCTGCCTTATCCCGGCTCCCAGAGCCGCAGTCGGCTCCGGGAGCGAGCAGGGCGCCGGGAGCGGGTGCGCGGAGCCGCAGCTGCCACTCCCCTCCTGTGCCGCAATTGTGCCGCCGCCTCGGGAGCGCTCCCGGCCGCCCGGCCCGGCCAAAAGACCTTTGAATTCACCTTTTCACTGCAAAAGAGATTGCGGCCCCATAGAAAAGTATGAATTCAGAGCAAAGCCTTTCTGCAGGATTAGTCCGTTAGAAGCCAGAGAGAAAGGTTTTTTTGTTGTTCTGCAAAATATAAGTGATTACGGGATTTAAAGGGGGAAAAAAATGGTCTGTCTATAGTGGGGAATATCAGCGTTGGAACAATGCGTGCTCTTATCCTCTGCCTAAGTCCTTGTACTGCCCTTATCTCCACCCCATCGGCCTGGCTGCCAGCAGAGTGAGCTAAGAGATATAGAGTAACCACTGTCCTGTGTGGTCCGTCCCTCCTTCCTCCTCCAGAGAAAAAGGTGTGTGAGAGATGTGGATCTGCTTCGCTATAGATTTTTTAGAGAAGGGGGAGGGCTGTGCTAAGATTTTCTATCACAGAAAAAAAGTCACCCGATTCCCTGTCAGAGTTCCTTCTTGTTTTCTTTTTCTGTATTTTCTTTTGGTGGTGTTTTCTTCCTGCCTCCCCCTGCTTTTCCAAGTTTCTCCAAGTCAGTTATTTGTCCCAATAATAGCCAAAGCACCACTACCTGCTCATCTCACCTTTGAGTGAAAAGTAAAAGACTGTGGACTGTGGACTTGTCATCACCTGAGAAACAAAGGAATTTTTTTGTATTTTCTTATTAAGATATCCATACACATGTGGTTAGGTACAAATGAATTTTTATTTATTTTTTTATTTGCTATAGGCCCCATAGTAACCAAAGGTAAAAGGCTTTTCAAATTTCAGACCATGCAGTCCTAACGTCAAAACTATTCAACCTGGACCTTATGATCAGACTTTCAAATAGATTCTGATCTTTGTTTAGAAACCATCTGGCCAAAGGAAAATAGCCAACTGTTTCAGCTCTTTTTCTTTTTTTTTTATCTTTTTTCACCTCATCCCAAAAATACATTCTGCGAGCAGCATTCCACTTTTCATCCCTATGTGTCAAATGTGATAAAGGACTTTTAAATATCCAGTGCATGTTCTTTACACATAACAAAGTTTGTGTAATCACATGCTTGCAGCAGTAACATTCCATATTCCTTCCCTTTACAGATGGTGCAGTAATTATCATTTAGCTCTCAGAACATAACTCAGGGTGTGGAAAAGACACACAAAGTTTACATGCATTCTAACCCACCCTCTTACAGAATTTCAAATGTAACCAGTTTTTTGGTTGTATGATCACATTAAAATTCCCCTTTTGCAACACTTTCTACAAAAAAACAAACACCTGGATTCAGAGTTTCCTAAAGGAGTCATCTGAAAATAGGTACTTTCTGCCAAAATGTCACAAAGATTTATGTGCTTACATTCATGGATTAAATTGAGGACAGGTGGGAGAACATTCAAGTATGAGAAGGAATGATAGCAAATTTATGTGTAAAAAAAGGGGGGGAGGAGGGTAGTTATTATGATTTCTGGTGGTTTAGATAAAACAGACGTAGATTTCGTAAAAGGGAAGGTACCATGCCTGGAAAGCCATCCTTCAGCAGTGAAATAATTATCTATGGGATTGTATTTCCTCCAAGTGAAAAGAGAGGCGTTCTGGAATTCCGAACGCACTGTCCCAGCCACCAACGTGGCACTGAATGGCACTTGGATGCTGCACAGGGTATGGGAGCAGATGTTTGTGGGGAGCATTCACGGTGCATCAGATGGGGCAAGCGAGCACTAATCACTGCAGCTCCCTCTCCTTCCCTGCCCAGGGCACTTTCGCCTCTCCCAGGGACACCCCCTCCCACCACAGAGGAGAACTGGACAGTCACTGCCACTCCCTGGAACCCCTCAGACATGGTGGCCTCCAGGCTTTCTGCAGGAAACCCCAGAACAGAGGGGCACCACTGACACCAGGGCAGAGGAGACTCAAACCAAGCAAGCTGAAGTGAAAGCAACAAGAACCAAGCTGTTTGTGAAAATTTGGGTTTAAACCTGATTCATGTTTCAAGCACTTGTCTAATCCTTAGGTAGTCTTGAAGGAGGATCACACGATGCCTGGCCTGCTAGGAAGGGATGCTGGAGTCTGACCAATGTCTTATCTGGTTTCAGTGGGGGTGGGGGTGTCCATAAAAGTCTCTATTGGATCTGGCTACCAAAGCTTGGCCATGTAAACCCACTACAAAGTCCTGTTGTTTCCAGACCTTAGACACTTTCAAACTAAATTTTACACTGAAGAAAACTGTGGCATAGCTCAGTAGTCAGCCAAACCAGCTGTAGTTTTAGCCTCTCTGAAACACCATCCCAACTATTATCAGGATCTGTAGCTAAGATGTGTTGTAAATCAAACTGTTCAGTGCTCATTAACTTCCTTTTAGAATAAAATTACCTTTATTCCAATCCATGCACCCAAAGCTGGCTGTGTATACATTATCATTCCTTTAAAACAGTGATGCAATGAAGATCAACATATTCCCACCTTTTAAATCACAGACGATGGTTACATTGAGGCAAATGAAAACTGAAGAATATTGACAAGTTGGGGGGTTTTTTTCCCTCCTCTGCAGGAAATGACTGAAGAGGTAGGCAGTCTAGTGTTACACAGAAGTACTGTGTTTTATGTAAATAAATATATAGCTAGGAACAGTTACAGAGGTTAAAGGGCATCTGTAGAGAGAAAACTATGATTCCTAGACTCTTTGTTCAGTTTATTTAGTAGAGGGACTAGAGAAAGCTTCAGACTGGGCTGTAAGGTGCTAATAGCCCAACCAGATAAATGTTAGCTTCCCAAGTCTGAATGCCAGAAGAAACTGTAAATGGCTAAGAGCTGACACAAAATTCTTCTATCCAAGAAAAACATGTTATTCTGCACAAAAAAAAAATAGGGTACAGAGTATTATATCTCAGTATAACATTGATGTATTATTCTTTTTCAACCTCTGGCCTTCCGGACGGTGCAGTGTTATTGTTCTATATTAATCCTCCCATGCATAAATTTAGCTTTAAAACTGTAAAGTGGAAGCCATCAACCTATGCTTCATAATTTAAAATTTATTTTTAGTCCCTGCTGCCTACAATTAATTCTTAGAAATTTAAAGCTGAATCAGATTTCTGCTCTAAATTTATTTTTCCTATATCACACATGCTTAGAAATTTATCAGCATGGAGCATTGCTTGCTGAGCCACTGGAGTTGCTTTTCTATCCAGAACTGAATTAAATTATTTATACAGGGACAGTGACTTTTGGATCAGGCTTTAATTACAGTAACACTTTTGCAAGCAAAACAGGTTGAATTTAGCAAGTTTATAATTGATAATCACTAACAAGAACCTGTTCAGTGAGTATTTCACAATTAGTTTTACAACATGCTTCAGGAGATGCTCCAAACAAGGGGCATTTCTGACTCTTTATTACTCTGTAACTACAGATTTTGGTTCCTGACCATGATCAGGGTAACACTGAGTCATCTGGATCTGTCTGTTGTCTCTGAAATCTGAAGGAAAGGTCATTTTAAAAACTATGTCTACTCATTTCATTCTGTGAGGTACAACTGAAACTTCTAGAAATTCATTATTCTTCATATACCATGGAGTTTCATGTCCAAGGTTCACCAGTCTAGCACAGCTGCTGGAAACAATGAAGTTAGACTAACATGTAATAACTACGTTGTTTGCAAACTCTTTGAAAAGTGGCAGATTCAACGTATGCTCTTTTCCCAGTAGGCTGTTAAATTTTGGTACCTATTTTCTTGGTTGGATCAAATTGTGTCCCCATTTTCACCTGTACAATCACGCTGAAGCCAGTGGAAATAGGCAAGGGGGGAAAAAAGCAAATGTAAAGTGAGGTCACTGCTCCCTTTTTCACAAAGATAAGAAGTTTTCATGTAGCAGCAGCCTTGGGAAACAATCCATTTTAGACCAAATTAGTCTCAGTGGTAATGTTGACTTTAGCAACTGTGTTACACCAGGGATACATTTAATTTCACTGTTCTTTGTTGTTCTCATTAATAAGCCACATTATGTCACTCAGCCCGCATGCAAAAGTATCATTACTGTTATTTAATTACTTTGTTTTTGTAAGAAAATCTTACCCAACTGGGTTGTGTATAACCAGTAATATGGCCAAATTAATGTTGTGCACTCCAACCCAAATATTTTCTTCTTTGTTTCTGCACATATAATTGCATGTAATTTTTACTTGTGTACAGATTTTTTTATGATAAAACTCCATTAATCACAAATTCATCAATGCAGCAAAAATACATCCGAGCAAACGCAGTATAATGTTACAAACATAAGACATATTTTAGGATGGAAAGAGGCCAGGATTCCCATCTTCATCTATCCCCTAATGTTATATAAATGACTAAGTCATCATAGCCGTGGTTTTCACATGGAAATATAAACACCACTGAAATTCCATACACTATAAATTGCTATGACTCCCGAGTGCTTAAAATCACCAAGAGCACCGTAAGAACAGTGAGCACAACATCCACTGCAGGATGAGAACAGGCAGGGCAGTGCTGGCAGCGGGAGCTGTTGATATGGGGCACTAATTGCCATCCAGGCTCCCACTCCTGGGTGTGTTGTCACCTCCCCTGTGCCCTCACACACTTCAGCTCTCTGGCCATTCGCTTCTCTCCAGCTCCTGAAGTGGTTTTTGTTATGCTTCTACCACTCAGATTAGCGCTGAAGGCCTGACATGACAGCCTATGGCTCCTGAGAGAATAGGGGCTCAAAGTTTATTTAGCTCCTGAAGCCCTGTTCTAGCACTAATTAAAAGTAACCTCTCATGCAGGGCACTGTGGATCCAGCGTCACCCTTCTGCTGAACCAAGGAGTTGAAGTCAGGGAAGTTGCTCCAAATATATAGCAGCATTCAGGTGAGAAAAATTTTCCCGTCTGTGCTTTTGCAGCTAAACCAAAGCCAGGCTATATTCTAATCTAATTATAGTCCTTAAATCAGCAGTGTGTTACCAGCTCAGGGTCTTTTTATCTTCAGAGTCTCAAGAAGACAATTCATAAACAAACAGTGGTTGTGAAATCCAGTCAGGCAAGTGATGCCTCTGATTTTGAAGCAGAAATCCATGCTATGTTGATGGCACTACTGGCTCGAATATCATATTTACATTCTAGTTTTTAATGGCTTGCAGTTAGGAATCAGACAAGCTGTTCTGTAGGTGGTCTAAATTATATCCTGTGTGCACACTGCATGCTGAGAGGAGTTTGCTGATCTAACAAATGATAAAAGACTAAGCAATCACCCACTGTAAGTCCAAATCTTTACCCTGGCAAAACTTACGCTGATTTTTCACCGGAGTTTTGCCTGAGTAATGGCTGTAGAATTTGGCCCATATTGACCACACCAGTGATTAACAGTCCAATACCAGGACCCCTGTCCCTCTGGTGCATTTTAGGTATTTAAAGCCGATTCACATTAGTGCAACAAAAAAGTCTTACTATCTCCTTGTCTTTTTGACCTCAAATTTCTCTTTGATTAAGATATTTTCTCCATTTAATGTTAATGTTTTTTTAGACATATCTGGTTACCTAAACACGTAGATGTATGACCTGTGGGATTTTCAGGAACACCGGAGTGCCTGTCTGTCATTAAAATCAAGGAGAATTAACTGCTAAATATCTTTAATGAGTCATAGCAAACTGACTAATGATAAAATATCACATTAGAAAGCCTTAACAAAGCAGGATATTTATTCTGCCACCCATATGCCAAACCATTACTCAGGTCCCTGCACTTGGCTTCTGCTAAGACAGTCATCTCTTTTAACTCACTTCATTTCACGTCCTTTAAAAAAGAAGCCTCTAAGATATGACCTGGTCTTTCAATCTGCACATAACTCAGCACTGAAGATCTTAATCCTGATTGAGACAGGAAATTACAGAATTACAGGATATTCTGTGTTCAACAGGACCCTCAAGGGTCATCGGGTCCAACTACTTGAGCAAATGGCTCATACAAACCCACGACCTTGGAGTTATCAGCACCAAGCTCCAACCAGCTGAGCTGATCTCAGCAAACTGAATTAACTCCAATAAATGGTAAGACCCAGAGATTGTAGTGGCACCAGTGGAGAGCTGACAGTTTCCATTTTTTCTTCTTTTGTTTTAATGTTGTATTTGAAACAGAAATGCTTGCAAAGGGGTTTTCTTATTAGGGAGGGCGGGTGAGTAAAACTCAAACAACAATTCTATGACAGGCCCATAAATGATATCAAAAATTAACACCTTTGTATTATAAAAGGTATAAAAGATGCTTGGATGGCCACTGCTGCTCTGCTCCCTCCCCTGCTCCCAGGCATGGGCACATCTGAGCCCTTTTCCCTGGAGCTGCTGAGGGCAGGCCCAGCAGGACTGAGGCTCCAACGCCCTGTGCACATTCACTGCCCCATCTGGGGCAGCAGGTACCAGTGGGCTCCATCCTGTGGGCCCAAAGCAACACCGACTGCTTTTCTAGGGAAAAGAGGAATTAGCTCCGGGACAACCCTATGGCCTGGGCTCACAGTGGAGGCAGCAGCCCAGGAATTTGTACTCTGGAAACACACTGGCTAGTGGGAACAATTGGGAGATTTACCTCCAAATCCCAAGAAATATGAGACATCATGTAAGAATAAGATTAAAATGATTAATTTGAGGCAATTGCAGGAGAAACAGCCCTTCTTTATGTCACTTTTTCATAATCCTGAAATAACTCCTGGAAAAAGGTGAACTTTAGTTTCCTTCAACACCTGCTAATAAGTTTGAGATACAAGTTGTAACCCTTATTCCTCCTTCCTGTATCTTGCTGGAGTCTGGCTTTTGGGGAGAAATTTCTGTCGCTGTTTTTGAATATAGCTCTGCTTACAGCAGTGAGTAAAGTCTCCACAGTATCCCAGCTCTCCACCAGGTTTATGAACACAGCCTTGCCTAAAGGCTGCAAGATACTCCCTACTCCCAGTGCCCTGGGTTGAACCATGAGCTGCTGAATTCTCAGACGTGCTTTTTGGTGGGTGCACACAACGAAGTTTTTTGTCTGTTGCTCCTTTAACTTGGGTTCATTTGTCTTGGTGTTTCCCACAGATGGTTACAATAAGACTGAAAATGGTTTCCCTGCTTAAAAAAAAAAAATAAAAAAAAAAACAAACAAAAGGCAACAAACTTCTCCCTCTCCTTTCCATTTTCTTAAGAGAAACTTAGATGTCTTAGTTAGGGAGTAAAGTCTGGATATTAAGTTAAACTATATGGTGAAGTCATTTTAGTTTTGCTCACCTGGATTTTTAAGCTGTCAAATCTCTTTGGGATGGAAATGTTTTCTCTCTACTACCCCGGAAAGAAGAATCTGTTCTGCAGTGGCTTAGGTGGTAAAGGCTATACATAATAAATAATAACATAGTAGTATTTTCAGCACCATCCTTGGTCATTGCATTAATTGTTCCTATGCATAAAAGTAGGCTTTCTGAGCTGCTTATTTATTATTCTGCATATTTGTTCCTCATTTGTAGGTTTTTTTCTCTCATCTAGCTTGCTAGATCATGATGGGATAACTTCAGGAAGACTACAGCCAGATTCCCTCCTGCTTTCACTGCCTCTGCTCTGAACAGCAGGACATCCATTCCACACTAATATAAGAAAAATAAGAACAAGTTCTCACTGTGAGAGGTTCCTCTCCTAATTCATTCAGACTTTCTGGGAGAAGGGATGAAAATGGCTTTTAAAATATAAAAGACTGCTCTGGCTGACTCTTCACTAGGGTTTGTCACATGCCATTAGGAGTGATCTAGAAATGCCAGTGTTGTGATGTGTTGGCAATCCTTCACCTTTACCAGTATCATGCGAAAGCCTATCCATGGGAATGTTCAACCTGTCACTCAAACAGCTCCAAACAGGAAAATTGCTAATGCAGGCAGGTTTTCCTGGTACAAATAAAGGAATAACATGCTTTATCCTGTAAAGAATAGCATCTCTGTCAGAGTGCACTAGATAAAAAAACGTCCCCATCACAGGGGCTTTCACCACTTCAGAAGATTTTACATTTTAGATACCCTTTTATCTCCATTAAAATCCCTTGCTATGCATGTATTTCATGTCCATGCTGTTTGTTGAGGTTTAGATCCAAAATATAGCTTCTTGGCTTAATAACACTGTACTTTTTTTCACTCTTATTCAATTAGGTCCATTTTATTACAGAATTATGTCCATTTTATTAGAGAAACCTATATGTTCAGTCATTTTAAGGGATTACTATTACATATTCCTATAAATAATTGTTCACTTTAAGGATAAAGTGAGTAGGAATTTGCTTCCAAAGCATTTTCATCAATATACTGTCAGCTTAGGGCTGATACCCTTTAATTACATGGTATTTTTTCCTGGAGATTTATCCTTAAATCTCTCAATAACCCCAGCAAAATCTTCATGTCAGCTAATGGACCACTCCCCTTACAGTGCAACTGCATCAGGCAAAGAAAAGGATCTAAATGCTTCCTTTCCTTTTTCTTCCATTTAATAATATAAAATTGTTAAATGGAAATTAAATGGAGGAAATGACAGTCCACAAACAAGAAAACTCCCAGTAAGAGAGACTGTCTTAAATGCCTTCCTCCGAACAGAAGAAACTCAGCTGCAGGTCTGTGGCATGCAATTTCATCTTTCAGGAATTTTCTTCACACTCGCAAATGAATTATCGAATAATAAACGCATTATTCCACTTTTGTCTGCAAATGATAAAACAAAGCCAGAACAGGAAACAGAGGGAAGCAAAGGAATAGTCTTGGATGTGGAATAGAACGTAGATGCGAGGTGGCTAAGCCGTCTGGAATAGAATTGCAAGCCGTTCTGGGGCGGCATGGAGTGAATGAGCGCAGGGTTGGGCGTGAGCGCGGCGCTCTCTCTGTGGCGGACCCGCGGAGCTCCGCACGTTCCCGCAGCGGAGCGCGGCTCTCCCGGGCCGGCGGAGCGCGGCTCCCGCTGCCAGGGCTCATCCATCAGCCCCTCGCAGAAAGGGCTGTCAGCCCCGGCTGCGGGCCCCGCGCCAGCCTGTCAAGCGTTGGGCTCGCAGCCAGTCTGTCATGGTTCGGGGCTGGTAGCCAAGCAGTAACTTTGATGTTTAAGGGGTTAGCCAACCGGTATGCGAGGGTGGCCTATCGGCTCAGAAATAATATACCGCGCTCAAAGGTCACGAGTTCTGAAACTAATCTGGCCGTTATAATATTTCTAATAAAAACTGAGGTAGACCTTTTATATTGTAAAAAGTGTTCAAATTATTTCAGTATTTGTTTTGATTAAAATTTCCATTACACGTGCTTTTCATTACGCAACTCAATTAGTATATAAAAGATTTTCTGTTTAAAATGTTCAAATGAGCATAATTGTTCAATTTGGAAAGATTACAATGCTTTTATTTAATTAACACTGCAATAAATACTTCATTTTGTAATGAACCCCATACTTTTGGGCCATTAACCATTCAATAAATTTACAGTATGGAAGGTTCTTTATGAGGAAGAAGATAAATAAAGCGATTTAAATGAATGTGCAACAGCTCTGATGCTAAGCAGCAAATTATAGCTTTTTGCTTCCCATCCAATAGAGTCGTACCTCGATTGCAAACATATGGGAATGTAATAAACACTATACATTTCAATTACTATTTTGAACATGAGTTACACAACACTTTCAAATTTGCTACGTAAAAATGCATGTGAGAAAACGAAGATGAAATAAATTTTCATCTGCCTTTCGTCTTCCCCTTCTCCCACCTCATCCAGTGCTTCTTCGGTTCTGAAACACTGTCTGGGAATTTCCTGGGTTAGATCCAATCATTTGTTTCTTCATGAGAGTAAAAGGAATCAAAAAACCTCTCAGCTATTCAATAGTTTGCTATTTGTAATACGATGGAGGAAAACCCCCTGACAGCAGCGTGGTGTGGTGTGCTCAAACACCCCAGTGAATGAAATCCCAGAGAGCAGAGCTGTGACAGAAATAAAGGAATAGTGTGAACCCCAGTGCTTCTCTTGGATCATGTCCATCCATCCCTCCATTCTGAGGCCTACAAGTGTCTCTAAATTCATAAATCAGAAAGAGGTTCAAGAGGTGAGAGTGGCTCTGTCAGGTAGTGGAAGTGCTGCTCAGAGTTGGGTGGGAAGCAAGAGCTTGGATCACAGAATCATTTAGGTTGGAAGAGACTTCCAAGACCATGGAGCTCAACCATGAGCCTAATGGTCCCCACAGGCAGGGCGATCCAAGCCCTCGAGCCTGACGTGACCGCGAGGTGTTAAAAGCCTTCAAATCCCAACAAAATCAGCGGAGCTGGGAGCTGTGGGCATGTGCAGGAGCTGTGCAGAATCCTGTCTCATCCAGGCTGCCGGGGCCCTGCTGCCAGCCCTGCCGTGCCACCCACCTGCCGGGGAGCTCTCGTGGAAAAGGGGTTCACTTCTGTCAATATTTTGTGTCATTTCATGGTTGTGTGCACAGAGGGCAAAGCTATTTCACATTTACAGCGCTTCTCGGCCAAAAATGCTCGTAAAACTCCAGTTTGCCAAAAATGGTAAAATAACCAGTAACAAAATCTAATTTGTGAACTTCACTAGGAAAAAGGGCTCTTTGTAAAACTATGATTTCATCTAGGAATATGGATTCAAAAGATTTTATTATTTCATTAACCAAACCTCTCTTTCTCCAATCCAAATGTTACAATCCAGAATTCTGAAATGAAAAGCACAAAAACCTACCCAAAAACACCCCAAACCAAACCAACAAGAAAACAACCTTAGAAAATGCTTCAGAAATGTATTAGACTTTCATTTTTCACACTTTTAAAATAGATTGGACAGCATTTTTCTGCAATGTTCACTGGAACCCTTTCAGATGTTTTGCAGTGTTTACAGTACCAATTGTTTACAATAATTATGAAATTAAATTAAGCCACATAACCATGTATTTAGGCATTCCCTGTGAACTGTAACCACTGAACAAACTACTTGAAAAACATTTACTGCATGTTATATTTCTCAACGGTTATTTGGATTTTTTTTCCTAATCTGAAACTAATACATAAGCAGCACAAACATAAAATATGTTTAAAACTACAGGGGAAAAGAAGAAGTACTACTGAAATTTTATTTAATAAAAAGTTTTTCTTGAGAGCATTAAAAATTCCTAAGTATACCTTAAAACAAGTAAACATTTAAGATAGACTTTTCTCAGGAAATATAGCCACCTGCTTTTGTATATTTTCTGGAGAGGCAAAAAAGATAAACTCTTGTTGTGCAAAAATAAATTGTGCAGTTTGTGCTAACTGTGTTAAAGATGAGCAATTTTTAAAGCTAGCAGTGAGACATAAATGTTTAACACACAACTCTCTTTCTTACAGAAGAGAATTTGAATAAGGACATGCCTGTTTTAAACTATGGATTTACAGGCAGAGAAGACGCAAAATATTTTAAAATATTAACTGTATAGTCTGGTCAATGGAAGTGTTAAAATCAGACTAAAAACTGAACAAGACACAACCTGTGCTATAGCAGCTCCTTAGTCCCTGGCACCTGCAAACTTACCAAGTTAGGATGTGGTCTCACTAGGAGGCTGTTCTCACTGTAATAATAGACTTTCCATTGCTAGGAGAAGAAAGAACATATCCCTTAGAGTCTATTTTGTGGGTCTGTTTCAAGGACCTGATCAATAATTGAGACACTTCAGCATGTGCTACATTTCATGGTACTTGAACACAAGTTTAAGCGCAGTTTAGTTTAACTCCAAATGCTTCTCTCTGATAGTGATCTCTATCTGATTACCAGTTTTCTTTCTAATTTCAGACTATGTGAACTGCTGTTTTCTTGTCTAACTGCATAACTTAAGGTCAACTAGATTAAGAAACGATAAAAGATTCCTTCATAATTAACTGATGTTATCAAACTCCAGAAATAAAATTCAAATATTCTGAAAAATCAGGTCCTCCAGTGCATTTCTGCAGTGCTGTCTCTGAACCCTCCACCTAGGAAGGGAGACACCTCTGGTTTAGAGCTCACGTCCAAGGAAATATGATATTCCTACCTTTCATCTAAATGGCAAATAAGAATTAAAAGAAACAGGCATAATAGTCTAAAGGATAAATTATTAATTTCCTGCTTTTGACTGTTCTGGTAAAATGACTTCTGTTTACACAAAAGAAGTTGATTTTGTTTTGAAACACTTTCTTGTTTACTGTTCTTATCCCAATCCTGCAAACTTCTCACCCTTCTCCTTTTATGGCAATATAAACATTGAAAGTAATAATGATTCTCTCACCACATAGTCTTCCCTCATACCTGAACACCTTAATCTATCTATTTATAGGATCTAAAGAAAATAATTTAAATCACCAGAATGGTGTTTCTTCTGCTCATTCAATACATGATAATGAACCAAACATACTCTTTTATGAAACATGTGTTGGTAGGACTCTGGCACGGTCCTGAAGGGTAAACCAGGAATATGGTCAAGAGTGTCAATGTTTCAACCAAGCTGCTTCATAATAGTAGAAAAAAGAGCTGGGGCTTTACAGGCCTTTTTTTTTAGCTTTGCAGAAGTCTGAAGCTATGCCATTAGACACTTCTGAATTCCATGAGCAACAGACAGTCTTGTCTAGGGCCTTACACGAAAGTTTTCCTTATTATATGGATCAGAAGATGAAGTACTGCACGTCTCATGCACAGCACTCAGCACTCAGTGTGAGCTCTTCTGAGATCCTTATCTCTAAACCAGTTTTTCTTCAAAGTCATAAACATCTGGAAATTGTGCACTATTCTTGCTCTAGAAATCAAACACTCGAGTCCTTATTTGATCTCCCAGGGAACATTCCCATTGCTTTCTTCTGTTGTGTAGGTGCCACAGGATTTGGCTTTCTATTTGACAGCTTCTTTTCTTAGGTGACTGAGAATCAGTCACACAAGGATAAATTAGGTCTTTTTTTGCCAGCTGCATTATTTAACTGACTAAATAATACAATGTTCAAGAGAGAGTCGGAGGTTTCATACGGAGATAAAGTTTTTACAAGAGAAAAGTTAAAGTTTTATTTGCCCTTACCAGAAACAGAATGCCCAATGCCATTCAGGCCTTACCTAGAAAGCTGTGGGTCATTATGAAATCCAGACTCTTAAACATGCTCCTGCTTGTGGGTGAGACATATGCCTAACAATGTTTTGCCTGGCTAAGGGAAAGAAATAAACCGGGTGAGTACACAGTGATTACTTCCTCCAGAAGCCCTTGCAGCTTCTGACAGTATCTGACTTTGGGACTTCCTAAGTTGTTTTCTAAGAGATAACACTCAACACTGTCATATAATTGAGACATTAATAGTTTTTCCAAAAGAGACAGATCTTGCTTCATATGAATCCAGCAAGAGTTGAGCTTGGCCTGATATTCCAGAGTGGAAATTTCCATAGCAGCTTCTAAAACCAGGTTTGAATAAAAGGCTCTCGTGTGTGTGGCCACGCCTCAGCTTTACAAGGAAGAGCTTTAAAGGATTATTGGAAAGTTTTTACTATCTCGTCCTGATTTTCCCATTTTCTCTCTTAGTACCATCGGGTGATCTCAGTAGCTTTATAAGGAATTGAGGATTTTTTTTTAATTTGTGGGGAAAAAATCAGTGGCGTATGTTACATTCCTGATTCATCTTTGGAATTAGAGATTAGAGTGCCCTATATCATAGTGATCCTATGGGCTTTACAGTTAAAATCCTGCTCCCAACAAAGCAGAGCAGCCAATATAATATTTTACCTGAAGCTCTCCATCTAGAGAGGTTCAGAATATCCCACATATCTCGGGAAGAAATAAGCACGTGTTAAGTTTTAGATGGAAAATACAGTTTGAATAAAACAACATGAAAACAGAATTACAAACTGCACATTGGAGAAACAAATCTTCCATTTTTCATGTAAAACACATAAAATTCCTGTTTAAAAAACGTTTTCTACCTGTGTTTTCTTTTCCCCCAAAGAGTATGTGAATTCCCTCCCCCTCTTGTTTTTATTTTCCTTTAATGTTTCCTTCAGGAAGAAAACAATTCTGACCAGGTCTACTTTTCTGAATTCTCAAATACAAAACATCCTGGGCAGCTTTGTGCCTGCAGGATATGGCCCCTTGCATGGACTGGGAGTGGCTGGAGGAGCTGGGCCATCAGAGCACTTCATATGTGGGAGACACCAGCAGCAGGTGAGCAAACGTGCAACATCTCAGATCTCAGTTTATCTTTGTGTCCTAAAAGCCTGAAACTGTTTTATACAAATGCCTTAACAGCAAGGCTGTAAATAAGGTGCACAAGATTCTGAAAGGGAAGTTATGAAAATACTTTTTTTCACGTTACCCCACATGATTAAATTTTTCTGAAGGACTGTCTGTATTTCTTAAATCTTTCTTTTTGCAGAACCCCTTACAAAACAATTAAGTATTAAAATTCATTCAAAGAATATTTATAGCTATGATGAAGGATAACAAGTTTCATGTGGGCATCTGAATATTTAGGAAAAAAAGCAGCAAGTGTGACTGACTATACACTGGTGAAGCATCTAATATGTATTTACTTCCACAAGTCCAGGATGCCAAGCTAATTTATGAGCAGCTGAATGAAACAGAGCCATAAGTGAGTTCAAGTTAGTGGTCATTCCAGATCTGTAAAAAAAATCCTACATTACTACCTTTGGATTTAACCACTGGAGGTGTTCCCTGTCATGTTGGACCATGTATATTATCTGTGCAATAAAGCTCTTCAAGGGGTCTAAAAAGTGCATTTAGTGGTATTAGTAAGCAATTGTGCTGCAGGAATCTTCGTGGCTGTCTGTCTTGTTCTGGTCTGGGAATTGTCAATCTCTCTACAGCACGTGAGAATAACATGTTGGGATGCCACAAGAATGTGGGTAACATTTATGTAACCTTCAGCCTTTGTGGGAAAATAAAATCCTTTGTTACTTGGAGTTGACTCTGTACCAGATGGTATGAATAAATGTTTGCAATGCCAGTGCTGTTCAGCTTGGCTGATCAATTCTGTCATACTCCCAAGGAGGTAGAGAGGCCTTAAATAACTGATTCAGGATGTAGAAAATATTTTCCTTTTCCTGTTGCAGTGGTATTATGCAGAAGTGATGCTATTCTGACTGCCAGCTTCTCACTCAGCGGGATGAATGAATTATGTAAATATTGATCAGGCTTTTAGCACAGTTGACACAGCTCATTGCTAACACTTTAATGTATTTTAATTAATTCCACAGATGCTTAAAGCACAATAGTCACTATCTTTCTTTTTTTATTTTTTATTTTCTGTTTTGGTATTTTTGTTGCCTGAAGAAACCAGAGCTGATGCAAAACTTCTGTTGGGTTTTTTATGAAATTCCCTCTCATTTCCAGTCTGGCCAACAAGTGCATTCTTATGGCAGAACAATTTGGCAAACCTTTCTCGGCCAGTACGAGCCTGATGACAGCAATGTCCTTATTTCTTATGTGTGGAATATAGTGCCTAGCACTTGCCTGAAGCTGACTCAGGGCTTCTAGGTGCACGTTATGAACAAAATCAGCAACGTGATTCATTTATAGAGCTTGCATAAACTCTCTTCTCCTTCTTTAAATTTTCTCCTTTCTTTTCAGGGTCTAAGGTGGTGGATCTCAAAAACACAGGCACCAGACCCTTTTTTTGAAGGGTTTAATCCCCTATGCCCCACATGCTCAAAAAGCTTCAGCCCCTAAAGTTTGATCGTGTGCTAAGCTTTATGTGGACCCTACTAAAGCTGGGCCACAGAGCTCAAACTGGGGTTTTTTTCTGCAAAATTGCAACCAAAAAACTCACTGATTTTTCATAATTACCAAAAGCATGTGCTACTTTCAACCTCTGTTCTACATGCAAAAATTTGCTGAAACACCTACTGTGGTATCAGGTGGGGAAAATGATGCATGTTTCTGACGCAAAACCATTTTTATGTTGTCAACGTCACATAAACAGATTTTCATCAGTTTTGTTCTTCAAACTCCCGTTCTCTTTTAACTCATCTCTTCCATTTATGCTGCATTGTGTTAATTAGAAAGCTGTGAAATGTCCAAGGGGTTTTCAGCCCTTTTATACCCTTACCACAGCATGTAGCAGACCTGCTCCTACAGAGAATTCCCTCTGCTCTTATTAGACCACAGAAAAGCCCCATGATAATCTTTCTCCATGTCTTAAAGTGGGATAGATACATAAGTATTTACATATTGGTGTCTACAAACTATTATTACAAGGAAAAGAAAAACCTCTAGGACAAATTCACATATCAATAGTTTCTTTGATACCAATAGAGTAAAGCTGTATCTACAATATTGTACCTTAGAAAGAAATTCCCCTATACCTGTCCTACCTGAATTTATAGCAGACACACAAGTACACTTTGGGATATATACATTATGAACACAGAACTGTCATCACAGCACTCGGGACTAGATTTTAACCTGTACATGTGGTGTACACCTGTGCTCCATGTGACAATATGCTTGATTTGCAGTGTGGGAGACTCTCAGGTTCAAAGTTAATCTGGTGTCTTTCTTTTTCTTTCTCTTATGAGATTGTTTTAAACTTTCCTCTGTAATTCTCACACAGCTTCTGGGGTAGCTGCCTCTCTAGTTCCACCTCGTTTAAGAATATGGAACTATTTTTCACTAATACAGAATTAACTGTTCAGAAAAGAGCACCAAGGATTATGATATGTCACAGCACTGTTGTTGTTCAAATGCTCTACTCTATATATTTTCTCTTAAAGCCAATAATATTCAAGAAGAAATCAATTTCATCAAATTTAAAAAAAATGACAAAGTCAAAGAGTTTCTTCATTGTTTCATTTCAAAAACCATAATCAAAGTCTCTGCTATATTCACCCTGCAAACAACCCTCGCACTCTCCTGGGATGAGCACTGTGGAGATATTATACAACTACTTTTATTTCCATTTTACTCATTCAAAGAAAGATCATCAACCACTTCTCTTTCTCCCAGGCCAGACTGCTTACGGACCCAGCTGGGACCTTCCACCTCCATTTCCTTTGCCTTCCTTCTCCTCCCTCACTGTACTCAAGGCAGCTGCTGCATCCTAAATTGAACAATAACAGAGGTTGGCTATCCGGACTTTTCCAGGCAAAATGGCTATATCCTATATATGGAGTATACTAGCCTCTTTGTAATTTAATGCTGGCATCCTTGACAAGGTAGCTGCATTCTGTCTCACAGCATGTTGTATATTTTAAATGCTGTTGTACAACTGCTGGCCAGACCGCACAGTATAAAGTAACGGCTGAACAAAAAAGAAATTCAGTACTAACAGGCAAACCGCAGAAGTTTTGGCTGAGCATCCAAAACTGCTAATGCTTATCGGGACCTCCTGAGAGCCCCCCTCCTTCCTGCAGCCCAGAAACCTCCACCGCCAACTGTCCTGATCCTCATTAACTTCACATCACTATCATTTGCTAGTTTTTTGCAGCAGCAGCCTCCACAAGCCGCTTGGCACTTCCCAAACACAGTACGAGACACGCTTTGCTATTGTTTTCGCCTCTCTTTTTTTAAATTTTATTTTTGGGGACAGCAGGAGACATGAGCTGTGCTGCAGAAATTAGAGAATTAGTGCAAACCCTGCCCTGTGTCTGCACAGCAATGAGGTGCCATCTGATGAGAGCTGGAATCTGGCCTCCCCAGCCCTTCAGGGGTCCTTTGCTATTTGTCACACCATCCGGCCTCCAATCCTGCCAGCTCAGTCTGAAGCATGGAAGCAGCTCCATTAAGTTCAAAAAGACATCCATTTTAAAAGTTATGCCACAGAGTTTATATCTTAGCAGAGACAAGGGCTCTTACACGTGATATGAGGGTGCATCACAGTGTAGTGAAGGAAAGTTTGAATACAGCTCTTTACATAAATGCCTACAACAAGCATTTACCTGCCAGGCAGCAATTTCTCAAGCTTTCCTTTCCCTCCGTTCCTGCTCAGCCTGTGTCTGCAGCAGGATGACAGCTGACATCCTCAGCACAGCTGTCAAACGCAATGCTCAGACTCCATACATTTCTCCTGACAGAAATACCACCAGTGATCTTTTTCTCTGCCAGTAAGCACTACTGTGAGACTGTTTGGGGGTTTGTGCATTCTCAGAAATGTCCTGGGACCACAGCTGAGTGTCAGGATGCACCATGGAACCACAACTTCATCTGAAAACTGCAATTACCCTTCCAAAGGACAGAAAGTGGAGAAAGACAACACAGACTCTAACACGGTATCAACTGGTTTCACCATTTCTTCTTTTTTCCTTTTCTTTCTCTTCCTTCTTATCTGGGTGCTCTTCTTCTCATGCCATTTTACCCATTTGGTTTGTTATGACAGGCTGCACTTCTTCCTGCCCCTTGGTCTCCTTGCTGTGCTTCTCCTGTTGTTTGCAGTGCTTTACTCCTACATCACAATTCAGGAGTTACATCTGCAGTCACAAGACCCGGTGTCTGAACGGACAATCAGCAGAAAGATTAGCAAAACTCATTTTTATACAGATGGTTAAGAATCACAGTTTTTCAGGAAAGCAAGTTCTCTAAGTCTAATGGATCTGTGACCTGCCAGTGCCCTGGGGAATATCTGTTAGGTGTCAGCAACACTCAGATAAAAGCACTTGCTAACATGATTTCACTCACTCAGTATGACAATATGATGTTATTCCTTGGATCTGATCCACAGCACCAAAAAGGGTGAGTATTATTGGGAGGTTTTGTTTGTTTGGTTTTTTTTTTAACAACAGCAAACATGGCTTCTGGCTTCCTTGTGGGTGGTATATTAAATTTGAATTTTTTCCCCCTAAAGTGGTTCAGCTATGAATTTATTTTCTCCCTGCCTTGCTTGAACCATAATATTGTACTAATATTAGTTACATATTTGGATTGCTACAAATCAGATATGCTGATTTTAAGATTTTCTTCTTGTTTTGTGCCAAGTGTTAGAAATAATTAATCAGCATATAATGTAGCACCAGAAAAATAGTGATTCCCAGGATTTTCATGATATGCAATATCTTCTTATAGACATAGTGTTGCTGTAGATAATAAAATGGTGTATCTTCAGTACTTGGGATATTCCCTAACAAAGGGCAGCAGTGTAGATTAAAACAGCAAATTCTCAGGGTTGTCATTAGAAAATTCTCATGGTCCCACAGACATGTCTCCATGGGAGATGAAGTGGTACCAGTACCTGTGAAATGGCTCTAATTAACTTAGTGCCTTTAACTTAGGAAAGAAGTTGAATCCAAATAATAATTTTCTGAGGGAAATAAAAAGCCCATCATCCAGAACATCCTTCATTGCTGCTTCATTTCTCACCTTTATAAGATGGGCTTTTCTTTCCCCATCTGGTGAAGAAGAAAATAATGCACATCTCACAAAGCATATCTGGGCTTTTTTACTGTGTATTAGAATTACCCAAATCATCTAACATGCTGCGTAATTAACAAGAAATTGAACTCATGGGTATATCCAAGCAGATGTGTTACAAAAACAGAAGGAAAAAACCATACTGGAAAACATTCTGCTAAAGGCTGGATATTGCTTGTGTGAAGTTATGATCTTGCACTGCTACAAGTGGACACCATAGTTTGGCCTGGAATTACACATCAACTGCATCTGCATTTCATAATTGCATATGGTTACATAGATCCTTCACATCAGCTTCCCTAATCTGCGCCATGCTGCTGTATAACCCTACAGTGGAGGGGAACAAGGCTTTTATTCCGTGTTTCACCAAAATTCGGTTATACTTGAGCTAAAAATATATGTTCAAAATGGCTTGAGAAGTTTCACAAGCAAGAAATAAGACACCATGCCTTCTAACCCATCTCTCAGAACCATCAGATACAGTGGTTTCCCACTAAGAAGTCCCTTCCAAGCACTTTGGCTCACTGACTGGGCAGTGTAAGAGGCGTTTATGTATACATTGGATTATATACAATCTTTGTCTGGCTAAGTCTTTTGCTTTTAAGTTTGCTAATCCTGATATCTTTGGGTTCTGACTCACAAGTCAGATAGTTATCTTTGGATGTCTGCAGTGATTCCTGCTCTTTGGTGCCTGGACCACCCGCCTCTTGGAGCTCTCCCCCAAGCCCACCTTCCTCCTGTAGCAGCAGGATTCAGGCTGTGACTGACCCACCATCCCCATGGACCAGCTGTCCCTGTCTCACATCTCTGCAAGGAGGGAATGGCAAAATCCTAGCACCCAGCACCCCCAGCACAGTGCTCGTCTGGAACATGGGCAGTGCAGACTGTGTTCTCTACACTTTAAAGAACTTTAACTCAGCTGAATTAATTTAGCTGAATTAATCTCAGTTCTGGGCAAAAGGTGGAAGGACTTCTCTTTACCTCCTTTCCCAGAGGTTTCCTCAGCACTACTTTGCCATTGTCAATGTAAGTCCCTTTTCTATTAGAGAAGGTCTTGCCACATTCAGAAGCAGATATTTAGGTGTTTAGAGATATTTACGGTTGCAAATACACTCATGCAGGAACTCAATGAAACAGAGGCATTAGCTGCAGAGAAATTTTTCAGGACCTACAATTTAAACTGCTCAGGTCCCTGAAGAGAGCCTTACATTCTAATTTGTGGCATTAGCCTTTCCTTTGCTAATGAGGAAGTGAGCAAGAAGTATGGAAAAACAAAGATTGCTGAAACATGGATGTCTGGCACAGAGTTAGAAAGACTGAGGTAAACAATGTAAGGAGTAACAAGAGCAGAATTCCCTTTTGACACATGCTGCTTTGGGTTGCATATAAAGTGGAATTCTGGTTTTATGATGACGGAATTTAGTAAAGATAACTTTTCATCTTGTAGTCCCCTTTCTTGAAAGTGGACAACCCACTGGTTGTGAAGAGATGGGCAAATATCACAAATTTGTATGAAATGTTAGAAACTGCCTCTGAGCCCAGTTCACAGAGGCTCTATAAAGCTATTCATTATTCTGTGGGGAAAAAACTCCACACTTTAGGGAGCACTGACCTCTCTGAAAACCTTCTCTAAAAGCTGCCAGGGGTGATTTTGATCCCAGTGAATAATAGAAAGTTCTATGTTGTTATACAAGTCTTCGCACTATTTTCTCTTGGTAATGGAATGAGAATTAATACAAAGTCTTCTGTGCTCCCAGTTGGAACAAGTCATCCCTAGTACTGACATTCAATCTGGGAAAAATGTATTAGTACCTTGACTAGTACCTAGTCAAGGCACCAAGTACTAGTCTAGTCTTGAAGGTTTGACTGCAAACTTTGTTTCAGCTTTTCATGTCATGGTTCTCTGTCACCTGTCGAAACAATATTATTTAACAGGGCTTTTTCATCCTCAGACAGTTCTTCACAGAATTTTACCATCTGGCTATCATGGCCTGTTTTTCTGCATGTCATCTGTTTTTGATTTAACAATTCTGGTTTGTGGTTTAGAAACTCTGTCTGTGACCTCTGTATCTTGAATATTCTCTGCAAGTCACCTTCTTCATTACTGTCATCTAATTCCTCTCATTTCTTCTGATCTCCTCTTATTATACCTGACTAAATAGATTTGTTTATTTTGGCCCTAGTATAGCCTCTGATTTTGTGCTTATTTAATCCTTAATCCTCTTAACACCTAATTGAGAGAGATACATTTTTCTTTTCAGGGCATCTGTTCTTTCTAAATTAATTCTTAACTACAATAGTCTCTCAAGCAGCCACTTAATATTTAGATATTCTTCCTTCTTCAACACTAATAGCATTCAAAATTTGTTATTACTGCCAGTAATGCTGTGCTCAAGCAGTAGGTGGAAGACAGAGCTCAATTAAACCAGGGCTCCCATAACACTTTCATTGCTCACATAAATGCAGCCACACACATGAGCTTAGGCTCTGAGACAGAATTTCCTCCAACACACATTTTGCTGCTGACAAAAGGAGGTACAAGTTCTTCTTTGGTCTTGCATTTTGTCCGTCAGTAAACAGTTTCCCTCTGTTTCTTGTGAAGAGGCAACTGTGAAGTCCACACCACTAAATCTTTTCGGTACAGGACTCTGAAGGTCACTGGCCACCTTTGATAGACTTTCATGTTACAAAAGGGATGAGTCATCCCCAATATTTCTTCATTACTCTTGTATGCAGGAATAATTTCATAAAAATTGTATGTACACCTGCTGAAGTGCAACAAAGGCTGAAGTAACTTATGCATTGATTCACAAATTTATTGTCCTTTTTCCACAAGGCTAGTGATCAGGACAACACTTCGATCACCTATACAGTGACTGGAGCTTCAGAAAACATCCTGCAGTGGACTGCAGCCAATGATTTAGCTTCTTGTTGTTGTTGTTGTTGTTATTTTACTAAGTATAGCTTCTCTGGAAAGACGGCCCTCCCTGTTTGCCTAATTGCCTTACTCTGAGACTGTCTGAGGTAGCTGTCAGCCTGTGTGGTGGGAGCACCACCCAGCACATCAAACATTCGTGTCATCTTTTAAGTTTTCAGTTTTGCACTACTTCGGTTCGTCCTGAACTCACAGAAACATAGCAGATGTTGGGCAGATTGACTGCTGCTGTGCTGTTCTGCTGCCTGGAGATCTTACCCCACTGCTGACCTGGCTGGCTGAGCAAGCCCTCAGCCAGCCTTTGGCACTTTGGTCTCTCCTGCAGAGAGCTGCTCTTAGCATCTTCTGCACTAATCGGTGCAGCTCTCCCAAGGTGGCACTCTGAGTAGTTCCCACACCATCTGCTCCTGCCAGTGGAAAACATTTCCTCTTAAAGACTGGGCTGTGGTGGCTGAAACACGGCCGTGCCATGGGCACAGGGAAGAATTGGGTTTGTGTTTCAGCCGCACATCTTCTTCAGTGTTTGTTTGGCCCAGCTTCTTGATGGGTTTATCATAGACCATAGACCATGTCTTGAATAAGAGACAGGAATAAGACCAGAGGCTTCCGAAGGTACTAGTTTGAATGTTCTTCATTAGCACACAACTCTTGTAGCAATACCAGAGAAAATACCAATCAGAATGTTTCTTGTTCAATATCATGCACAATGCACAAAACCCTTGCTGAAACTGCTACTGAATGCAACCTTGACAAAACCATGAGACTGTCCTGTTTATCTGTACTTCTCTCAGAAGTGCTTTTCAGGCAAATATGCTCAAGGGAAAAATTAAACAATACAGCTTTGATTAGATAGCAGGTAAAAAGTAACTAAAATTTCAGTCTTTGACTACACTGACTTTAGTGACTTTTCTCATCTTTGGAACACTTATCAGTTTTCCTTCCAAAACCCCCTAATTGCTGGGCCTTTGATGACAACCATGTTTCATGTAGGAGACATCTTGGTTAAGGAGAAAAACACACTTTAAAAATTTGCTTTGCTTTATATATATGCTGGAAAAATATTTAATTACCAGAGAAGTAAATACAACTGAAATGGTATTTAACGCAGATGGTTCCTGAAAATTCAAGAACATAAGCTTGCTTTGTTAGAGAAATATTTTTTTTTAGCATTCCTTTACATTTTTGGGCTTTTTTTGTTCTTGTTCTTGTTTTGCAAGGGCTTCATATAAGCTTTCATTACATGGCAGAACATGTCAAAAACAACTGAGCTCAAAAAATAGAAATTCTCTGTAATACAGGAAAATTATTTTGTTCTTCTGGAAATATTAATCAAAATAGTTGATCGAAAGCCCTACAAGGCTGTTAAAGGCATGTATGAAGGAGCAACAGTGTCACTTATTAATTTCTGTCTTCATGATGGACATTAAAGAATCTTACTTAGTTTACAAACACTTTCCATGCTTAGACACATTATTAGTGATTAATAAGAGTTTGTGTTTCAAGCAGACAGAGATCTCTTTCTTTGCCTTGAATTAAAGCTGACTTCTGGAACATGACTAATTTACATTTGCTAATGTGGTGGTATAAAAACATGCTCATCCACAGGTGAGTGAATGTAAGCAAACATGCCTTGCCATGCCTGGCCACCGTGAGGACTGTATTTGCAGTCAAGTTGAACTACACAGACCCAGACCTTGGCTACAACCTGGCAGAAGGACAATACATAAAAATGTGTGGATAATTTTATTATGCCATCATCTGTGGCCTTGGTAATGGTGATGTAAAAGCAATGATAAATCACATCTCTGTGTGAAATTGTCACTGTGCTGTCTTGACTGTTGTGGTTTTGGAGCAGGGCAACATAAATCCATTGCTTCTGCACAGACCTAATATCTTTAGAAAGAAAAGGACAAAGCTTGTCGTGAAAGGCTCCTGTTTCACACTTCAGCTGGCACTTGAGTTCTTTGAAAGAACACATTACTCAAATAGGTGTGTACAGTTTGATACTGCTTGGCTCTGTTGTATAATATGAAATATATATGGGAAATATAAATCCTGCTGGTCTCTTCTAGCTCTGCTAATTCACAGCAAGTTCCTGGCAAATTTCAAGTCTTCCACTTTGACTTAGGCTTTCCCTCTCTCCAAGTAAGAACAATGAAGCAGAGCTGCTTGTCTCTGAACTTTTGGAAATTGCCTGGAAACAAATACAGAAATGTGTAACTACTCTGCCTTTAAGAGAGCAGAACCTCAACTTTTGTGTAACTTTTCTAGAAGAGCTGCTGAAAAACTTGCGATGCTTTCTCTGTTCTGACAACTGCTTCATAACTTCAAAAATATTATCTCTGTTCTCATCTCCTTATTAGGTAATTTTAACCACTTTGAAGACCTGGCAAATTTACCTTATTACTGAGAAAAAAAAAAAAAAAGCATAGTTTTCACAGTTCAAATATTTCAACATAAAAGCAAATATTTCCTTCAGAAAGATAATTTGCTATCCAAACAAACATAATTAGAAGCAATCTGGTGAAATAACAATCACAGTCAAATCAGTGTATAAGAAACTAAGAGAAAATACCAAACTAAACAGTACCTAAAATCTTTTTTGAGTGTTCTTGTCTGCTTTATTCTAATTTATCCATTATCCAAATTTTAGAAGTGAACAAAGCAATCTTGAAGTAATCTTGCCATCCAAACTACAGACCAAGTCTGGACTGTAATTACTTCTCCTCCTTGAAAAATATAGTAAACAATTTCACAGTGCATATGACTAAGTTTATCATTGACCATGCTAATTGGCACATACTTTACCCTTGCCAGCTCAAAGGAAGAGCATTACGAAGTGAAAGATGCAGAAATAACCCTCATTTGTATAAGTTATATACATGAATAAGTGTACCATTTTGTAGTAACAACAGATCCAGCCCTCCAGAGAGCATTGAGCGTTCGTGAACTGTTCAAGCACTCATTAACTGTTGACATTCTTTAGAAATGAATAATTTATTTGAGTTTGGGAGAGTAGCACATGATCTAATAAAAGAAACAAGTCATTGTCATCTGCAGGTACAGTGCCAGATATATGACCTAAGCCCTGGTGGAAGCACCAGTGCTATTTGCATAGAATACTCATTTGGTGCTAATGTTCAGAGAGCTCTGCTGACAGCTCTTGGCCTCTGCAGGGAGATATGAATCTTCACCTGCTATCTGCTCCCACCTGCTGCTGAGCTCTCTTCTAAACCTAAGGACAGTCCTTGGCTCCCCCCAAAAAAATGAATCATTCCATATATGAGTATCTGCAGCAGCCATTTAAAGCATAACTTGCAGCCTCAACCTTTTTATCAGTACTTATATGAGTAAGCTAGACTGTGTCTTTTGTGAAAATAAATACAAGGGAGTGATTTGTGATTGGTGCCTTCTGGTCTGCTCGGCCTGAGGACAAGGGTTGCACACAACATCCTATTCCCAACATTGCTATTCCCCTCCTGGCTGAGCACACTCCAACTCCTATGTTCTGATCTTCGCGGGGATGGGGTGTCCCACCCGAGAGGCAGTCACTCCTGCATTTCAGTCCTTACCTCCAGAGACAGCTTTGCTGGTCCGATGGAACTGACTATGACTTGGCAGAGTTATCTTTAACACCATCACAGAAAACTGCACCGGCTCCCTCAAGCACATTACGTTTACTCAAATCCTTGGTTTTTACCACACTGAAGGGTTTTGTCCCCAACAAGAGCAGAGCACCAGCTAGAAGGAACATTTTAAAAGTTCATGGATTTGTAATAAAATTGCAGATTGCACCAACTGTTACACCATGGGAACTGACAAAATGCATAATACCGAATTAAACTGACTTGCTGGTTGTCATACAAAAAAAAAAAGCATGAATTTTTAAATGTGCAAAGCATTAGCTTATAGAGCAGGAACTAATTAAGCATGCACTTATGAGGTATGATCTTATGAAACAAGAATTAATGAAACTTCAAAGTGTTACCTTTTGAAGTACAAAGCTGGCAAAAACAGCTCCAGATAATTGCCTAACTACTCAGAGACAGGACCCAGTCTAGGCTACAAGACTGGCCTAAAATTCAGTCACCACTGCCTCCTGTAGCCACAAGGAAGTGGACAATTGATCTGGACTGACTTCTGATAGTGCCATTTAAGGACTTGCTCCCCAACACATATATTTATATAATGTGGACAATCTCGAGCAGGAAGCAAGGAATACCATCACCTTGCCAAGAGGAAACAGCTGGGGGCTAAACTACACAAAGATGTTCAGTCCTGTGTCTGCAAGAGAGTGTTTTGTAGTTAACAGAGAGAAGACAAATTCCTGATCTTGGCAGCTGGAGTTTTGCTATCTGGAACTTCATAAACCAGTGTTTAGGAGTTTCTCTAGATAATGTACCAAGGGAGTGACAAAACCAAGGGTTGGAGCTTCCAACTCCTGCTTCCCTCCCTGCCTAGTGAAGAGTTAGTTAATACAAAGCAGGACAGCTACAAAATGAAAATCAGGGACACATCCAGAAATAACAAATAGTCTGGTAGCTAAGGATGCATGCCAGACATGCAGAAGACTGCCTTGTAGGTCCTGGCTCTGAACCAAGGCCAAGCGAGGACTTGGTTTTGGGATCCAGCACCAGTATCAGCAGGTTACAGAGGTCATACAAGGAGCACTTGTATCCCCCATCAGCAAAAATATTTTACTAGGCTAGAGAAACACTGTGAAAAGTTACTTGGTTTGGAATTTTTCACAGCTTATCAGTATAAGATGTGTCACTTCAAAAAACACAGGGATGAGGCTACCTGGGACAGAGAATGAATTTTGAGTGACTTTTTCAGTTCAGCCTTATCAGCTCCCCTGAACTTCCAAGGCTTCAGTAACAAATGGGAAACTCTCATTTGCTACTGTTTAGACTCTTCCAAAACAAGCTTAATCCAAAAGATGTTGCTGGTGATTTTTTACTTTGACCACAAATTGCACTTCAAAAGAATCAACTGCTCTCTGACCTGCAGGACCATAAGCAGAATGCATGCAATAAAAAACAATGGCTTATGCCCTGGTAAGAAAAATGCAGCCATTCTAACTTTCTAACTTCCAAATGCTTCAGAGTCACATGAAATATAACTGTGTAACATTCAATACGCTCCCTTCACCCAAAGTTCAGATCATTATTGACTTTCACCAAAAGGACTCAAAGCCCTTGTGTAATGGAAAAGCCCTTATAGGAACTGTGTCAGGCAAAGACTTTGTAGGAACTATGGATTCTAGCCACTTTCACAAATATCCCTATAAATATGAATACAGTTTGCATACTACCAGCATTTAATATGTGCCTTGAGGAAGAACTTCTCAGTCTAACATAATAAATACACTCTCCAGGTACTGTAGGAGAGCAATAAGTGACATTCCTAGCCTCTGATGTGAAGGTTATTATTTTAATAGATCTCAGGTGACCGTGTGTGAAGCATGAACAACTTTGGGACATCAGCCTGGGTTCATTTCATACAATACTAGAAAACGGTACTGTGCAACAATATAGCTCAAACTTCCCAAAGAAAGTCTGCATACCGATTTTAGATGTACAGAGATAATTTTCAACATTTCATAACTTGCTCATGCATCCCAAGTTAGGATTTAGAATATTTCACTCTTGACCTACACTACTGTATCTTGTCATCTGCTTTACCTCTTGCTGTGTGAACTGCTGCCTCCCCACATTTCACACTGTGTATCATAAAGACTTTGAACCACATCTGAGATGTCTGGAGATTTAGTCTCTCCCAAATCACTGTGACTTTAGCTTCTTCAACAGCTCTGGTTTAGATCTGATTTATTAGTACTTGCCCTTCCTATTTTTACTACACTTTCAAGGAAGAAAATGAAAACCGTCATACAAATTATTGTTCTCATACATATACTGGAAATCCAGATAAGGACACTGGATGTAGATTTAAAACTTCTTCCTTTTATTTAAAACTAGTAGGATTATTTTCATTAGAACATCTATTAAACTTTGCTTAACTTTTTCATAGATATGCTCTTGCCCTTCTTTTCTCTGATGGAAAAATATTTTCCAAGGACATTTGGATATGTTTTAAACATATCCATAACCATTTCACAGTTACAAAATATGCAGGATCATATCCTCAGCTGGTGTAAACTGATGACAATCCATTTCTTTCAAAGCTAGCTTTGTGCAACCACCCTGGTTTTTGCCAGTTGTGGCTCAAAAACTATCTGGAAAACAACCACTTTGGAAATGTTTATATGCCTGGCTGATCTTATTCTATCCTCTTTTGTTTATATCTTAAATATTTTGGACCAGATATATGATTAATTCAGTGGAAATTTTATCCTGGTTACTCACGAGTTTCTTTACAGCGGTTTGATTTCACTTCAGGGAGTGGAGAGATTGTGTTTACTGATGGAAGAGAACAAAACAGCAGCGATAAACTCCACTCTCTGACACTGCCGATGTGCAGGAATGCTGCATTCCGCCCTGTCAGCATTGCACCATGCTTTCATACTTCTGCTCTCACAGCTTACCAGTGAGATTCAAGATTCCTACAACTCCCAAAGTACCCAAACCTTCTCGACTGAGGCCAAAACCAAGTTATCACAGTAAACTTCAATGAACTGTTGCAGCTTTTCAAACTGTATTTATAGGACAAGAGGAGGATTTGGTTTGCTTTTTCCTCTTTGAAGCCTTAGAACATATACTTTTTAACAAGATATTATCTTCTAATTAGAAAAAAGAAAAGGCTTTCTGGCCCTAAAATCTATGGCGTGCAAAATAAACATACAAGCTTTCTTCTTTCATGTTTTCCAGACCAGACATCTTTACACTCCGGGGAAGCTCCTACCTCCTGTTCCTATCAAAGGAAGACAGTGAGGAGGGGCATGGGGGAAGATGGGGCTTTCAAAATTGGTTTATTGGGGGTTCAATTGTAGACTCTATAATGTTGCTTTTGTTTTCCACAGACATTAGGACTCACGGCTTCCTTCCTTCCACAGACTCCAAACGTCCCTTGTCTTCCCCAGCACTCTGGTGGCTAACAGAGCTTTCAGCTCCACAGAAGCTGTAACGTGCAGATCCAGTCTCCAACAGAGCCCAGCTAGGTAGGCAAATAACTTACTTTAAAAGCTAACTTGAACAAAAGCTATTCTCCCAGCTCTCCCGGCAGCTCTCACTGCCTACTCTTGAAAGACTGGGAAAAAGTCACTTCCTTTTGCCTTCTAAAGAAAAGTTCTAATGCCGTGATACTGACATTGGAAATGATCTTTACATGGATACCTTAAAAACACTTCATTGTATGAAACACAGGTTGAGGGAATATCCCATAGTCAACTGAACGGGTAGGGAGAAGATGAGCATGTGAATTCAGATCCCACAATGCTGCTCAAGGCGCTGTAGTTGCATACAAGCAGCAGGAATAGAGTGAAAGCACATCAAGTGCTTTTAGCTGTCTTTTAAGGAGAAATAGCAGGTCGAAATAGGCAGAGGAGAGAAGCAGCAGCTCAGCACAGACCACCAGAGCACCACAGAGACCTTTTGTCAGGAGGGTTTAATTCTCTAAAGCTGAATTAACTTCCTGGTATGAGCGGATCTACACACCCAGAAGTTATGAATGAGACCCCCAAAATCAGAATGGTTTTAATGGGAGATTGAAGAAAAATATTACTGTTTTATTTGCTTTCTGGGTGTTCAGCCTCCAGGGTTAACATTTCCAAGCTTCTGTTTGTAATCACAAGGTCTAGAAACCCTTCATTTAACTGAGATTTGTACATGCTTCAAGGGCTGAGGTGTGAAGAAAAACCCTGAGCCTTGTAAGAGATGTGATGAAGTCGTCATAGTTGGCAGTGCTGGGGATATTGTATAGTTTGGCCCTGTCCAGGAGAAAAATAGTCTCTCCAGCTGCTGATCTTACAAATTTTCCTGGTCTCTACTGGAGATACTGCTCAGTCTCAGGCAGTTCCTACACCTCTGCACAACTCTTCTGAACTCTGAAATGTTTAGAGTTTATTTCACAGTAAACTGAGCTCAACCCTGAAGGGGCTGACCAGCCAAGAAGCCAACATCAACAGCTTTTCACAGTTTGGTTGGCCCCAGGGGTGCCAACTATACCATAGCAGATATAAATCTGAGACATATAATATTATTGCAAAAAGAGAGCTAATTTTCTCAACATCTAATTGAATTCCCTAATAGTTTCACTGAGAAGTGTTGTGCTGGTTTCATCTCAACATTTAATGAATACTGATTTTTTAAAGAAACTGTTTATTTGCATTAAAAATTTACTTCCCCATGCTCCCCAAAGTATCAAAAGAAATTGAATGTTAGATTTATAATTAATGTGGTTTGGATTTTAAAAGAAATTTTTTACAGCAAAGAACATTTCTATAAATCATGTCCATGATTGAAAAAACATGGACATAACTGAAGACAAAACTGCTTCATTTTGCATCTGTTTCACATATATAAATATGTCAGGTTTACTTAGAACACACTGATAAAGATGAGGAAGAAGGGAAGAAAACGATAAAAATAGACTGGGTTGTATGAGTACCTCTTTTATTATAACTTTCTCCAATACTATTGCAACCACTCATTACTTTTCTTGCCTGGTTTAGTCACTTAAACTATTAAAAGGTTAAAAGAAAAATAATTCTTATGGAATTAAGCTCTTAGTTCAACCCTAGGAAAAACTGGCACGCGCAATGCATCATTACCTTATTTTCTTCTGACCATTTCTCAATAACAGCCCTAAATTAGTTCATCGCAGAACTGATTTCTTTCTTGCTCACACCAAACGTGGTCCTGTTGGTGGCCGTGATTTCAGGACCAGGGTTGGTAGGGCAGCGCCACTTTGCACCAGGAGGGAATCTGCCCAGTGCTCCCATAACGCAGCAGAAGTGAAGTGAAGGAGTTTGCCAACAGAACCACTTATCAAATGCAATGTCCTACTTGCAGTATTATTCCACAGCATAACATACGTCTTCCAAATAAATAATTTTGCTGCCTAGTTGGCCAACAATCTGCTATTAATAAAAAAAGGAACACTAATATGTTTCTTCTAATATTTTTAATTAAAATATACATCTTTAATATATTTCACTCCTTTTTACCAGAGGAGTTTGGCATGAAGCATCAGAGAGAACAAGAGTATACAGCAAAAATAAATTAAGTGTTTAACGTAGAACCATCTTGATGGGAAAACATATGAAACAGATTATTCAAACAGAAGTAAGCAATGTGCTACATAACTCTTTTCTCCTAACAAGTGTATAGTTGGTGTGGCTAATGTGAAGTCTACCTCCTTCACACACAAAGTCCCTTTAAAGTTGTTTCAAGGTTCTTTCCATTTATAGCGAAATCTCCTTCACTTTACTTAGGACTCGAGTATTTAACCATGTGCTTAAAAAAATAAACGTTTCTTATTTTCTATAGCTTATTTTAGCAACAATAGATTGTTTAGGAAAAAAATCCAAACTTCTTGTGCGAAATTTCTGCCAATAAATGCCCTGTCCTTCAGTGGTAAGGTATATTTCTTTCTATGATACATCCATTTACAAATTAACAGGGGGAAAAAAATCCTTAAACATTTTCAAGAAATGATACATAGGTAGGAAGTAAAACTATCACTAAGTCTTCAGGTGTTTAGGTAAATTTGCAAGCAGTTTGAAAGCTCGAAGGGATCTAAATGAGACTCCAGCCCTTACACAGCTCCCTCATCCAGCCTCCCGAGGCTCCGACAGCCGGTGCGTGGCAGCCTCATTATTGCTTTGTGCTTCCTTTTTATTTTAGTTGGCGTTTATTTACTTGCTGAGGGCAAGGTATCTTCCAAACTAAGGCAAACCGCATTTTTAGAGGCACAGGGAGAAAGAAGCGATACAATTTGTGCTGACGAAATGGAAAGCGGATTGTGTTTCCCACAGCCCCGGCAGCCGCTCCTCTGCCTGGCCACAGGGCCCCGACATGGCTGCCCGGCCGGGGCCAGGCCTTCGCTGCAGCCCACGCGCTCGGCTGCCTGGCCACGTGGCATCACGGAGCACAAACGTTCAGGAATATCGTGTCCATTTGGGAATAGCCGCCCCCCACACCATCCCAATGTCCTGACTGACATTTGAAAGGGCTTTAAAGGTCCTGCGCTCTCCCCACAGGCCCAGGGTGGGCTGTCAGCAGCACACAGTGAAGGCTGTGCTCCAAGGGGCTCCTTGGCCAGAAAAGCCTCGTAGCAGGGAAGGACGTGGCTCTACACCCCTCCTGGGGGCAGAAAGCATCAAGCCAAGAGCCAAAATGGAACTGCTGTCGCTGGTGTCACCAAGGGTCCCCGGGACTCTGCCATTGCTAGCCCAGCACCACAGCTGGCCCTGCACAGCCTCATCGATACTGCCCAGTCCCCATCTGAGACTGAGGGGAACACAAACCCAGACTAAATAAAGGGTGGAGGGGAGGAAGAGAAGGCAGGACAAAGGAAAAAGGCAGAGTTAGAAATAAATATAAATAAAACAATGAAACAACAGAAACCAGAGGGTGAATCTGACAAAAGCCTGGGCTGCTGACAGCCAGCCTGGCACGGGATGCAGCGCGGAGCAGAAGGCTGCACATGCAGCAGGGCTGGGAGGATTTTGGGAGAGCCCTGGCTGTGCTTCCCCCATGGCCCCCGAGCAGCCCTGAGCCCTCTCTGCTGGCCAATTTGTTGTGACTTCAACAGGCAGAGACAGTCCAGCACAAGGAGGCCCACAAGGAAGGACGCACTGGGGTCCTGTACAACTGGAAAAATGTTCGTAATCCTGACAAACTAGCAGCCCAATCATGAGATTTTCCCCCTAATGTGAATAAGCTGTATGAGAAGTTGGTTTTGCATGAGCAAGGCTGCAGGACTGAGCCTAGGGACCACCTTATGAAGATGAAATATTTCTTCTGATTTGGTTTTTATATTCCAAATCCTTGCATTAGCCAATCTTCTAAATAGCAGCAACGCCAAACTTCCTTCCAGGCTCAGTCAGATGGCTTTAGGTGCCCAGCCAAAACCAAGAAAGAATTTATTGTGTGCTGCTATCTCCAGTTCCTAACAATATATTACTCAAAACCTGAAAATCTCAACTGCGCCAAACATTCTTTATCAAGGAGGTACCTGGATAGAAACCTTAATTTCTGAGTGTTTCTGCAAAGAATAAACTACTGCTTGATGGCAGGAACATTACAAGATGGATATATTCTGGCCCTAGCAATTTGAATCCTGTGCTGATTTAACCCCATGTACACAGGAAGGTAAGAACAGCCGTACTGGGGTGCACTGAACTATCTCCAGCCTGCAGCAGTTTCTCAGCTGACACACAGGGAAATAAAAGAAGTTAAAAAACAAAAAAGGGAAAGGTGTTGGATACTCCCAATCCTGGGAGCATTCACCCGGTTTCCAACTATTTTCAGCTCTGCTGATTCTCAGCCCCAGTCTGGTTTGCTGCCTAACCCTCAGAGGGTCTCTCTCATGAATATTTCTCCAGTTCTGGCTGTAGCCCATGCGAAAGTTTGACACCTAAAATATCCTCAGCCAAAGGTTCTTCTGCTCATCTCATGAAGAACTTGGGGTTTTGGGCCTTGGTCCCCACAGCTCTCACCTGTGAACCCTCGTTTTCCTGATAGAGACAGGCAAGAATCAATCCCAATCCACCTATTCACGGTTTTCTAAACTTAAAAGTAAGTAGTAAGGCACTGTGCTTTTAAGAGGTGGGGGGCAAATGAAGAAAAAAGCAATTAGGAGGTAATAGCTCTGCTAGGAGAGCTATTGAAACACTTTGATTTCCACATTAAACCAGCAAAACTCTGATGTTTCCAAGTTCACTGGGATGTGTGTCCAAATTGACCTTTTATTGCATATGGTCAAGTGCTGTGAAAAATCCCACCACTTAGCATCTCTCTGTTATCTCAGTCACAGGCAGGGAAATTCTCCCCTTCAAAGAGAACCATAAAAAGAGATAACAGAGACAAGGGCTTCTGTGCCATCAGCACTTCAAACTCCACATCCCCTCAGGAAAAGAGCAGGTTTTTTGTAAGGGAAAAAGAGGGTTATTTGTAAGAGTAAACTGATCAATGGCTGTAGTTTCTCACCCACCAATCTTGTGCAACACAGAGAAGAAATGCCTGTGGGCTCTCCACCTGGAAAGTGGTAGCAAACCAGCACAGGTACAGCAATTCTTGGAGTACCAATCTTGCACCAGTGACATTGGTAAATCATCTCACCAAACACACAGGGTTACAATTCTCCCATATACAATGCAAAGACAGATTTCTACCCAGCTCTTCCACACTTTCAGCCCCCTTTTTACCAAGGAGCATGATTTTTCTTACACCAATAGATCTATAGTCAAAACTGCTGCTGTGTACCGAATGCCAAAGTAGATGCTGCTGTGTGTGGGTGGGAGGGGGAAGGAGTCTGCCAGTATAGCACATTTCATTCAGGGAACTGGTATAAACTACATACAGACAAAACACTAGCTTGCCAGTATAAGCTGTGGCTACACTAGGAACGTTTGCCAGAACAGCAAACTGCCAAATCTTTCCTAGCACAGACAATCCATGCTATCCCACAGATAAATGTTGCTTCAGACATTAACTCTCACTAGTCTCACCATACTGCATGTAGGAGCTGACACCACTGAGATATGCTACTGCTTTCCTCCATATCTGTTGGAGGTCAGCAATTTCAGGAGGCCCAAAATCTTCTGAGAAGATGGGAAGGGAAGAAGCCTTTGGAGGCTGGGTTATGCTCCTGTACATCTATTGTGCTAGGACAGATGCACCAGGGCATGGTCCCTGCCACATAAAGAGACAGAAAGCCTGGCTTAGCTGCATTAGAAAAGAAATGGGACTGCCATGTCATTCTGATTAGCTGGAAGAGTCACTAGGATCCTCAATTGATTTCATCAAGCTGTCTCCTCTCATAAAACATGATGGAAATAGATTTTACTCGCAAGTGAAAGGATTGGCCATCAGCTTGATGATGAGTTGGAATAAGAGCAAAACGGAAAAAAAAAAATCCCCTGCTATAGCAACAGTAATCCTTTTCACAGGGTTTCCCATGTGTTTGTGCAGGACTTTTTCAAGTACCACCTATGGCCATCTTTCCTTCTACCCGGGGTAAGACTTCACAAACTAAGAGTAGACACAGAAAGGCCAAAACATCTGGCACAGCAAATACCATAGATACAGAAGTGGGATTATCAATCTTGCACAGTGCATTTGCTTACCTTTTTTTAGATGGCACTTTAAATTAAAGTCAAGAGCTTTGCGGGGAGAACGTACAAAATATAATATCATATAATCACATCTGAAAGCACAACAAACATTATTAGAAAGATCATGTTGTATTCAAAGCATTTATCACAGCATGAGAAAATCCTTTTTATTGTTCAAAGTAATGGTTGATCTCAACATCTGAAAGCAGATAGATGGAGGGAAGGAAGCCAATCAATCATTCAGCAAAGTACAGTGTTGCACATATGGCTTTTTCTATGCAGGTTTCTTTTTTCCTCACACTGATAAAATCTTGATAATTAACATGTTAAGAACATTTAAATACTACTGGTCTAGAGTACAGGAAATTACACCATTGAACCCACCAGGAATAGCCTCACTTTACAAAATTTTGAAGGTGATGCCCCAAGACCTTTAAACAGTGGCTCATGCTTTTTTCCACAGCAAAATTTCTGATATAGGTTTAAATTCAGATCCCCCTCTCTATATTTCTATTTTTTGAGAATTTTTCTTTCCATTTTGCAGGTAAGATATATGCTTACTTATTTCATGTAAGCATTTCTGTTCACTTTCTACCATATCATCTGGTCTTCTATTAATCTAATTTCTGAGAAAAATGAAGTCTTCAGATTTCCCCTGCATCCCCAGGCTGTCTGGCAACTGCTCTTACACTGCTAAAGGAGAGATGACAGTTTATTAAGCATTAAGCTTAAGCTACAGACTAATGAGTCCTTGCCAAAGCCTGTCAAAATTAATTCATTTTCCAATGAAGTGAAATGAGTGGCTGAATGGATCAATACAATTGCCTGCAATCAGTGCTCCTCCACAATAAATGCAGGAAAGCACTGCCACTGGTATTCTGCTGTATTTGCCATTAGTGACTGAAGTCTCAAGTTACCCAGATTCTCTTCCGACACAAAAAAGCTTTGCCAGGGAGGGTGAGGAAATTCAGGCAAAGTAAATAACAGTGTTATTAACTAATTTCTTCTTCTCGTTCAACATTTTTCCCAATATTGCCCACATTTGTCAGCACTCAGATTTCATGTCTCCTTTGACTTTCAGGAAGAAATATTTCAGTTTCTCGTAAGGACCAGATCTTGGCTATCTTACCACTATATGGGATCTGGCTTCAGAGATAGTCCCACAGATTGCTGGTAGGGGACCAAAAAAAGAAAAAAAAGCAGACCAAAGGTCTTCACATCAGTGGAAATACACATTCCTGGGTTAGGCACTCCACAGTATGAGCCAAGGTGTTAGTGTGTTGCCATCAGGTTATCTCGACTAATTAATTTTAAACACCACTCTTTATTATTAAAATTTATTTCACAGCTTTCTCTGTTATTCTGGAGTTCCTGAGTTGGTTACTGTGACTCATTCCCCTGAATGTTGCTGTTTTGCCCCCTCAAAATTAAAAATATATTAAGAAATCCCCCTTTCCCCTCTGACCCAGCCATCTTTCCTGAGAAGACCGTGACCTAACTCACAGCAGCTCTGGAAACGCAAAAGGTTCTGGGACCCCTTTAACAAAGCCACTGACTGATTTAAGAGGCGATTCTTATTTATTATACATTATGGTAATTCATTTTTCATTGTTTGGGAGATTCAGGGGGCTTTGTGTTGCCTTTAAAGAAAGTGCTGACAAGCTACCACAAGTGTAAGGAGAGAGGCCACACAAGAGGAGGAAAAGAAAACCGGTGCTAATGGCTGTTTGCTCGGATATGGCTGCTATTCTTCGGGCAGTCCCTATTTATTTAGGAACTCAAGGAATATTACAGTTGTGGCAACTAGTCAGGGACTACACCATTTTTTATAAATCGGTTCACTTATTCATATCAAGTGCTCAAATCCAATAAATGTCCTGGTTTGGGATGTGTGACACCGAGGTGCAGAGTCCCCGCAGAGGGCAGTGACTCTCCCCCAGCCCAGCACTCAGCACGCAGCGGTGTCTGGCAGCTGCCTCAATGCCGTGCTGGGTTGTGATCCGTGCTAGGCACAGCCTTGTTCTCCAGCCCAGCCTTGGCTCTGCACACAAACGAGGCAGCTCCTGCCTTCCTACTTGGATGTAGGAAGCAGAGCACAGTTTTCCGTTCCTGTGTTTACTTATTTCTCATGTCCTCTGCTTTTAGACAGATGAAATTTATTGGCTTTCTAGGACCAAGAATTTAAAATATTGATAATGATCCCATCTCGGGGTATTTTCATAAGCAACCTCCCTGAGAGATAGCTGTTGGTCTGTCAACAGCAGAGCCAGCAAAGGCTGCTTTCCTAGGAATTTGTGCCTGACACTGAACTGCTGCATGGGTGCACCGTTATCTGTAATAAGAGATTAACGTTCACTACAACCTTTTCTTTGGTATTGACCCAAGTTATGTCCCTTTTCTCTGCTCGGTTACTTTCACAAGACAAATAATAATGGAAGCTATTTTAGAATTCCTCACTTCTGCAGACTTTGGTTTAAGCATTATTGGATGAGAAAGGAGGAAAACTGACAGGCAAAAACCTCCCTCAAGAGCAAGCATTAAGTTGTAGAGCAAAGGTGGGGAACTCCAGTCAAATCTACTGCTGGTAGGAAACAAACAGGATAATGTTTTAATGACCACATGACTGGCATTTAACCAATTAATAAACTATTTTAAGTACTTATAGAATGTAGAAAAGGAAGAAAAATAAGCAATTTTAAAAATATGACAATAATTGCAGAATTACACCTCATGCAGTCTAAAGTGATATAAATATAGTAAGAAATAGTGGTATTTTCTCATTTCTTTTTTACTATTTCTACATACCATCACTAGCTAACTCTAAAATACATTATTTCCTTTCAACTCTGCATTCTGTAGAGATAACATTATAGAACGAATTTTCCAATCCCAACCTCCATGTTTTCCTATGCTCCGTTACTGTACACATACATCTAGATTATCACCAGAAAATAAAAGGGGACAAACAGCACATGTTTAAAAGACTAAAGAAATTACTTTCAAATCAATATCTCAGTATTTTGAGGAAGATGGAGGGAGGGGAGAACAAGGAAAATGAAAAGGACTGAGTCAGTTTTAGAGTTTTTACAGATACTCTTATAAGGAGCAGCCTGATATCAATGTACTCTTTCAGCACAAGAGATACCCACATTCAGAGTGCTCTCGGTGCCTGTGCTTAGTGCCGAAGCTATTTTATATTTTAATCAAATCTGCAGCTTGATTACCAGTCTGTCAGATTGAAACTATTGGCATAAGTAACAGAGCTCCCTCTAATGGTGTTTCTATAGTTATACTGATTTATAGCACATTGTATTTGTATGCTTCCTACTTGTTGCTAGTAAACTTCACATCCAGCTCGGGACTGCCTTTGTTGGATATATTTGTGTTTATTCTTTCCTATCTGGAACTACAGCTTTTTGTTCCGAGACGGGAGCAGTTCATTGCAATGGAGTCTGAACATCAGAGGACTTGTGCAGAAGAGGGTCACTATTATGCATTAAGTAACCCAAAAAGGTAGCAAAAGCATCTGGGTAGTATTTTATAAGGCTTCAGCCCCTGCGGAAATGCTGGTTACTCGCTTGCAAAAAGCATACATTAAGAAAGATACTAATACTTTCTTTGCATGCGTAGGTTTTTTCTTAATTGTCTCATTCTGGCATCCCACCATGGGAGAGGCTGCTGCTGTCTTTGGGATATTGCCAGGGGTATAATTGTTGAGTGGATTGAAGGCAATTCGGGATTCAAAGAGTAAATTTGAGGAAAAAAGTGTAAGCACTTGACAAACTTAAAAGATAATATGAAAACTTGCTACCGGAGAATGTTAGCTCATTCACTTGTTTTTCACCTAGAAACTGGCCAAAGACAGGTTTATTTCAAACAATTCTCCCTGACCCACTCCACTTGTTGCAAGTTCAAATGAAACAAGACCCAGCAAACTACTCCTAATTTTGGTCCAAATAAACAAACCTGCAGCAAAAATTCTGCTTGTTTTACCCCCAAAGCGCTCCAACTTTGCCCAGGAGAGTTCTGAATATTCAAGTTAGACCACAAGTAGAAATACTTTGCAGTATCTCATCTTTCCCTTCATTTGTGCACATCACCATGCTTAGTAAATCAGCAAAGTTACTGCTCCTCAGTGAAGGAGTGAGTGTAACATGGAAGGGATGTTGTTACTATGAAATAAGAGGTATTGACGTGGTCCTGTAAAGAAGTCAGCACCATTAATTCACTCTTTAGTATCAGCATGAAATTCATGCACACATCTTAAACAAAAGATGGAACTGGACAGAAACTTTCCTGTGCAATGCTGAAAGAAGAATAAAGCTAGGACCATCTGTCCAAGAAAAATTAAAAAATAAGAGGAGGAGGGAAGGGAACAGAAGCTATTGGAAAGAAACCTGGCTTTGCAGAACTGTAACTACGCACAGCTATGTTTATACGTATTTTCTGCTTTATAAAAAATTATGAGTATACACAACATTGGTTTAAGAAAAAAGAGCAGCAGAAGTACTGAGAGAAATAAAACACACCCTTGGCTAAGTATCTTGGTTTGCCTCCCCAGGGAGAAAAAGCGTTTTTAGTGGTCAGGCAAAAAGGAAAGCAGGGATTCATTATTATTACTTTTGTACAACTGCGCTCTACATGCAAAAGGCAAGAATACACAGAGGGCACTGATTTTTACTTTCCCATGTACCTAACTGGTAGCACAACTTTAAATAACTCATTCTCTTTCTGCCTGGTACCTGTCTATAAAAGGCTTGGCCAGTAATCAGCTCCTTTTTTAAGCTTTGGGAGTTTTTAAGCTGGTATTGTTGAATATCCGTGTCTTCAGAAAATCATTTCACAAGTTCAAACACCTGGAAAACAAGAACCCAGCTGGGCACTGCAGGTGGACAGGTTGCAGGTCCCACTTAGGTCACAGTAGTGGGTGGCAGTGGGTGGCATTGCCGGTGGCTTATTTGATCCTAAGCTACCATCCTATTTGAGTTGGAAAAAAACCCTATTTGTGGTTTTCAAATTATGGAATGAACTTAATTAAACTGTAAAACATTAAACAACAGCAGGAAAGATGATATCCTTGTGGGGGAAAAAAAAGAGAATAAATCAAGTTCTTTAGTGACTTGGAAAAAATAAACGAAGTGGTTGTAAAAATAAATCAAAAATTTCCAGCTCCATCCACCACCTGTTTAGTGGAGAAAGCAAGGTGAGTTTGCCTTTTAAAGAAAAGTTTCTTCAGAAAAAAAAAGAAAAAGTTGATATATAGATGCATGTCCTTGAGAAGAATTTTGGCTCATTTCTCTTTTTTTTCTCTTCTCCCTCCCCTCTCTCCTGATGTCACCCTGTCATGCTAAGAGCTGCACACTCCAAAGAGTTCAAATGTTTTTCCAAAGCTGAAGAAATGTGGTAAAATGTAGAGCATTACAACATTACCCCTCTAATTTATCAAAAGTTTGGAATGTTTCTCAATATGTGTGAGTGGGAAGGCAGGAAAAGGCATTTTTGACATGTAAAATCATGATTGGAGAACTTTATAGAAAAAGCAGGCAAAAAAGGAGAGCAAAGGAAACAAGCAGAAAACAATAAAAGGAGAAAAAAAATGGTGGGGAAACAAATTCACAAGCGTATCTGACATGAATTTTTTACGAAATAAAAACTTGTCATAAATTGTGCAGATTTCCTGCATAATAATTGAAAGAAAAAAATCAGATGAAGTCTGACATGGGACAAAAATTGTGTTTCTACCAGCTGTCATGAAAATATTGCACAATGACTGGCACAGAAAACTAACCCTCAGCGGTTTTGGGTCTTTTTCTGGTGGTTTTGGGGTGGTTTTTTTTTTTTGAAGTATAACCAGTGCATCAGAAAAGCTAAACTAGAAAAAGAAGTTAACACTTTGTATTTAACTTTCAAACAAGCAAAAGCCTGATTCTTCTCTTACTCTGCGCGTTGCAAAACTACTGCAGACAATGTCATACCGAGAGATTAATTCTATGAGGTGCTTAACAGCGTGCCCAGCTCCAGCTCAGTCACTGCTCCCTCGGGCCAGGGAAATTCCCTGTCAGGGCTGCAGCAAAAATCAGGGACAATCTTAACTTCTGTATGAGAAACTGTCAGTAAGAAATTAAAGTCCTTGGTCTTTAGAGGACTCTTGGAACCGAGTAAATCACAGAGATTGACCAGGAATGTGAGGACAAAGACTGTCAAAGAGATAGGCTGGGTCTGTGTAACACCTTACAAACAAGGAAAGCAATTTCAAAACCAGTATGGTATTTGACTGGCAGCCAATACATTTTCAAAATAAATCGAATGTGCTCCTGTCATCTCCTTTTCATAAGAAACCTGGCAGCCACATTCTGTGCTAGCTGGAGTTTATGTAAAGTCCCCGGTTCCCTTAACATAGTGAAAACCCAGCCTGCACTACAAGTATTTTCACTGTTCATCTAAACCATACTTGCATCCTCAAACAGCACTCTGTTTTCCCATGATTTTTCATCATATTGCATTCATGACGAGCCTTTAAAAAGTGAGATTGTACTGATAAAGAAATCTTTAAAGAAATTTACTTGCAGTGAGTGTTCTCAGGAACATCATAAATAGAAGATTGATTCTGTGTCTATAATTGAATGCTAAACCAAATCTGATCATTTTCAGACACAAAATTAACTCATCTCATTAAAATTTGGAATGAATTGTTCCTTTCTGAGACTCATTTCACTTCAGTACATTAATAGGTTCTTAATATGGTATTGCTCTTTTTCCAAGCATGATGTATTAATATTGAGAATTGAAATTTACTAAAAAGAAAAAATATTTCAGTATCGATTGAATTATGAGTAACAACTGAGTAATTTCCAAACATTAGGCAAAGTCGGAACTGGCAACAAGTTCTGGGAGGAGCAAGGAAGCAAAGGTATGGCTAATCATTGAAAGGGAGGGAAAGATGCATGCAGGAATGGTGCAATAAATATACCTTTAGGAAGCAATGAAGCAATCAGCCAAAATAGATCATGAAGGGCCTTGCCATGATGACACACAGCAATCAGCAGCAACCAAATCTGTAAGTGGAGAAAATTGTTGCAGTGCCTTATACAAACCGGGAAATCCAAATGACATAAGTTCAATCAGATTTTTAAAAATTAAATTATATCCAAAAGTCCAGATCCTTAATATCAGACTCTTTATTATAATTTGGGGAAGATTCTATTAGAAACAGCCAAGACCAATATAGCAGCAGAATATTAAGTGAGAGGAAAAAACGCAATGGATAGAGAGTGTTGTCATAAATGTCTTTATAAGGGCAAAGAGCAAGTGATTGCTGGATAAATGCTAGAACCAATTTTATTTAACATCTTTATTAATATCTCTAAGAGGGAGCACACAGCACACTAACTAAATAGGCATGACTCATTAATTAGGAAGTGCTACAAATATCAGGAAGGACCCAGAAATGTTTAAAACCCCAGACAGAAAAAAACAAAGTACCACCCGAACTAACATATGCTGATATCCTAGGAAAAGAGCTGGTTACATGCTGCACTGAACTTGGAGGTCTAGTGGGTTTTAAAATATATGCTGAAAACAAATTAACTGTGCAACACTTGCTTCACATAATGTGACACAGGGAGAAACCATCTTGAATATTTTGTGTATCTCCTTTGAGACAGGGGAAGATATTCAAGCTTCACTGTGGCAAGGTTAGTTCTTCACAATGATGCAGCAAGGGAAGAATGCCACATTTGGCTAGAATTTATCTAGATAACCACGTGAATTATTATGCTTTTTCCTCTCTAATTTCTATAGCTTGCATCTTCCCCCTTTTTTAAACCAGAAGAATCCTCCCACTGATCCCAAATATGAGTTCTAATTAAAAAAGATATCGCAATGCAGGTTGATTGCTGTGTTTTACAAGTTATTTGTCTAAATTATGTGGCCTATGTATGATTAATTACTCCTTATCATTCAGTTTGCTCTATAAAGATAGCCGAAAGCTAATTAGAAGTTGTTCGGTGGTTAGCCAGTGCTGTCTTTGATCACTCCTTGCTTTTAAAGTTTGTGCCTGTGCCCATATTGCATTCCCAAGATGTTTTCATTTACCATCAGGAAAGCGGATAGAATTAGATCATGTCACAGGAAAGGAGTGCTGAGAGGGTGAGTAAAATCAATGCAAAAGAAAGAGTAGTTATAGTTTATCTCGCAAGTTTGAAAAAACCCCAAAGCACAAATTAGGTATTTTAGGATTTTTAGCACAGAAAAGAAATTCGTACAATCCTTCCAACACGCTTATGATCAAAACCACATCGTGGCAGCCAAATATCCAGTGCTCATTGCTCATTGCTTCAATAGCTCCTTGTTAATTCACTTAACTCAAATATTGGAAGTTATGTTTGGGAAGCCCCACTCAAAATTTACATGGCCAACTGACTCAGAAACATCCCCCTGCTTCCATTAACTCTTTTTATATTTTCCTTTCAAAGCCTCATCACTCATGGAAAATGAGTCACTTGTGGCAGTTTCTGATTTTGACAAGAACACCACGAGAAAGGCAATGCCCACAAAGGCAGGGTGGGCAGAGGACTGTTGCTGTAGCACTCCAAAGCTCCTGTGGATACTCCTGTATTCAATATCACAGGAAACAAGGAAGTTATCAGGACGGACTCCACACCACTGGCCATTTGATACCTGATTATGCAGCAGGCTTGCCAGCAAGCTTGCTGAATAGGCTTTAAAATATCTTATATGGCTCAGTGGTCTCATAATCCCCATTATACGAGACCAGGAACATCTCTTTTGGAATTCACCTCTGCTTTGCTCAGAGTAAGCCTAACTGTCTTCAGTCTGAGCAGAACATATTGATCCCATTTGATTCTACAATACATCTGCTGCCATTACAGCTTTTATTGGGAGGAAGCTTCACTATAAAGGGCAGTCTGCTGCCTGCCCAGCATTTATCAATACCTACCTTCAGAGAAAATGAGCTCATTAGCAATGAGCTGTGTGGAAGGTCTGGGAACAGGGAAACCGCATAACAAATGACAACCCATAAACTGGAAAGTAAAACATGCTGTAGCAGTGGTGGACAAATCTGACATGACAGCAATGTCCCCATCTATGCCCAGGGAGTAAAGGAGGCCTGCCCTGCGTTTGAAGTTTATTTGAGAGAGTAAACAGTAAGTGCTTCTCTTGTATTTGTCTTGCAGAATTAGCAGTGTGGCTAGAAATTGCTCTTCTGGGAAAGGCTTTACATTTTATGTTCCACATCTTCTTGGGAATTGTTGGCACCTATGTCTAAATCTTATCAGTAGGTTTTACCAGCTATCTCCTTCCTCACTCCAATTAGCATAGAGAGAAAAGCGCATTCATCTTTTTCTTCAGGGGCTGAACAAGGTGAGAGGAGCAGCAGATAATACTGGATGCATCACAGGAATTTTTAGACCTACAATTGCATGCACTACACCCTGCAGCATAGGTTTTGAGTTCCTGGTGCTGTCCAGTCTCAGAGATCTTCTACAACACATAATCAGGAGGATGGCAAACAGAGATGTGTATTTCAAATAGCGAGAGTGGCCTCTATAAGTTTTCAACAGAAACTTGCTCACCTCCTTAAGATAAGACCCAAGCTTTTCATATAAGAGTGTCAGTACTGCATCAGATCAAAGATCCACCCAGCTCTATTGTGCCTCTGACAGCAGCCCCTGCCAGCCAAGGAGAGCACTCATCTGAATTTGAAGATACACCTCGAGAAAAGCGTGCAGTGGCATTCCCTACAACATTTCCCCTCCTAAATTCCAGTCATAAGGTGTCATAAGGACATCCAGAACTGGGGGCTTCACCTGGACCATGGATTTTAACAGCTCCTGAAGGATTAAGACTCCATAAATGTACTGGTTCCTTTTTTAACCTATTACACTTTCAAAAACACAGGCCCAAGGGTCACTTCTTCCTCCCCATCAGCTCACAGGGAAGAGAGAGACAGTCAGACCATGCAGTCTCTTCTCTCTGGCTGCTTGGCTGTGCCTCTTTTGGAAATTTCTTATGATTGCTGAGGTGACACTGGAGAAAGGGGTAAGCAGGACTTCTGTTTTCATCATGTTTAAAAACAAACCTCCAACACCACCCAAGCAGTCCGGCAGTAAATGGAATTGTATCCATTCTTACAAGTCCTGGGTGGCAGATGGGTATATCAGATGTGTAACCAGTAGTGCTGCAGAACAGGGTTTGATCCATGAAAAACCAGATTCCTCACAGAGTGGCTCTGCTATGGAAAATAAAGCGGAGTCTTTCTCGAAGAGATTAGAAGGTGCTGAAAACAAGTTTGCTGGTCTGCAAATTAGCTGTGCTGGATATGTTGGCATGTTTAATATGTTGTTCAAGGAAAATAAAGTGCTACAATACAAGATAGACAAAGTAGATAATGAGGCCAGAAACAGGATTTCTAAGAATAGTTCTGCGTGTCTGAGAAAAGCAAAACAGGGAAAGGAGATGTTTGCTCTGCATGGTGGCCTGAGGATCTGTAGTACTGGGGGGAGGACTGGCTGCTGATTTCTTTGATTTCTGCCAGAAGAGCACCATTCAAAAAGCAATATATTTTGCAGGAGCTGATTGCCCAGCATAGGGGGACCTTCCACACTAATGGGAAGCTCCCAGAGATAGAACTATCTCGAAGGTGGGTCAAGGCTGGGGAAGAAACTCCCCTATCTGCTCACCACTTCTGCTCCAGAGTGAAACAAAGCTTTTTAACTTTGTCTTCTCTAACAATTGCTCATAAATTGCCAAAAAGCTGCCTGGTGCAGCCTCTTACCTTTGGGATGGGGTGAGACTCTCCAGGGGCTGCTGTGATTCATGCATGGGTGGAAAGCTCCGCAAAGTGACAAGTGATCCCCATAGCCTCATTTATGTGCTCTGATGTTTTATTAAACTGACTCCTCCTTGCTGAACACAGCACTTACTTGTTCATTTCACATATTTTCTCATTTCAGTTGAGTCAAATAATCCCATTAAACTAGCTCTGAGGTACTTCTCTGAAAGCATTTCTCTCAGACAAATATTATATCAGCCAGATTATAATAACCAAAGTATGAAGAAATTCTCAAAATCTGTTTTCTTTTGCACTCATGTTCCTCTGACATCAGCCTGTCCATTTTTCCCAAGTTTAATCAATATCTATTGAGTATTATTCTGGTATCTCTTAATTTGCATGTGAGAGTAAATATGCACAAATTTCTATCCTGATATCACATTTTTTTTTCCTTGCAGTTTGCTGTTTCTTCCCCTCTCTTCCATCTGCCAGTATGAACAGGACCTAGTTCAGAAAGCATCTTCAGCATCTCCGGCTCATGAACCTCAGTGAAGCAGCTGTTTAAACTGCCCACATGGTTCCTGAATAGAGGCCAGATAAAATGCACGTTTGATTCTTTCTAAATCAGGGTGTTAGAGTTAACAGAGGCCACTGCGCAAAGCCTTAGCAAGGCAGCTTGTTGGAATCGGGACCACTCACCTCTGTTACAGTGCTAAAAGCACTGGGTTTCTAATCCTGATGTGCTTTAACGTTGCATAAACAGACACCTCCCAGTGCCTGGTGAACAAGAGCAGTTGAGGTGCATACAGCAACTGCTCTACATTTACAGCCCCAATTCAGCTTGTTTGGGTATCCACAAGTTGCATGTCAATAGGTTTGTTCCCATTCCCCTGCCGCATTCTTGTCCCTTCTGTCACTGAATGCTGTTGCAGTGGATGACAAACAACTCCCCACATTAAAGGCAAGCAAAGGTCATATTGCTGCTTTGTTCTGGAAGCACAGCTACTCCATTTCATCTGCTGCGAGAGAAAACACAGTCCTTGAGAATTCTGGGCTGAATCTGAATTATTTAGATACAGAGGGCAAGAAGTGGGGGCATCATCTTGCAAATGCCCAGGGCAAGAGCAAAACGGACTGACCCTGGAGCCCAGCTGCCCTGGTACCAGCACAGTGGTCCACAGGCACCAGTGCCGGGCCTGGGGATGGCAGAGATGTTTTGTAAATTTTAGGAATTACTTCAGGAGAAGGGTATGGAGGGAGTGTTCAGAATTCAGAAACATCTACTTTGATGTTGCATGCTTTTCCCCTGTCATTCAAACACATGTTTTTTTGTTTAAGGATGATTAATATATTTTTAATGTTTTTCCTAACTGAAGGGAAGCCTGTGCTATATATTAAAAGAGTCTAGAAAAACACCCCGAAAGCTGAGCTGGCATAAGTGGGTAGCCTGTATGTGATGTTTATTATGATTTTTCCTTAAGATCCTTGTCTCCTCATTTTTCACTGTTTCTTTTTGCATTTGTCACTGCCCTGTTTGAGGCATCTTGTCTTCACTCCCATATTACTCCAACTCCCAAGAAAAATTCAACCCAAAACACCCTTTGAAAAAGCTTTGGCAAGTACAAGAATGAGCCAAGCTGCAGGCAGAGCTTTGCAGAATTTACAGAGCACTGACTTACTGCCACTGCAGCTGGACTGGCCAAAAAAATCTGGGTTTGCTAGTGCAGGTTTCAGGGTGTTTGGCAGGTGTCTGGATTAGGGAACAACCTGGACCATTCATGCCTGGCTATGGCAGACCCAAAGCTACTGCTCCAGCAGGGGAAGAGGAGGTTTTCCCTGGCAGTCCCATTCCAGGGCTCTGCTCCCCCAGCCCTTCAGAGCCCCTGTCCCAGGTGAGCGCTTTCCTCCCCGCCACCTCCTGTGCATGGAAACTCCATGCCAGGGTCTAACCCTGAGTGCAAGCAGGGTACTTGTGGCAAGTACCCCTTGCCACCAAAGGCAAGGGGGTTATTTGGTCTCTCATGATGACATTTTGCAGTTTCACTGGGGATAACCACAGATCAAGGTTGTGCTTGACACAAGGAAAAAAAATAACAGCAGAAGTTTGTCAGCAACCATGCAAAGTAAACAGTTCTGGAACTGGATTCACACTTGTTAAACACTGGAACAGGGGGAGGTACCAGATTTAGCAGAAATAGCTAAATCTGAGCTCAGGCTTATGGGTCAGGTGAAACAGCTGCTTAAATGTCCAGAAAAAATGACTGCTCTGCTGGCATGTGGCACAAGCTGTAACATTTATCAAAGAAATAAACATGAGTACTCCATGAGGTCCTCAAATCCATTCACTTCTATTCCTATCCTTTTCACCTTGCAGATAAGACAAAAAACCTCATTATATTTTACTTTCCTAAGTTTTATGGCTCTGACATATACTCAAAATGATTGCCTTTGCTGCTATTAACTACCTGCCAGCACTCTTATTAGGGTTCATTTAGGAATAATCTATTACCAAAAAGGAAAGGTCCAAGTTTCAAGGATGGATTATTTAAATCACAGCATGCCATTCTGCAGCAACAGGAAGACAGCCAGTTCCCCCCACCAGCACCTTTCAGAGCTGCTCAGTGGGGGAAGAGGCAGCCCATGGGAAGGTGTATTGAATTTCCAGATGGAAAACTAATGGCAGAAAACTCAGGTCACCACAACTCTGGACAAGTGCAAAAGAGCAATATTTCACTCTACTGTGAAGAATCGTGTATAAAGAATATACATTCTGCACTATCCCTTAAAAACTATCCAGGTAGATGGATGACAAGAATATTTAAGAAAGCATATGCCATGCAATAGTATTTGCATGGGGAGTATTCTTACGTGCATTTATAAAATAGAAATAGAGAAATTACTAATATAGTCAAGATAAAAACATAGGCAGAACACAAAGTACAAAGCTACTCTAAACCACAGGTAACAATGCATATACCCATTTTTCTTTTCTTTGATTTGAAAAAATTCTCTAGAAACTTAAATGTATGCTTGAATGACAATTTAACAAATATTATCATTTATATTACTATCCAAGTACCTTTGACGGTTCACTCAGGATATTTTTCATCCAGTTTACTTTTTAAAATGCATTTAAGTGTAAATATTTTTTGGAAAAAAAAAAAACCTTAAAAAAAGCTAATGGAATAAGTGGGGAAAAAATCAAGTCATGTTGACTGACACACAAAAAGTAGGTTTTGTTAATGTTATATTCATTACCTTAGAAAACGTTTTACAGGAAGTGTAGTAAATCCACCACAGATGTGATAAAGATTAAAACCTCTTTTAAAGCAAATCTGTCCATTTCAAATAACCCAAAAGGCATGTGCAACATTTCTCAGTAATTCTCCAAGCAAATAGCTGACGAAACAAACTCAGTATTAAACTGAAGCATTTCAGAAAGTCTAAGCAAATACAATCCTGTAAATCAGGGTGAAAATCACAAAATCCCTATTTTTCCCTTCATCTCCGAGAGACATTAAAAAGCACTTAAAAGGTGATTTGGAATGGCAGCCCATGGTGTGTACTACCATGACGCACAAAACCTCTCACAGTGCAACACGCCGCAAGAAGAATATAAGCACTTCATTTCCTAAGCGCACTGGTTAAATTAAAAAAAATAATTTTGAAAAACAAGTACCTAAATTAAGAGCACATTATTTGATACACTTAAGGGAGGAAATGTTACTATTTTATCCATATTTCATTTTGGGTTTTGAATAGCCCATCTTTAGGTGAAGCAGAGTTAAATCTTTGCATTCAGCACACCTGTAAATGCTCCAGCTGGGTCTTGTAAACCTGAACACCACAAATGGCTTGCAAAATTCTGATTACTATATGCATATTAAATCGGCATTAACATTTTTTCCTAAAGAATTATGTGACAGTGCAGTAGAGTTAAACGAGAGTTTAAAAATAAAGAATTAAACCAGCCACTTCATCATGATAATGTTGTATTTCATTCTGCTCCTACAAACAACCCCAACCTGCAATTTTCCATTAGGATTTCTACCATTTTCCTGTACATTTAACCAATATTTTAAGCACTTAGTAAAGGAGTATTTAGATCAACAATAGACAGTCAGAAGAAAACATACAGGTATATTTTGCTATTGCTTTGGAAGATATGGTATAACCTGATCATTGCATACTCCTCCCACACGAGAGCTGCAAGGGAATACAAAAAAGTTGAAATGGTGCAGCAGAAGAGCAAAAACAGCCTTGGGACTGAAACCTGCAAACATTTGTTCCCATGATTAACTATTCTGCCATGAGGAATTTCATTTGAATCATTAAGAGTACTCAAAGTATCAAAGTTAAATACATACATAAGTATTTACAGGCTTGGACTTTGAAAAGAAACAGCAAAGAAACTCTGTCCCTATTTTTCTTTGTCCTCAGCTGAGCTGATTCCCATCCCTAACAGACAGGAAAAAGACAAGCCATTGGATGGGAGCTTGCCCTAGGTACACAGAATTTCAATTTAGATTTTTAATTTGAAGAAAAAGTTATCTCTCCCCCAACAAAAGCAGTACAAAGAAAATACATGTGCAGATTGCAGCCCAAGAAACAACCATATATAACATTAAATATTTGCTTATCTTCTCATGTTAGCTTGGCAAGAATTAAATTTGCTACTCATGACTACTGCTGACATTCCAGGTTCATGCCAAGAAATGTATTTATTACCACACACTGCCATCTTTTATATAACATAACATATGTGTGTTTATATGCATATACATATATGCATACACAGTCAAAAAAGAGCTGTGCCATAAATAATAAATCAAGTGAAAGTAATATTTAACCCACACCCCCCAAACTTGCTAATAAACACATGCAATGTATAGATAAAACCTATGCTTGACTTTCATCATGATGTAATTGCTATTTCAGATCAAACTGAGAAAATTAACATGCCAGCCAAACTAACATGAAGGAGGCTAATTTGGCCAAAACATTCAATTTCTCACTTTCTTTATGCAATAAAAATATTACTGAAAAATTCCAATTATGTAAATAAGGTAGGAATAAATAAAGTGTTAAAAATATAAATCAGTTTCAATGGAAGAGGAACACACAAGAGTATGAACTCTGCTTCTTAATCAGGTTAATTCTCTGCTGAGAAAAAGAGTGCACAGATTGGGAGATGCCAAAAAGAGCACAATGCTCCAAATACAGCATGGTGCATTACAACGGAAAAGTAACCTTTCTTTTCTTAAAATAAAGCAATGCAGTAAGTAGATAGACTTAAATGCTTAAAAATTTTCCCCATGGATAACATACATAATTTGATGCATTATACTGTACATTTCCTCCAAATTCCTGTATTTGGACTGAGTCAGTTGTAATGTGCTATTTCTCAACAGGAGCTTGAACAGACATCAGGTCTTTCACTCATCTGTGACTGTGCTATTTTCTAACAGCAATAACCAGGAACCAAACCTGCTTCCAATAAATTCCCTGATGTCCCATGTCTACAAAAGCACAAAGCACTGGCCCGAGTGGAGCCCAGGGTGCAACAGCCATGGCACCGACTCGGACAGAGCCCAGGCCCTGGGATGTATTTGCATTCTCTGCTGCCCAGAAGCGGGATATGGTCAGTGTTGCATCAGGGCTTGAGAGGACTGTGTACCCAGATGCCCAGGGACGTGCTGTGTTGGTACCTGATGCCGTGATACAACACTCTTGGGCCCCTGTGCTTGTTTTGTTCCACAAAAAAGGGTATTTACTTGAGTGAAGGGGTTCTCACCTGCTGAAACACTCCTTGGAGTTGCTGGGCCCACTTGGTGTAGTTTAGGGGAGGTAAAACAAGCCCCAAAGCAGTTCTGAGCAGAGACTGCCATGTCTACACCATTTTTACACCCATGTATTGGCTCGATTCTTTCAAGGCAAGCACAGCTCACCTGTAACTGAGCCTGGAGCCTGCAACACCTGCAGTGACTTGTAGAGTTCACATGATGGCAACCAGCAGAAAGACAAGTAGGCTCCTCATGTCACAAATCTCTCTGGCCAGTATCAAATGTTTATGTAGTCCAAGGCCACATCAACTATACAAATTAATGTAAAGTTCACCATAAAAAGGAAAATCAAAACATTTTGATCAATACACAAAATTCCCCAGAGTGCACCCTCAGGATTTCCTCTAACGAGATAGAGCAAAATGCCCACAAAATGTAGACAGCTGGTAATAACATCATGGCAAGGAAGCCTCTATGGATTGCTTAGAAGCTCAAGTACATTTCAATTTAAAAATGCTTAAGCAAACTACATAAACTGAGTGCAAATCATATTTCCTTCTAAATAAGAAAAACTACTTACAGGGAGACTGGAATATACAGTTTTAGAATTTGTTTGCATAAGAAAGATGTACCCTAAATTTTGTAATCTACAGTGTGAATAGTATATATTTAAATGACCCTTTATAATTTTTCATCCTGCTCCTTTAAATGTTCCTTTCATCAGCAGAAACAGAGGCCTTGATGTCAGCAATTCCAAGGAAACAGAGTTCCTTGTTCCTTCTGCAAGAGCAGTGCAAAACTCAGTGCTCCCCAGGAGGTACCCCTGGAGCAGGGATGCTCCTTGGCCTGCTGCAAGCTGGTGGCTCTCGTTCTGGCACAGCTGTCCCTGCTGCACACTGTTTTATTCTGCATGTGAAGGTCTCAGAACTTGGCCTAATTTTAATTTAAATTGGAAAATCACAACTGCCAATGTAATAATACACCAAAGGCAGAACTAGACAAGCAAACTACAGGTTCCTGTCTGCCTTTCCTGATACAAGCCAGCTGCAATTTCAGAAACAAAGTGGACACTATCCATAAAACTCTAGTTCTGTCACCAAAAATAAGAGCAGTCAGTGGAGCAACCAGTAACTTCTGTAGTAGGAATTCCCACAATCGGCATTTCAACATAGAGCTCATAAAAAATATCCATCTATCTAATAAGAAAAATCCATTGGGGATTTTTTTCAAATTCAAAGTAATTTATCATCTCCTGAGAGGTATTAGGATTGCATTTTGATGTTCCTCTGGCATAAAGCCACCCAAGAAGCAGTTTAAGGAGACAGTGGAGACACTTTAACCTGTGTTTTGGGGACCCTGGCTTCTCCAGAGACATCAAAACATCTCTCAAGCTCCACTGATCTCTGCAGCAGGTTAAATAGCAGAGGGAAAGGGATGTATCCCATCCCTGAAGTCCCAAGTGTCCCCTGAGCAAGCCCAGACAGGGCTGGTTGCATGTGGGTTAACAGCTCCACTTGATGATATTAAAGGTCTTTTCCAACCTAAATGATTCTGTGAGACACTGAGCATGGTACCATACAGCCTGGAATATCCCTTTGGCCAGTTGGGCACAGCTGTCCCTGCTGTGTCCCCTCCCAACTTCTTGTGCCCCCCTCCATTCTACTCCCTGTCACAGCATGAGAAACTGAGAAGCCCTTGACTGGTATAAACACTGCTCAGAAACAACTGAAAATATCCAAAACAGAGCACTGTACCAGTAGTACTAGGAACAAAATCGATTCTTCCCCAGCTGAAACCAGGATAACAGGAATCGCTCCCCATCCAGAGACAATTTCTTCCCTGCACTGTGTCTGCCAGTAATGGGTACCAGAGCAGCAAGAGGAGACGTGTGGGAGCTATAGCAAGCAGCTATGGAGCAATCTTCTTGTAAGAACACACCCTTCTGAACCCTTAGCCCAGGATCTGAACATCTGCACTTACATGTGTTCTGAGCTTTTAAGAACCTTTGGCTGTATTTTAATATCTGTAATTATTTAATTGTAATAGCTGTCCATGGGATGTGTTTTTTGTATAAGTCTCAGACAAAGTCTGGTAATTTGGGGGATTTAATTAAACAACAACCTGGAAAATCTTACTTGAAAACTGACCAAGGTAATTGAATGTGCAGGTGACTGTCACCAGTGCAGTTGCTGGTCACCAAAGAGTCACCAAAATAATTTATGAAACTTAAAAAAAAGGAGAAGAAACTGCCCCTCCTCAGTTTCAAGCTGATGAATGACACATGTGAGTGTGCCCTTAAACAAATAAACAAAACAAAAACAAAATGAAAAAAGATTTCCTGATTAAATAATGAGCTATTGCCTGGAACAGCAAAAACACATAAACAAATACAGTGACTGTGAGAGCTAAAATGAGGGGAGAAAACTGTTTCAGTAAAGAGCAGGATCTTCTCCAGAGCACGAGCTGCGAGCAGTAAGCCGAGCCCACGTCATCGGTATGGTTGGCACCAGCTACTACTGAGGCCATTAGTTACTAAAATGTGCTGACTTTTTTTTTAGCACTGACCCAAGTTCCTTCCATCTCCTGGAGTGAATTCCTCTTTTTTTTTTTTTTTTTTGGTGGGTTTGTTTTGGGATTTTTTTTAAAGTAGCAACACAAAGAGTTGGAACAGGTTGATACGGTGATGGCATCATGTTTTGATCTCCTGCTTCAAACAAAAGATGCACACCCAGCTATCAAAATAAAGTGAACTTTGTTTAACACTACTTGCCTGACTTTCCCTTGCCTTTTACCCTGCGTAGTCACACAGAACTGAGCCAACAGGATGTAAAATGCTACCCAACCAGAACCATCCACAATGCAGACATTTGATACCCATGTTGCCTCTTCTTGTTTCTGGAGTCCTTTTATAAATGCCCTTTCTACCTTACTTATCTTCATAATATTTATGTCATTTTAAAAAAAATAACAAACTCCCATCTAACTCACACTGTCAGGATAGGAAAGTCATTTTTCCAGGACAGCTTCTCTTCCTCTCTCTCAAAGAACAACAGGCTATGGCAAGTCCCAAAGCAGGTGACTGACTTGCAGAAATGTTTTGTGCAGCTTCTCTGTTAAGCAAAAACAACCGCAGCTGCTACAAAGGTATCATTATATGCAGTATTCTTTTAAAAGGCATAGTTATAATATCAATGTGCAATTAGGAGCTTCCACACCACCTGTATTTTAGCCTTGCCCAACCAGAATACGCCAATGTATATATTATTCACAGGGATTCCAAACTTTTAGATATCTCAGTCTGGGAAAACAAACAACATTCCCCCTGCTCCCTCCAAGCTTCCCATTTCCTATTTCTGCAAGGCAATAAAAATACTTGCAAAAGTTTTTGGACAGTCTCCTATCTTTTCTCCTGTTTGAGGAGAAAAATAAATGTTCCTCAGAATCCTTATAACAGAGAGAGGTTTAAAATAGTTTCTAAAAGATTTTATAGCATCTTAAAATATTCTCTTTTATCTTTTATATTTTTCTTACAGTGTCTGTAGATTATGGGCTGAGTTTAAAAAACCCTTGGGTGCTACTTTTGGAGTTGAGAGTATGCATATGGTGCACACATTTCCAGCTAAGTGATGACTTCCATGAGACGTAGTACTACATGTGGGTGGGATGCTGGCAAGTAACAGATTTTAATGTACAATTCAAATAAGGGCATGAAAATCCAAGTTCTGCAATAAAAGAAACATGTCGAAATTCAATGGGAGAAATTTATTTATTCTGTGCCTTCAAAAGAGCTGGGAATTTTGGTTCTGTCCTGAGGCTGCACAAAATGGCTACATGGAAAATCTGTCTCCAACCAAATCTGCCCAGGATTGCAGGCATTAGGCTGGTTTTGTGATGTCATCTAGAGTATTGTTTCACAGAAAATATGGAATTGATTGCATTTTGCTAAGTGAAGTGGAAACAAAACGATTTCTCATGCTCAGATGTAACCACTTCAAAATTAGGGCTAATGCATCTTTCTGCCCTCCACAGGAACCTCTCAACCTGTAAGTGCCTCCAGCAGCCTGGAATGAGGTGTGCTGATCTCAGGATGCCAGGCAGTAGCCGTGGCCACAGTAGGATGAGCATGGTGTGGTCTTTCCAGCTGGAGTAGCAACAGTACCAAAATTCTTTGCCCAAGGCACTTGCATAATTAGGGATGGCTCTGATCATTAGTGCTGGAGAAGCAGTTTTATTGTTTAGCAATTTATCCAGTATGAGGAACATGCTCAGCTCTGTACAGTACATAGCTCACATTTATTTCCTTCCCCAAGGAAAGTATAGATTGACCACACTACGAAATGTACTGTGACTGGGACATTGTGTCCCAAAAATCTTACAACATGCTCTGCTCTTTGTTGGGTAGACACTGTTACTGAATTGTGTTATAGCTCTGCATTAATAAAATATTTTTAGGTCTTTAAGAGTGCTGACAGCATAGTACATAACAGATAACCACCAGATTCTTGAAAGTTTAGCATCAAGTTTGTACAGACCCAAGTGATTTACCAACAAAACTCTTAAAGGAAGTATTTATTTCTTGAAGAAAGAAAAAGTAGGGGTCTGTTTACTACAAATATGGGAAGACATTCTCACAAACAGAGGGGGTGAGTGGTGACAGCACAAGGCATAGGAACGTAAGTGGGAGAAGGATGAAAAATTTGGGGGATGTGGTATCATGAAAGAGCAAGAGGTTATGTAAAACTAATGAGACATGCAGAGCCCTAAAACCACATGCTATTACCCAGGGATCAAATCCCACAAACATCCCATGCAATTTAAGAAAATAATTTTTTCTCATCACATCTAAGACATACAGTATAGTAGGAAAATAGTGTCTCCTTCTTTTTAAGCTTGGCACATCATCAAAGTCTCCCATGAAGTCAAAGAAAAGCACCTCCACCCTAAACCGAGGCTTCTACATGGGGAAAGAAAATATGTTCCCTTCAGTGGCTATTTCTACCAAAGAAAGCAGAAACTAGGTGAGAGACACACAGAGCCATCAGCTCTTCCCATTTCACCTTAATTAAGCTGGAATTCAGCCAGGACACTACTCTTACAACAAGGCTATCAAAACCTGAGGTGATCCAGTCCAACCCGTTCCCAAAGATGACAGCTTTGGAAGTCCACCACTTCAAGCTCTCGTTTGCCCCTGACTCGGAAGGGCTGTGCCTCCCAATAGCCCACTGGGCCAGGGCTCTGGTGGCTTCCCAGCCAACGGTGGAGGCCTGGCCCTCGCCCTTGCCTGGGAGCTGGCGGCTCCCAGGCCAACGGGGAATGGCTGCAGACTTGAAAGACACGCTGCTTAAAAGGCTCTCTCATGTTTCAGCTGACCATGTGTTTTCTCTTAGTACCCTGTGAGTTCAAATACCTCTGTATAACAGAAGTCAGACTGAAAAGGCATTGTGCATAAAATAATTCTTTTCCGCGTTGGTACGAGCCTTTGTGCTCTTTAAAAGCATATACAAGTAGGCAGGGTCCTATTCACACCGCTTGGTCCATAGATTGCATCTTGTTCAAATTCACTGATAAAAAAAAAGGTTGTAAAGGTTTTCTTTTAAACCTGATCTGTAGCAGCACAGAAATATTTAACAACATCCACATCATTCATAGGTAACTATCTTTTGAGAAAGACCAGATTTCTCCCTCTTCCCGTGCAACCCTGCTAACTCGAGTGCATTTGCCAACAGCAGGATCGGGCTCAAGGGAATGACAGAATTTGCAAAAGCATCCTACCAGGTCCTAAAGCAAATCCAAACCACAGCTGTTTAAAAAAAAAAAAAGAAAGTGTAGTAGTAGTAGTTCTGAAGTACTTAAGTAGTATTGAGGGATGCAAGTTCACCAGTGGCAAGAAATCAGAAATGTGCCAACAAGGTGTTTGGTGAACACACCCCAATTCATTATCTCTGATTTTTATTACTTATTTAATGGTACTGTTTTCACAGTTTATTCAATGCACTCAGAATGCCAGTAAATGAATAGTCACTAAAGTAAAACTTCCACACAGAGTGAGCGAGTAGTCACTGTAGCAAAGTTGGTATTGATTCAACTCGGAAACTGGGACTTCTTGAGGACAACAGCTTAAGAAAGAATTTTGATTAAATTGAGAGGCTCATATGTTACTATGCTTTCTACCAAGTTAGTAATTGTCCACAAGCAAAGATTTCTGCAGCGCTCCTAAAAGTCTTTGCATTCATACTGCAAACTCTGGCACTTTCTAATAGACGTGTAGGACAACGTGGTGGACTCTGCATATTTGATCTCATTGTCTGCTTACCAAGCTAAGCCAGTTGCTCACTCATTGCCATGGGAGTCAGGGAGCAGCTGAGAGGTGTCTTCATTGAGGATTTTAGGTCCTAACTCATGGAAAATTGTAATCTTTTGGTGGTGACTTTCCAGCCTTGCAGATATATAGTCTGGAATGAACTGCAGACGTACAGACACAGACACACACTTTCCCCCAGGCACCCTCAGACCGAGGTGGTGGAGCAGGTTTGCTTCCAAGACTTGGGAGAGCCTTTCAGAGCACAGCCCCACTGTACAGCACCATCCTTGCTCCACAGCCACCACATCCTCCCCCTTGCAGCCCTGGCTTTGCCACTCCCATGTACTCTCTTTTTTTCTATTAAGAGCACACCATAATACAAACAGGATTGCTGACAGCGCCCACAGACTCCAAACTCCTGGAGACCCATGCTTAGATTAATGTCAGGCAGTAGGCATTTAGACAGTCATCCACACAGGTCTGAAATAACTTCTCTCCCACCTCCCTCCTGCTTAATAGCCAACGTCCAAAAGCCAGACAGGCCAAGGATATGTTCTGAGGCAACACAAATAATCCTCTCTTAGGCTACCGGGAGTCCTTTCCCCAAACCAAGTCAGGAGGGCTGGAGGAGCTTCATATTCTTCTGCACCACGGGCATTTGGCTGCTGAGCCACCTGAGCGAACCACATGCCGCAGCTCACAGCTACCAAAGACTTGTGCAGGGCAGCACGGGGGGGTACCTGTTCTCTACCTGCAGATTAATTTCCCAGTTTCTCCTAATCAGCCTTTGTGAAGCACCTCACTGTTACAACCACGTTATTCTGAGTACTGACCCCATTCCCTGGGTTGTGCTGTGGGCTCCTCTTGACAGTCTGAGAAACTCAGTCTGCATGACCTGATGCACTCCTAGGAGTTTTGGCAACTGAATGCTTGTAAAACCCACACTAACATCCCATTGTCATGAAAATTTTTATCATTAAGGAAAATTCCAGTGTTATGAAAGCACGATAATAATTTCTATGTCAGTGTTTTACAGAAGCGTTTTTCATTTGATAAAAATCAATCTGCCTAATTTGTTAAGTAAAACGTTCCCAAGCAAAGGCAAGTCTAACTCAAGAACAGTAAAGATGACTAGAGCTTGTATTGCTTGTATTTGAGCCTGAAACAATTAGTTCTAAGATGGTTATTAATGTATACCTTTCCTACTCTGACTCAGCCTTCTGTGCGTTTCTTTTCCTTAATATTCCACTTTATACCATCCATCCTCTCTGTTCACACAGAAACCTGAGACTGGCAGCCTTTAAGAAGCACGTTAGCTGGAAGAGTTAGAGGTATATTCCAGATCTCACGTATTAAATTCCCTCAGCCTGCTGACCTCTTCTATTCCCAGGGAAAATGCAGGCTGCATCACCGGGCAGGACTTCAAAACGATTAGGGACAGGGATCAGACACCACTGCACCAGTGTCTAATTTCTTTCCTTAAAGAAAGAAAATCTACAAGACATGGTTCAGTTCTCATCCACAGTTTTTCTGGAGCACAACATGTTCTGTGTTGCTATGGGTTATGAACACAAGTTAGGGAAATTAAATAAGTACCTAATCCAAGCATCGCTCAGTTAATTAATGCTGTGCTGTTAGCAGGGCTATAGCTGCATGCGTTTTGTGAGAATTAACAAGATTTGTTTGCATTAGCATGGTCTTACATCTCCCAGGTGACAGCAGGGACCATGCAAGGGGGATTTATGCTCTGCTCTGGCCACGGTCAGCGGTGCCCAGAGGGGCTGGGCAGGGACACTGGCACTGGTGCCCAGAGGCTCTGGTTGTCACCCATCACCTCCAGCACCTGCTCAGGAGGGCACAGCTTGAAGCCAACTGTGTCTGCCATGGGGGAATTGCTGATAGCTTGGCACAGAGAGAGGGGAGATGACCCTCTGGCCTTCTAATTAAATGGACTAGAACTGAACTTGCAACAAAAATAAACACAGCAAGTACACAAATCGGCAACACTTGCGTGACTTTGTGAAGACAAAAATCAAATTACTTCAAGATGATCTTTACAATTATGTTAGCAAGTTCAATAGAGCATTGAAGTTGACAGCTGTAGCTTTGTGTGGTGAGGAGCCACAGAAGGCGGTGACAGAGCTGCTCTGGGCTGCAGCAAGGCCGGGCTGAGCCCCTCTCCCCTCCCATTCTTCAGCCATTGCTCACACAAGCACCATGAAGATCTTCATCACACAGTTTTGGGATGAAAGTTAGAAGTGGCAGCTCTGCTTTGTGTCTGGCACTGGTTAGGCGAGACCTCTACTACTTTTAGTTCACGATTCCCTCCATTTGTCCCTCTTCAGTTGTTCCTCTCCCCAGCTTTGCAAGCTCCTCCAAATACAAGGTTTATAGCCTTGGTTACTCATTTGACGTGGACTACACAAGGATTAGCCGAATGACACAGGCCACGTTATGGGGCAGATTTCTGTAGATCTAAGATGAGGTCCAGATATTCCTCCAGTTTGCTCATTTGCAAACATCTGTAGCAGAACACAGTGATCTTCCACTAAAAAAAACCCGCACAAATAGAGCCAGTTCCATTTGTTTTCCATATATGGGAAGAACTCTCTCTAAACAAATTTAATTCTTGACTCCAAGTGGAATTGAAGATGCTTTTCAGATAAGAAGTGGTAAAATAAAATCGCAAAAGATCACAGAAAATGATGTTGTTATTCTCTTCCTGCAGCATTCATCTAATTTTATGTTTCGCATTGGGGCAGTTTGGCCTTCTCTAAGACCAGAAAGGCAGCAGACAAACAGCAGTTGAGTGGTGGTTAGACTGCACTCATGTAACCCAGCAATCATAATTCAAGGGAGAAAATGATTTCCTGTCAGAAATATAGACTGAAACTGCCAAGAAAATCTCTCCAAAGCTACAAACTTATCACCATTCACCCATCAGACTTGTGATGAAGAGAAAAATCAAAATTGCACCACTTAGTAAACCATGGATGGAATACCATGCAGAGAGAAAGAAAAGAAGACATAGCCATGAAGTCAGCTTGAGTTCCTCTAAATACTTTGTTTTGAAATCACATTTCTAAAAAAATCGGAGTAGGTAAAAATACAGTTGCATTTACAGCCTACCCACTGTGACATTTTTTCCAGACAACTGGCAAGATTTTACATTAGCTACAAAGCCATGTCTTAACAGTCCTGTGGATTCACTCGTCTCTCCGTCCTTGGTGCCAGAACATTCATGTGTGATGAGGGCTTGGGTTGGCTCTAGGACATGATGCACAGGATGTGCATCCAAGGGAACACCAACCTGGGAGCCGGTGCTCGGGTAAGGATTCAAACCTCCCCAGCTGCAGTCCAGCTTTTGTCAGGTTTACACTGGGAGTGCAGTTGTTTCAGAGTGAAGTAACCAAGAAAGGAAAGTTTGAGAGGTGACATCCCCTGAGCTTTTTCAGAAGTATTTGCCCAATGACAGCAAATTTCTCTCCCCAGGAGAGGGTGTTCTGCTCCTTTGGTACCAACAGTGGGAAAATGGAAAAAAGCCTGCACAGTGTCATTTCCTGATTAAGCTACTCGTCATAACCTGTAACCTCCTTCATCTATTCTAATCTATTTTGTTCTATTGTGTTTTTCTTTTTGCAGTTTCATCTGCTGAGCCCAAAGGACATACAATTTACAACTGGATGGCTGGTTCATAGACGCATTATCTCATGCAGCATCAAAGATTTTCAGATGTGAAACCCTCGTCCGTTTTTTCACACTGGTATCCATAGCAGATAAACCATCATCACTAATGCATTATCCGATGTATTATTTCAACATCCCAGAGGAAAACAGACTGCAAATTCAATTATCTGTTGCCACAAGTCACTTTGTTACACCATGAAAACAAAAAACAAAGCAGATTTTTTTTTCACAGAGCTCCAGAACACAAAACTTATCAAGAAATGAGAAACACAGTAAGAGCTGAATCTAACTGTAAATTCTGACATATATCCACTTATAATGATTAATGACTGAGAAGAGGAAAAGAGAGGCTGCATGCACAAATGCAAGCCTTAACTGACATTAAGACATATAGCTATTTTAAATATTTTTCCTTCTAATTACCTGTGTCCTACTACTGTAAAATATTCACCATACAAAACCCGACTGGCTCTACTGCCCCTCTCAAAAGCAGCAGGCAGTCAAATAAGCTTTGAAAAGCCAATTCTAATGCCACAAATTAAAGCAGCACTGCTGTTTCTTCCATAGAAAATCCAAATAAAGCTCATTTACTTCTCTTGTGAGTATAAGACAACAGTATTAACATCACAGCAGAGTTTTTCTACAGCAATATATGAACAAAGACCAAATGCTCAAACCTGCAGTCACTATTACAGCCTCCATTAGATTTACTTATATTTCAGTGGGAGCACAACTCATTTGACTCAAGGAAAGAGTTTTGGCCACACTAACTCAGCTTGTTGACCATTTCAAGAGTGATCTCCAAAAGACATAAAAAGGACAGAGCTCCAGGGTGCACTAGTAAATAGCAGTCAGGATGTAGCACTTTGCTCACTACTTCCCAAGGACCAAAATTACTTTTGCTGGGCTGAACGGCTCATTTTAAGATGGCTTTACAGCTACAGCATGGCCTTTTACACCCTACATGACCAGAACAACTGCTTGCACAGACCAAAGCCACCAAACACACCATGACATGGGCTGTTTAGGGTTTTGTTGAGGTGTGTGAGGCAGGGTTTGGGTCATACCACGGGTCCCAGCAAGGCCACATCTGGCACACAGCAGGTGCCTAGCAACAGAAAACAAACCCCATCCCTTAATGCCCCCGATACAAAAAGTTTAATGGTATGCTGATATTTTGGGATATTCAGGTGGCCTCTTTGCTCCCCATTATCATATAAGATGGAAATAGTATCATTTGTCACTGGTTCCATGCCACGTAGCACATCTGGAATCAGGGTGTTGGCGGTGTTTGTGTTATGCTCTCAGCAGGAGACGATTTGCTGGTAGAGATCATGTCAGCACTGCTGGAGATGAAAACATCCAAAATAGTGTCCATGACTGGCAACTTTTATTTTGCAACACATGTCAAACTCCTGTCTGTGACGTGGCACAACTAGCTATCGTATGATGTAAGGGCTACAGCACATATTTTAACATACAATGCAATTGTCTGGGAGAAGTTAATTTGACTCCCCACTGCGAGACACATTTCGTGACAACCAAGTCCTGAAAAGTGCTCTTGCTCACTTAAAGCTCAGCTGAAAGGGCTTCTTACAAGGCGGGACGCACTGGGCAGAAATTTCCAGAAGTGAACTGTAAATGGAAAACCTTTAAGCAAACACAAATATTAACCAAACTGGATGCAGAATTACTAGCTTGGGTTGGGCCTCCTCAGAGTAATGAAGCAATTCCCTTAGAAATGCCTCTATATGTTCAGAGTCTGCTCTTAGAGTGGATTAGCCATGTTGTCATCTTATGTGAATACCAGTCTTTGCTTGGGAAAATGAATTAAGACCACACCAAAATGACTCCAGTGAAGAATTCTCAACAGCACTTCTAACCTCAGGGATGCTGTTAAAACAGCAAAGGGAACCAGCAAAATGCAGACTGGTTTACCAAGGCTGTTTTACTGCACAGCAAAAACACAGTTTATGAAAGCAAAATGCACTGAGGAAACACTGCGATCAGGCCCCAGTGTGGGGATGCAGTTCCTCAAGGAAAGAAAGTCCTTCTTCACCCCTTCCAACATGGAGCTTAGGAAAAAAACACATGTGATCTGAGTCATCTGCTCATTCAGACATGAATTCAGTTTATCCTTGCTGGAAGGATGATCTAACCCTTACCTTCTCCAGACTTTCTCAACAGGGGATCCAGGCACAGGGTAGAGAGGAGCTCAGTGACAGAGGTGAAAAGAAGAAGGAAAAACATACACAAACACACAGAAAAGTGATAATTCTGGAGCTTTCCGCCAGGAAGCCCTGTGCCACTGCACAGCAACAAAAATAACCCAGGGGTTCCCTCTCTGCTCCGGCTCCCTGTGAGGAGCCACTTTAAAGCTTTTAGAACATTTGCAGAGTTTGAGAGAAATGTTTTTTGTTTAACTTCAGCTACTTCAGAAATGCCTGGGGCCTGAAGAAACATATTTTTGGATTGCTCCTAAAGAACAGGCTGAACTTTGAAGTTTGGGGAATTTTTTTCAGATCAAATGTTAAATTAATAAACACCAACATGACAAATCGGTCTGAGAACTACGGAAAAAAATTAACAATCACTAAAAAATCTTCTTGGATTAATTAATTGTGGCATATTGTTACTTATTCTAATATGTTGATGGGTCTGGCACTTCAAGTCCTGTAAGCCACGCCGCATATGTGTTTTCGTGTCCCAACTAAGCACTTTTGATACTATTGCCTATTTTCCCCTACAATATAAAAGGCATATCATCACCAGCGTCAGTCTGGGTAACAATGAGATCACAACTAGTTTACTTACAGATGGTTCAAGAAATGCACACAGAAATTCAAACCAGCTGGAATTTAAATGACTTTGTACACAGCTTATTTATAACAGAAGTTTCATCAATGCCACTGAATTTACCTTGCACTTTTTTGTTGATTGAGGTGTCCCACATGACTTATTTACTCTTCACTGTATTGCAAGAAATGGCTGGATAAGGAACCCTTGAGTCCCTGGGAAGCCATGGGTCAGTCGGCTGCAAGCCACACACAGACTATTAATTACAGCTCCGTGGTCAGAGCCCTCTGCTAACACTGCAAACAGGAACAGGATCGTGCCAGTATTGCCACATCCACATTTTTGTATTCTCGCCTCAATTTTCCTCACCCTATTTTCAGAAGGAAAACCATGATTCATTCTTAATAGGTGCCCCATTAAGTAATTAAAAAGCGATAATGTAAAACACCCTCCCTCTATAAATACTGGTAAACAACAGTTTGCTCACTGCTGTAGTTCCTTATCATCCCATACTGGATGCATACTGGAGCTATAGAGGGGGAACTATACAATATACTTCCCTGTAGATTTCAGAGACTTTTTTTTCAGGAATCTGAGGACTGCAATGCCTCAGCAGTCCAGAACTGTACCTACAGGAACCAATGGAGCAAATGTGCTTCTCCCAAGATAACTAATTTATTTTAAAAAAAAACTCCAAAATTTTTTTCACCCTCTCAGATTCTCATTCTCACCCCTCTATTCTCATTAACACAAGCCAGGTTAATTCCTAGCATGGGATGAAGCTGAGAGGGGAGAGTTCCTACTGATTTTCTCCCTGTGGACTCCTACAGCAGAATCACATCCCTGGCAAACGCGGTCCCCGTGGAGGGCCAGGTCCAGAGCTCGCACTGATGGACAGGGTGCTTTGATTAACACCACAAGCTCCTGACCCAGAACATCAGCGCCCTGAGGAGGATTCCAGCAAACATCTGTTACCATTAAAGATCGCTGGTTGAGATCTACACCCCGAGAGGGCCAGGGCTGAGGGATTGCATAGTTCCTCTCTGAGCTGAAACTGCACACAGATTTGAATGTTAGTGGAGCAACAGTTAAGGAAATCAGCATCAGAATAAGGAATGAGGAATGTGAAGCTATTCATTTAGTGGTTTCTCTAATGCTTCCCCATTTAATATTTGCAAATTTAATATTTACACATGCAAGCCTTACAAAAATTATGTTACAAGGAACAGCTTCTGTACTTCTTATAATAAACAACCAACCAAAAATACATGGTATGTATAGCAGGGGGTTACAGCTGGGATCCTATATTACTTCTTAGAGTCACTTATCTAAGATCTAGTATCTATAAAAAGCCTCTCTGTTTGCTATTTACACAGGTGTCCTGGAGCATTATATAATCATGTAGCAGATCAACATAGCCTTAGGATCTCAAAGTATAATAAAAGTACATTAGGATCATGACATAGAGGGAAAGAGTTGGCGACCATTTGACACTGGTCTTTTATTCCTTCCAGAAGTTCACCTGGGCAAGAGGATGGATGCCTTTAGCTCTTCATGAGAATAAAACAAAGAAAACATATCTTTTCCTAATCTTGCTTGCCTAGATTTTTTAATTGTACAGTGAAACTGGCTCCTCACATAAATGTTTAAATTTTGCCACTCTTATTTATGCTACGTGGTTCCAGTAAACTTGGCAACAGACCTCCTACAGTAAGGTCCACAAGCCAGGGGTCTGGCAAGATCTCTACTTTCAAAAGTCAGACTTTAAAATAGTAAAGCCATAGTAACTTGAAGTATTCAAAATATACCCCACCAAGGAGGACAACAAGACATGAGAGATGACAGTCTACACAAGGCATAGATGTTTCCACATATTCTCTAACCACAGAGAGGATCAGAAAATATATTACAAATTAAAGCAGATTCTGTGATAAAAATGCCCTCCAGGAAAGGCATCTATCATCCCTTAAAAAAAAAAGAAAAAGGGAAAAAAGAAAAGATTGTGATGTATTATCCATAAAATCCTCCACAATGACTAATCTATCATTTCAGTCAACCAAATCCTGAAGACAAGGTTTGAATATTAACAAGGTAACAACAAAATCCACTAGAATGTAAGAACAAGGGACATATTCAGTTCCTATTACATCTGGCTTCATTAGAGCTTACTCTGCTTTTAATCTGCTGTAATAAAGTCCTTACGTTTGAGTAAAGATCTTAGACTTTGACATGCTCATATAGAAATATATATTGCATGCAAATGACATAGCAAAGGCAACACAAGTACATCAGACCTTGTACTTGCTATGAATGAATGATGTCCTCCATTCATGAAGTCCTCCTGTCATTCTTTTCCAAAGCATCTGCTATGCAGGACCCACATATACTGGCTCTTTACTAGAGAAAACATCAGGATGAATAAACTTTCACCTCACATTCCGTAGGCAGTGTACAGCTGCTGCTTATGCCAGGACATTGCACCCTCTCCCATAATTTTTATCATCTATTCAGATTCCCATATATATATATTAGAAAACTGTAGCAAAAAAAAAAAAAATCCATGTATATAATGCAATGTATCATAATATTTTTACAAACTTTTAAACAAATCTTATCACCTGTTTGCAGGTACAAGCATGTCATCATGCTTATTGAGGATTGCCAGAGGTCATAAGGAACAAGCATTCCACAAAATGCATGTAACTACCAAGGAATTGCTCCCAGACTCCTATCACTGGATTTTGCCTACTTGTACATATATAAATCAACTGGCACTGTGGCTTAAAAGGGACAGAACTGTCCTTGACACAAGCAACCATTTGCCTGCTTGAGAGCTATAGCAACACTAACTCCGAAAGAAAAGTATTTGTTTGACACATCTTGCACTGTTCATTTTCTTCACAGTGTTTTTTGGAGCTGTTTCTTAGGTTATGGTTTTACTTCTAGTTCATTAAGCCCTCAAGCTTGATTTATTTACAGGCCCTTTTTACTCACAAATGTAGTATGTAAGATGAAAATATCAAGGGAATACTTTCATCCAGAAAGCATAAATGCAGAAATATACTCAATATTCTCAATTTTATATGAATGGCAATCAACACTAATGGAGACTGCTAACAAAGTCAACGAATTTGCACACTATAACTCAGTCTTTTCCCCATTTTCTTCAAGTATTTACTAGTTCACATCACACTGAGGGACAACTTTCTTTTTCATGCTGTGAATCCTTTTGCCCAAAGAAAAGCACAAAAATACACCTGAACAGTATTTTATAACATTAATGACCTCAACCTCCCTGCCCCAGGTAATGGCCAGTTCAAGTTTGCTCAGGGATTACCCTTTACTCCTCCGAGGCTGCTGATTTACAAAAAAGCAAAGAGATACTTGAGAAGCCCTAACACTATTTGCCTACCAAGCATTAGCTCTTCTGAAACCAATAGTCATGGAAAGTAAATCCCAGCCCATACTTCAGAAAAGCTGTGTAAAGCTGCAACTTTCTGTATGAAAAACAACAGGAAAACCTACCAGAAAGTGGACTTGCTTCCCTGGTCGAAAGAAGAGGCAGAAGGCAGCAGCAGAAAGCAGCAGCCAATTATTTCAAGGCTGACAAGCTGCAGCTGCAGCTCTCTCTGCCAACAACTGCCAGGGGAGAAGCAGGAGGATACCCTGAGGGACAGGTGGTTTCTGGAAGTGGTCCTTGCCATGGAACCTGTCACTGAAGTCTGGGAGTCAGAGGAGGAACTGCACAGAAATTATCACCTTTTGTTGTGGGGACTGTTTCCTTTGCTCAGGGTGTCCTAGAGACGGACCTTAAAAATAAATCTTTAAAAAAGGTGGATGGTGGGTATGGACTGCTTTACAGAAACAGAACAAAACCAAAAAGAACTGTGAGCCATCTATGAACCCTACACTACAGTTTGCATTTTTTAAATTCCTCGCAATGGATCTGGAATAAATCAGCAATGGGTCAAACTGGTTCAGAAAGTGTTTGAACAACTGCCCACGGAGTGGCCAGAGGTTCTCCGTCAGCAGAGTATTTTGACTGCTGCTGTTCAATTACCATTTGAGAGAGCAGGACTGCTGAGAAAGACAACACAAGGTAAACCAACACTGGCTACAAAAGCAATCAGAGCACCAATATTCACACTGCACAGCCCGGCCCTCAGAGACCTTCCCCAAAGCAGCTTCACATCCTGCTGCTCCGAGCCAGCAGCGTTCAATACAGCCAGAGGTAAGGGGCTTTCAGCAAATCAGGAGAGCCCAAAATATCTCATTTTATCTCTATAATAGAAACAGTAATTGACAAATCATTATTTTACATTTATGAAATATATGATGAGGAACATACCACATGCATTCTAGACTTTCTGTCTGCACTGGAAATCAGCTGGGAAATTAGGAGGTATGGCGTAGAAACATCACTACGAATATACCGTATTACTGCTTTTGCAGCTGCAGTCCCAGAATTTGTTTCACAATAATTCAGTTACCCATGTTTAAACAACCAGCCAGCAGAAGAAAGGCTGATATATTTCATATGCATTCTCTTTGAGCAGGGGGGCCTTCACGTCTGGTCGAAAAATGTCAGGCTCATATGACACCACCAGAGTCAGGAGAGATGCCTAACCATAACTAAAAGCAGAATTTGGCCAACACAATTGGAAAATACCAGCAGAGTATATACAAATGCACACACGCAATCTCATATAAGAGCAGAGCATGAGACAGATTGGATTTTTTAATCACACCTTTAAAGAAAACAACATTTCATGTACAAACCTCTCACTGCGCTCCTACGTGGATCCTTTATCCTACTGCAACATAAACAGACATACCAGAGTCTGGAGTAGGGAAGAAAGGTTTTTTTCTTTTTTTTTTTTCCCCCCATTGAGGATTTTAAACACAGTTTGAAAAGCAAAAGAACAGATCTGGCCTGCCTTCCAAACTGACTTCAATAATAGATAAACAGTTTTAAGACTACCACAGTCAGCAACTACATACATAAGCTTCACATTAATATACTTACCTATATTTTTGAGAGCTTCCTTTTTCCCCTTTGTTTTCAGTTTCCTCGAGCATATAGCCCAGAAGAAAAAACTAGATGTCTTTCCTGATTCACCAAAACCACGCTTTTACAATGGTTTAGATATTATTCCTCAAAACTTCTTACCTAAAGGAAAGCAGCCTTTCTGTCAGTTCCAGTACCAATTTCTACAAGTTTTGTATCATCTTTGTAAGATCCTTCTATCAAACACATCCTTCAGAAAGGAAGGATTTTAGCTTGCACCCTGCGTGCAGTGCATGACTTGAAGCTGCCGTTCACTTCTTCAAGTCTCTGTTTCTGGTGCACTTCCTGGTAACACCTGATGGCTTCACTATTTTGCAAAAATGGAGTGAAACTCAGTACGGGCAAAGCCACAACCAAACACAAAAATCTGAAGATATTACTAAAAAACCAACATTCTGAAACAGCATTTTTAACAAAATTAAACAGATAAACTTTGGTGCAAATTAAAAACAACTCTCTTGTATCTGAGCCCATAATGAGTATTTTGAATACAGATTATTTACTGCTGCCAATAAAGAAGTTTTTTGGTAACTTTTCTGTTATTGGGAAGAGCTTGAATACAATCCAGTCCAAAAAAAATGCTGACTTTCCTAAATAGGGGCTGTGTTTTTGCAATAAAGAATACTGGTCAATATACAAGTGGAGGAAAACTGAACCAGATGTCAGTAATAGGACCACAGAACGTTGCATTTGCCCAGAATCGCTATTTTAAACACACGATGTTGGTCTACTGGTTTGTGGGATAATACATTCTTGGCAGCCAGAAGGAGTTTCGATATGTTAGAAGGTTATCCTTGAGCAAAAAAAAAAAAAAAAAAGGAGCAGAAGAGAGGTAAAGAAAGGCCACTAATTCATCAAGTTACCTACAGCAGAAAAAAATCATGACTTAAAAAATCAAAGACAAGCCAGTCTCAAAACAGAAAGCTTGGGTTTATCTTAATTATTGTTTTCTGCTTTACTTCCTAAATACGAATACTCCATTCATCCTTAACCGCACTTTGCCTTCCTGGGTTTTTTCACGGATTCTTCCCTTCACACACGCTGAGTTTCTGGTGAGCTCCCACCTTGCAGCTCCAGCGCTGTCAGAGCGGGGCAGGGGAACCGCCCCACACACCCCCTGAGCACAAACCCCAGCGCCAGAGGCTCCTCCTGTTGGAAACCCCTGCTCACACCAGGACCTGCTGCCACCGCTGGCATTACTGAAGGAAGCTGTCCACGGGATCAGACCCCACTGTCCCAGTGGCTGCAGGCAGCCCTAGAAACCATGTGCACGCAACTAACATCTACCCAGATCCCTCTCCGCTGACAAACAATCCCAATCACTATCCACTTACCCATCTCCAAAATGCTTCCTAGCTCAGAGTCACACGGGTTTGCGAGTGGGTTTTTGGTGTGGTGTTTGGGTTTGTGTTTTTCTCTTCCTTTCTCCTTAAGCAGTTACATCTGTAAGTCTCCTTAATATTGAAATAAAACTTCAAAATGTACTTTTTATGTTTGGCCAACAAACACTTCCCTGTTTTGCCATGTAGTAAATTTAAAAATCAACTCAGCTCATTGTCTTAACAAACCCTCCTCTGAAAGATAATTAAAACCACTTCCCAATATACAACCAAAGTTTTATTTTTATAGTCTATCTTCAATTATGGCATAATCCTTTCTTTTTTTTTTTTTTAAACCAGTGAAATATACAAATCACACAAGACAGAAATATGTACATTAAATGTACAGAACAGAGGAAAGGACATAGAAGATTTACATATCTGAATGACAAGTAAAATATTTTACATTAAATAGTGTTTTAATAGCTAGGATCATGAGATTCAGTTCTGCTCAGACAGAAGTCGCTAAAAAAGGAACATGAGGTGATTCAGCAAATGAAAAAAAGATCATGGTTTTTGTACAATAAAAACCAAAGTGACATATTCAATGAATTAGTGCTTTATTTATTTCTCTTAAAGATATTCTTTGCAAACATCTGAAGACGAGGGGTAAATATGTCCTTGTACAATAAATTAAGAGCAATAAAGCGCCGTTAAGAAGCTGATAAATGATCAAGATGAATTTAATGATACAGCTTAAAGGCTTGTGAAAAATCAAGGCTTTAGTACAACTAGGCTAAAGTGAAAGGTTTTCCTCACCTGGTTATCTGCAAAACCATTTTCTTAACTTGTAGGATGGGACTGAATTGGAAAGTGGCATCTGAACCAAAGATAAAATCCTGTATAACTACACAGCATGGGGGGGAACACATATTTTTTTAACAAGTAACAATTTTCCGTTCAAAAACTGAAAAACAAGGGCTGAATGCAGCATATTTTGGAGTTGGAAGGTGTCTCCTTTCAGCAATAATCAATAATGCCCTTAATGTGAGAGTGGAATATAAGTGATCTCCAGACTGGTATCGATTCAAGTGCAGGGTGCTGCCTCTTCCAACCACCCCAGAAAGTCCTGAAGTTGGGAAGAGGCTTACTTCTTTGTGATTGTCCTTAAAACTTTTGAATGTTAAAAGTTTTTAAAAAGCAATAAAAAAAACCCAAACACCAAAAGCTTAGAATCAATCTAAACACCTGAAGAGATCTGAAAAAGGAAATGAGGGATGAACTGTCCCTTTAATTTAGATGTTTTATTATTTTCTAAATCATTAAAATATATATGTACAAAAAGCTTTGAAGTATCAGACACCAGAGACCACAGTTCTCCCATATATATGTAACTGCTCGAGTATAGTCTGAACAGTTGTAGTGTATATCTGCAATATATTATCTAAAGCATGTGTATTAAAGACATAGGATGATAAATTTGGTATTGCTGCAACGTTTCATTGAACTATAATAGTCAGTTAATGTTATTAAAATATGAAACTATTGTCTCCTTGAGTGAAAGCGTTCCCAAAATCTGCGAAAAAAATAAAAATCAATCATTCCAAGAGCGGATATCTAATGATTTATTTTCTCACATAAAATTAGAGGAGTTATTTGTCAAGCTGTGTTTTGAAAGACAGCCAGCTATTACACCATTTTAAGGCATTTTCGAATTTGGGGAACTCTTATTTTCTATGGGCTTTCCAGGCTGGGAAACCAAAGCTGTGTGCAAGCAGTGGCCAGCTCTGGTGCTCCAGGCAGCCTGCCCCAAGCTGCTCCACGCCCGGCCGCAGGGAAGGGCTGCTCCGGCACATGAGACACTTGAACGTCACAATCAGCTAACAAGGCCAAATTCTGCCTCGAGGAATATCTTTATTATTCACCAAGGCAGATTTTTTTCTGGGTTTTTTTCCACCTTGCTCGGTTCTAGAACCAGCCCCGGTGACTCAGGGACAGCGCAGTTGAATCCTTTCTGATCCTTTGCTCTTTGCCCTCCGGTGACACTTGGCGGGCAAGCGACACCGCACGTCGTGATGAACATACCCCTTCTTTACAGAGCCCTGCACGCACTGAACAGCTTTATACACCCTATTCTAGGAACTTCTAGTGTCTGAACCTAAAAGTCATGGACAGGTCTGTGTGTTCCTCACATCCATAAGGATTGTTCTAACATCCCAAGCACATTACATGGTTGCTCTGCCTACTGCACATGTATTACGTTCCATGGATCTAAATTAGGATATGTCGGATTTTCCCCTCAAACTACTCTATTGTTTGTAAGAAAAGTCAATTTTTTTTTTTTAACTTTGTAAAATAAATATTCTCAGATTCTCCCCCATTATTGCCAAAAACATAAGCCTCACACAGTTCTGGGATGGACGCAGAGAGGGTTTCCAGGCACTTCTCTTTGCAGCCTTTATATTTTTCTTTTTTCTTTTTATTTTCCTTCCCCCGCCCTTTTTTTTTTTCTTTCTTTTTTTTTTTTTCTTAAAAGAAGACGACAACTCGTTGGACTCTATAAATAAAGTGGAGATAGTCCTGCGGAAAGGGAGAGGGGCCCGCACCCCGTGCTGGCAGGCGGCCGCAGTTCCTCCCACCTCGTCCGTGCCCTATTTGCACACAAACTGGTCCACGATCTCTGTGCACAACTTGCATTTCACGTAGCAGCACCAGTGGAACTTGCAGTGGCAGCGCTCTCGCTGCACCGTCTTGAACTGGTCGTAGCCCCGGCCGCAGCACATGAGTTCGCAGCCGTCCATGCCCTCTGAGGTCTTATTGCAGAGGCGGCCCTGGGTGCCCAGCGAGCCGGTGCTCTCGTTGCGCACGCAGTAGTCGGGGCTGGGGTCGATGTACACCAGGTCGTGGATGGTGGGGGCGTTGAAGCGGCTGTTCACCTGCACCAGCTTGCCCCGGCTGTTGAGCTTCATGGCGGCGGCGCTGTCGTACTTCTCCTTCAGCAGGTCGCCCACCTTGCGGAAGTCAGCCAGCTGCAGCCAGCAGGTCTTGAGGCTGCACGAGCCAGAGACGCCGTGGCACTTACAAGCCACATCGGCCAGGTTGTACACCGTCTGCAGGAGTGGGGAGAGAAGCAGAAGCCACGGTGAGAGACCAGCATGGCTGTGAAAGCATTTATTCCCCTCACTTCCTACCCTCTGTCGTATTCCCACTGGCCCCTCCACAGTCTTCACCCTGGCATCCTCTCCCCCTCCTCCAATACACTGGGAAGGATGAGCGAGCGACGCACACGTGCACCCCCAGCACCCCAAAGGAGGTGGAGGAGGAGGAGGGGAGCACTCTCACCAGCCTCTCCCCACCACCGAGACACGCACAACTGCACACACAGAGCCCCAGACAGCAGCATCACTCAGGCTGCGCTCAAATTTTAGGAATTCACTCTCACGCCAGCAAAGGATTTTGCTGTTTCATTGAGAAATGTAAAACATCCCTTTATTTTCTATCTGAGTTACTTTCCCTATTGATCTCCGCTTGAGGCTGCAATTAGGGAAAGAGTTAAGATTCCTCTTGCTCCTGGCTCAGCTGCAGCTGATTGTCTACTCTTGGCTCGGCATCCTCCTCCTATCCCAAATACTGCTCTGGAAGAGAGACTTCATCCAAGAAGAAACCCCCAAACACCTATGGGTGGGAGACAGAGCTACACAGCAATATCCTCTTTACAAAGCTTTGGCAGGGAAACCTCAGTCATTTGCCCTGTACAAATAAAGTAAGAGTCAGTGTTGACACTGCCCCAAAAATCCTGGGGTCTGACACATTAGATGATACTGTAGACAACTTCCACCCAGCAGTTAGAGAGTCTTAACGCTGCCAAATGGCACTGCAAAGATGAGGCTGAGGAAGGAAAAAACTGCTCGAGTCTCCGTAAGCAACTGTGAAGGTGTCGTTTTTCTTCTTGCTAATAGGAACTGGCCCGTCCATTGCTTTCAGACACCCTCCTCTTCCATTTAAATACTATTAATTTTCAATTATCTTTCATCCTTCTTCACCTTAGAACACAAGTGTAAAGTCTCCAGCCGACTATTGCTGGCACTTCAAGCTCTAGAAAAATAATGACTTTGGCTCTTCATATTCAGACTATTAAAAAAAAGAAAAGTTTACACCCATTCATTTAAAGCATTTTTGAGATTAAAGAAACCATGAAGACATGTTCAACCACAGAAGACCATGTTTTCTAATAGCATGGAGAAGCTTTTCACATCCTCTTAAAGGAGGGAAAGAAAAAGAGTCAGAACAATCCTGTGGCATGATTCCAGCCTGGGAAGCCCAGCATATCCCTCTTCCTTCCAACACACACTGTCCTGGTTGGAAATACCAACTAATAAAATTCTGTTCTACAGAGAGTCCACAGCGAGAAGGGCACTTTCCATGAAACAATACAGAGGGAAACACAACACACTTTGGGCCCGGCCTCCCCCACGAGGAAATCAACAGGACTGTCAGACAACCAGAAGCAACACCAATTCGTGTAGTGCCCATCCACCCACACAAGGTTTTCTTGCTTTGTGCATCAAAACAAAGACAAGCCGTGGTGGCTGCTCTGTGTCCCTACCGAGCCACATTTTTCCCAGACAGGAGGGACGTGGAGGAGGGTGGAGGGACACGCCGCTGGGCAGGCACTTACTCTTCTGCCGGCCTCGTTGTTGTGCAGGTTCATCATGATGCGGGCGCTCTCGTAGGAGCCTCGCTGGTAAACACGCTCGCGCTCCCGGGCGTCCACGAACTCCTTGGCGAAGCGGTACCCGTACTCGATGTTGTCCCCGCAGCCGCCCCACAGCCAGTCCCGGGGCAGGTCCTTGGGGCGCGCGGCGCGGCTGCAGCCGCAGGAGGACAGCTCGCCCTCCCGGCACGCGCGGCTCATGGCGTTGACCACGCCGGCCGCGCTCACCGCGTAGGTGAAGGCCGTCTCCCGGCTGCCTGCACGGAGACACAAGCGGGGTTAGGGGACAGCCCGGCACGTCGCTCCCCGCCTGACGAGCGGCCAGGAGGGCAAAGGCTCTCCAGAGCCACCAAAATTCACTCGCCCGCTAAGGGCAGAGTAACCCTGACTCACGCTCCCCAAAACATCTCTCTGAAAGAACCAAGTGACACCCAGCCATTAGCGCACACACTGTGGTCAAGGGCAGAAAGCACTTCTCATTCATGCTGGGGAACGCCTGGATGAGAGAGCAGAGAGGAGGTGGGTCGGGGCCACAATGCCAGCGGGGCAAAGCAGTCATGCCTGCATGTGAGGGCAGGGAAGGGCAACAGCCTTCCTGTCTTTCAGAAGAAAGAGATGTTAAATACAACTTTTAAAAGTCTAGTTCTTAAATTACTACTTCCCAAACATGATTGATGCACTTCACCCACTTGTTCCAATTTATTTAAAGTTCAAGCGTTTTACAAAGCCTCCTGGTATCAAAAGGAACGTGCAGCAGAGTAGCACACAACTTTCCACCCTACACATTAGCCAGACATTCTGTAGGAGACTATTTAAAACTAACGACAACCTGTGCTGGTTATTATCCACCACTCCAGCCCTCACGAATATGGCAAGTGAGTCCATGGACAATCATCTTTACAAATTACAGGGAAGAAAAAACCCTTGGCACAAGGTGGCCTTGAAGGTTTTCTCCTGCATCTGGTGCCCTTAAATGGAAATGGAAAACCTCAAGTTTCCAACTTTCGTAAGAAAAAGTTACAATACCCACAATGTAAGACATGGCCACATACCATCCTATTGACAGTATCTGATCCCGCCTTATTTAGATTCTGACTTCCCCAATCTCTTTTCCAAGGGTGACACAAGTTCTGAGTACAACTAGCAAAGCTTTCAGACAAACAAACACAAAATTTGCACCAGAGAGCACACTTGAAGTTTGTTATTCTTCTTAAGAGACAACGTCTCAATGGGTCTTTTCCAAGAAAGATTCTCAGAATGACTGAGAATAGACTAAATATTTTTTTTCTGTTTATACGAGTTAAGTTTTACTCCCACTCTTTAGTCCAATCAATAGATCAAGATAACTTTTAATCTTGATTTTACATGATTTTTCTTAGAGAAGAGCATGGGCCTTTGTAAAATTAGGGCTTTAAGAGGCTGTGTTTTGGGCAAGTCATGTATATTTAGACAGCAACATTTTTAGGTGAAATCTCTGTACAAGACATATCATGACAGGTCAAATCTAATAGGAGCTTTCAAGCACTTCTGAAACATAAATAATTTGAAGTCTGGTTCATATTTAACATCAAGATGACACCATGATCAGAGCAGCTTTGTTAATATAACAGCTGTCATCCACCAGATTAATTTTAGTAATAGATGCTGGTTTTAAATGTGAAAAATCAGAAATCTTATGTTAGGTAAGATGAGATTTAAGGAAGATGAGAAGCACTTTGCTACCTTACTTACAATGGTCTGTTTGCACAGACACCTGCTCATGGAAGTATTTACATGAATTCTGGATATAAAGGGTTACAGGAGTAGCCTTTTCAGTTAAAAATAATTGGCTTTTTGTGGTGACTTAGGCCTTGCATCTACTGCAAACTATAGCAAGGGGGAACCTCATACAGATTTTAATGTTCCCGCTTGCTCTGTAACACACATTTTTGGATTAATTTCTTAAGCAAAATTTCCACTATATTGAGAGGAAAGAAACGTGGTCTGCTTTGGACCACAGGACTCGCCTCTTCCGTTCCATTTTTGTTCTTTTTCATGTTTAGTTAGCTCGTGCTTTCACATGGTTAACTCTCCCGCTTCTTGCGGGATTTAAACTCATAAAGCTGACTATTTTTGACTGGTTTTCGTTATTATCCTGGAACAAATTTTAAAGAACTTACTCTTAGTGGGAAGGAGAAGGAAAGGCTGGGGTACAAGAGAGTTGCACTGCAAGTTCCCTCCTTGAACATTTAGGCAAATTATAAAATAGCATCAGCTGCTGAAGTACATTTCAAGCCAACACTGCCTCAAGTCATCGACCCCAGGAACACATTAAGAGTGATGGTTCCACATGGATGAGTTACTCTGAATTTTCTTCCATTTTTTTTTCAGTCTTTAGGCACAACTGTGCTTTCCTTCACTGTCAAACATATCTGTCTTTTCCCACAGTCCAGGATTTCTCTCTATTGTAGCCATGGCAAGGAAACACACATTCCAAACACGTTCGAGTCCCCTCTCTCCCATATATATAAAACACAGAAATGGAACTGTTCAATATACACACACTGTAGGAAGCCACCCACAGAGCAAGGAGCTGAGCTTTACACTTGATCTGAGTAAGTCTGCAAGAACAGAACCATTTTTTTTATACCTGAACATAAGATACAAAATGTTCTTTGTCTTGCATTTTTAAAAGCATTTAACGTCAGGCTGCAGGCAGAATAAACTAGACCCCAACCACACAGAGCTGTTGGGGGAGGTTCCAGTTATTTTGTTTCCTGTTAGCACTTCCTAACGGTGTGCAAAGCGCAAGCACAGCCTGCCCAGGGCCGGCCACAAAGCCAGGAGATGGGGCAAGGTGGGGAAGGCAGGAGGACCATGGCCTGACCTGGGAACCAGCACCCAAGGAGAGCAGTGCAGAACACTAAAATTTTACAGTTCAATAAGCCACAGAGCAAGTTTCCAAACCCAACGGCAGGTTTATTTGTACAGCTTTAGCCGACTGCAGGGTAAATCCTGGAAGAAAGACTGTCCATTGACACGGGGGGCCGTGGCTGTGCCGGCGGGCAGTGCCGTGCCCGGGAACTCGCTGGGGCGCGACCAAGGCCACATGGCAAACCCTCCGAGAAAATGTGCACTCAGAGCCTGCCACCTCCTGCACTGCTGGCAGAAAGGGGAATCTGACAGCCCATGACACGGGGTATGGCAGGCTGGAGTCAATTCAACCAGGCTCTGACAGTGCTCACCTTTCCTCCCACTCAGAGGAACAGCAACTGGCCATATTGAGGGTCAGCGTGACACCCTACAACTGCTACACCACCTTCCCTGCTCCCGCTGAATACACTCCTCACACTCTAACTCCTGAATATGCCTATTAACCTTGATTCCATCTGCAATTAGAATAAGTGGCTTAATTACATGATGAATTGCTGTGTAGACATCAGCTAATACAGTCATATTCAGCAAAAGGGTGCGGCAAAGTTATTTAACATGAAAGGAACCACCTTTAAATAGATCTGTCATACTTGGGGAGGGCAGAAACATCTATTCCAGAGGCAGACACCACAAATCACGGGCCCAATCCTGTTCGCTGCTTCACACCAATAGCCCCCCTGAGCTAATTTTCACTTGTCTGGATAATAAATAAGGGTTGAAGGATGAAGGCCTAAATTTTAAACAGATTAATTTTCTGACATTTGTTAGATTACCAGAACAGAGAAGTGTACAGAAAAAGTCTGCTTTCATGTTACATGTGTTTTTAGACTTTTGCTTGGGTAAGTTAAAAAAAAAAAACACCTCAATGGGGGGTTAATACTGTGCTTCAAAAAGCCTAGGGAAGGTTGTTTATCTAAAATCAAATGTTCCAATTCAGTACTTTCATGCAATAGATTTTTTTCTATTTGTCTAACAATCTCCAAATAAAAACTTCTTTTAACAAAAACTGAGACCAAATGTGAATTGATGTACTCCCTCAACTTTAACTGGAGTCAGCCCATGTAAAGACAAACCTAGACTGAGACGAATTTTAAAACTTTTTTTTTTTAAAGCAGGACAGAAAAAAACTGACATAAAAGCTTTACTTTACAACTCCAACTAAAAAGTACTGCTGAATTTGCCAGTGTACAGACTACTACTTAAAAGATCACAGGTGTCGCCCAGAAAAACAGGCATTTTTCAGTTGATTACACAAAATCAGCAATCTGACTTGGGAAAGTCAGGGGAAGGTTTCACCACGGACCCAGTTCAACCGCACCAGTTAAAATTTTGCCAAGGACTTTCAAATACCATGAGGTCCTTAAATGCCAGGAAGTGCAGGCAGCACAGGAGCACTGGAGAAGCCCATTTCAAAGAGGATCTGATAGGGAAAGGGCTGGGTTTCCACCAAATTGTGATAAGATGTTAAACAGGAATCTGTCTCTCTTACCAGCAATGTAATTACATTAAATGTGAGTTACAAGGACAATCACACATTTTGCTCTGACAGAACTGATTTCATAAAAATTACTCTGCTACAGTATTTTAAAAATAAATCTGTTTTCCTTAAAAAGAGAAAAAAAATTACTGTATCTGGAAATAAGCAAGGAGGAATTGCCTATAAACACTAATCGACAGAGCAGCAATTTTCAGTTAACCTCTGGACCAAGAGCGATTTATTATCCAGCTGCTAACTCTGGAACTAGACATGGACATCTTTAATTTTACAAGAGGCTGCTGGTTTTAATTCTCTTAGGTTGCTTTCATTTTGTCTCAGGTTTTCTGAAAAAAAAGATTTCAGGGCCTCATTTTCCTTTCTCCTCTATTCCCATATGCAAATACATATTCCTACTTTGTTTTCCAAGACACACGGCTGGACAGTGGTGGGAAATCACCTTCAGCTAAAAATAATCCAACTCCTTTGCCAACTTTTAGAAACACTTGATTGTATACAGTACTCAGTAAGAACCTGGCAAGAGATTCAAGTGCAGAACAGTTTGTGCCATACATATCCTTAGACAAGAGTTTAATCATAAAGATGTTGCTTCCTACCTATCTGCATGACTCTGCCAAAAACAGAGTTGTTGTCCACAGTGCTGCAATTCCATCTTCTGTGTCTGAATTGATACTGGCACTCCTTAATGCCCGTCTTTGCACCCTCTCCAATGAACTGCATATGGTCCTGATACAATTGGCAGAGTTTCTTCTGTCCTTGGGAAAGCCCTGCTAGCTGGCTACACAGTGGCTGGGCTCCTATGATATACACCTCTGACATCTGCACAGGGTTCATGGGGTTCATGGGGTTCATCCCTAAAGACCTGCATAAAGAAAGATTTGGATTAATAAACAGAAAACTCTAAAATAAAATCAAATAATTTTTTTTTAAATCTCTAAATCCCAGACAGAACTGTATCTTATACATGAGTATACAACTCCTGGTTTTACTAACAAGTGAGAAAAAAACCCAAACACTTAAATATGAAACTTTTGTTTTAAGGACAGGACAGAAGTTATTAGTTTCCATCCATGTGGCTATCACCATACAGTAGAAACGGAACTAAGCCACAGACTTGGAAGACTTGCACCTAGGCAGTCTTTTACCAGCTTGAATTGACATAGCAAAAATAAAAGAAGCTCCAAACAATTGCAAGGCCAGGAAAATAAATAAAAGCAAAAAAGAAAAAAGCTCCCCAAATCCCAATTTGTCTTAACACATATTCTATATTTAAGTCTGGGTTTTTCAATCTGACCTACTATAAACAAATAGGGAAACCTTTAGAAAGCCAGAAGTTCGAAATTTGTTCCAGACTACTTCTAGCTTCTTCCGAATGACAACACAAAACCATACAGGCAAGTATATTCACTCTGAATAAAATCAACTTTGTTTTCCTTATTCTTAACTGCTCTTCATATGATACATTTCAATTAAAAAGTGGCCATTAATCCAAACAGGATCACTTGAAACAGTAGAGAAACACCTATTTCAACAACTCCTAACATTGTACACTATACAGATAATTTGCCAAGCAGGAATTCAAATGTATTTTTTGTAACAAAATATACTTGTAAACATTTCAGTTACAGAAAACTTCAACTGAAACTTTACTAAAAGTTTTTCCTTGTAAATCAGCATTCTCTCTTATACATGCAAAATTTCCAATCTGAGTTTAAATGGTTCTCTTAAAAGAGAATCAATTCTCGTAATTTAAAGATGATAAAATTCATAGAGAATCTACCATACGGCATTCTAAAAACTGTATTTTACAAGACGAGCTGTTGCACATTTACCCTTATCCCACAGACCCGTTCAGTTTCCTACACTGCATATCCCAACCAGCACACTGCTCCCCTGCTGCCTCACTCCTGCCGCACTCCCGCAGAAACAAAGTACAGAACAAGCACACAGACACTGAAGCGAGCAAACCTTGACACCCCCCTTTAAAACCAAGTCGATACGAGATGCTTACCACCAAGAGCTGGCTTCTATTACAACCTGGGTAAAAGAGGAGAAAACGGCCAGAGCCACTACGAGGAACTGAGAAGCCATTGTACCGCCAACTGTCCCCACAGCACCTCCGTGGATTAATACTGCACTGGATTTCTAGAGGGGGGAGAAAAAGGATCAGATTGTTTATTGCTTCTCAGACCATTTTCGAGCATTCAAGTTTAAACAACGGAAGTCTCCGGGCCCCTTTTAACTTGACTCTGACTCGCCGGCCCTTCTCCCCGCCGAGNTTACAACCTGGGTAAAAGAGGAGAAAACGGCCAGAGCCACTACGAGGAACTGAGAAGCCATTGTACCGCCAACTGTCCCCACAGCACCTCCGTGGATTAATACTGCACTGGATTTCTAGAGGGGGGAGAAAAAGGATCAGATTGTTTATTGCTTCTCAGACCATTTTCGAGCATTCAAGTTTAAACAACGGAAGTCTCCGGGCCCCTTTTAACTTGACTCTGACTCGCCGGCCCTTCTCCCCGCCGAGGCTCTGGTGCCAGACTCAGGCACGTCGCGGCTCCCGCTGCA
>VZRJ01003213.1:817365-838825 GCA_013397565.1 Ptilonorhynchus violaceus | reverse complement strand
AGCCCCCGCGGCCCACGCTGGGCAAGGGATCAGCCCGGGACCCTGCGACACCTGAGCGCCCCGACGGGGTCCGAGGCCGCAGCATCGCTCCCGGCAGGTTTCTTTACTCCCTAATATCCTAAGAGCCTTTCCATTAGGCATCCTCATTGCCCGGGCTGCTGTTCATTCTTCGGGACGCCTGGTGAGGAATTTATAAATTAGGTGTAGCACCAGGTCCAGGAAGGGGGAAGGAGTGAGGGGGCTGTTCGTTGCTTTAAGAAGACCAACCTTAGTTTTATGCCTAGTAAATAATATTTTATTGCCTTTGGTTTACTGTGGCATTTCAATTATCCCCTTTAGGAGTCTGCAAACTGCGTAGGTTAAAGGTCATTTCTCAAATCACTAGAATTAGTAAAGAATAGCAGAAAACTGTAAAAAGGGGAGGAGCCGTGCAGTAAAACAAGAAAGATCGCCCGGAATAAACTAATAAAGAGCCCCGAGCTGTTTACCTCTCGCATTTGTATTCCCGAATGATGCTTATCATCGTGTAATTGCATAATGTCATCGGGCACACGGAAACGCCAAGCCCGGGACGATCCACACGGGCAGGGCTGTGAGCGGCAGTTTGGCAATGGGCGAAGACAACACCAGATCATTTTCCTTGCGGGGATTCCTGGTCGTCGCTTTTAAAAAGAAAACTGAACAGGGAATTTATAAATCACGGGCAAATTTTCAAGCTATGGCGCATAGAAGTGGAAATAAAGGGCAGAAATCCAAACATCCTGCAAGGCTTTAAGAATTTTAATTTCTCCTCACTATTTAAAACAGCTGGGTGAATCTAGAGGGGGCAGGAGGGAGAAGTATTGACAATGTTACAGGCATTCATGCTGCCCAAGGTTTTGTTTCCCAGGTTTGTTAGCAATGGAGCTCTAAAGGTAACGAGACAGTTGTTCCGATGCTTTACTGCCAACGTTGAAGTGTTTTCGGGAGAAAAAAAATAAATTCTCAGAGTAATGTCATAGGAAGTGTTACAATATCGTTGAATGCCCAAACAGCAGAGCCCTAAAAAGCAGCACTGCAGGATTTTAGAGATTTAGATCTGTTATAGCTCTGAAATTCTCTGTAGGACAGAAGTAAATTATTTCTGGTCTTTTCGATGTGTTTCTGCCATTTTCTGCAGAGTAGTGCATTTTAACAAAGCAGTGGTCACATCAAAACCTCGCATGCCTGTGTTCGTTGGGATGTGTGGGGCTGTGTGATTTATGTCTTTCCACCTTGGCCAATGGCAGCGTTTTCATCAGGAAGAACCCGTTTGGGAAACAGAATTTTCGAGGAAAGGAGGTGTTTTCCTATATGTCTCTTTAGTTGATTATGGAATTTGAGTATATAATGTAGGAATTACGACACCTATCACACTGAACCATAGTGAAGGCACAGCCCATCTGCAGCTGTTTTGGTATTACTACACAGTGTATCTGCACAGAGGCTTTCTTAGGTGAGGGTCATGCCACAATGAGCATTTGACAGAGCAAAGATGATGTGTCACTTTGAACATGTAACCTGCACTCTGCCCACCAGACCATCTTACTCCAGGGGTGATGTTTTATTTTAAGATCTAAGGGATTTAGATGTAACTGCCTTGAAATCATGTATGTACTTTCCTAAGGCTGTTTTCTTTCCCAAAACATGCTGTTGCTTTTATTCTGCAGACCACCCTGTCATCCAAAAGATGGCTAAACTACAAAAGAAATGCCAAAGATGATGATTTTATGCCAAATCTTGCAATAACTGTTATTTTCCTAATCCTTATCCAATAGAGGCAAGAAATAGCGTGGGAAACTCTTTTTTTAAAATAATTTTTTATTTCTAGCTTGTCTAAATTCCGAACAGACTTTGAGAAGTTAAGAGACTAGAAGACAAAGAAAAGAGTATGGATGTCTGTCCATGAATGGATGTACCCCCACCCTGTTCCCTTCCCATCTCTCAAATCCCAAATTCATGATTTTGAAAGAAGCCAGGATATTTGGGAGCAGCAATAAACCACTAGAGAAGAAGAAATAGGGTCTCGATTAGCATTCATCTTTACCAGATGAAGACATATTTTAGATGCAGGGAGATGCAAATAAGAGGCAGCGGGCAAGAGAGGAAAGTTTAGAGGGTAATGAAATGTAACCAATTCAGGTGAATACACCAATCTACAAACCTGCACAGCCTGTAGACAAAAATATACCACTTTATATTTAAATTGATAACTATCCCAATTTGTTATTACTAGTAATGAACTGCATAGCAAATAGCCCCCATTTGTCTGCATTATTAGCTGGAGAAAGCTGTGGACTCATTTTTCATGTGCAAAACACAGGTGGGTTCTTTTCATTCCCTTCTTCTGAGGTCTAATAAACCTCACTGCCACTGCAGAAACCACAGCCCAGGTACAGCGCACACGTGCTGGGTCACAGGGGAAAATAAAGAGATGAGAAAATCATTTACAAGAAAGAGAAGTAACTCTTAAAACCTATTGAACCAGGATGCCAACTGGATGCACATCTATTGCAGCATGGGGCTCCACTGCCTTGAGCTCAGGCAGGTGGAAGATGGTCAAAAAATGCCCACTCACAAGAGCGGGGAAGGCTGTGTTTTGGTGCCCCCCAGCAATGATAATTTTACTGTTCTGGGAGACTGGGGCCACAGCAGCAGCAGCTTACGCCCAGCCCTGGCTCTGGCACACTGAGCTCAGTGAGCTAAGATGCAGGTGCTGATGCCAGTGAAGGTGTCTGAAGGTGTTCAAGGAGGACATGACTCTCTCCTACAGCCAACAGGACATGGAAAAGCTGCCCAGACCTCTGGAGTTAGAGACCGTGGAAGGGTTCTGACATTTTTTAGTTTTAGCTCTGGAATTGTAAGTTTGTTAAAGGTAATTATCAAGGGGATAAATGTACAGCCCTAGAAGCATGTGCTGTTTTCTCCCCTGTCCTGCCTCTCTCTGGGGCACACGTCCCTCTCCTCACACCTTGTACCTTTGTCTATGTGTGTGGGTCTTATCTCGGTGATACCTCGCCCGTCCGCATCTCGGCCATCCCCCTGCTGCCACCATATGTCATTGGAATGTTTCAAGTAGTGAGTCTGGTTTACTTAAAGAATAGTGCTTTTAGAGGAATAATACTTTGCTTTGTTTCCATTAGGACCTCAAAAAAAACGTTTATGGGAGGAAAAATAAACAATCCCACCACCACTCCTTAACAACAGAGTACTTACCCTCTCCTAATGCTACCAGTTCCTTCTTTCACCGAGGCCAAAGGCACCTCCCATAAACTCTGGAGGGCTCTTACATGTTTCTTCTGAGTGCCCTGAACATAACTCTCCCCAATACACACACACAAAGGCACACAGAGACTTCATTTTCCAGAGATGACCAGGCAGGGAGTTCTGTCACACCAGCTACAGCCCAGCGCAGCACCCCAGTTCTTCCTCACAGAGCTGCAGAGTAGGTGGGACGGGGAAGGCCACGGCTGCAGGGGGGTCAGCATGGGTCGCAATGGTGAAAGGACAGCACAAGGCTCTTCCACAGCCCACCTGTATCCCTCATATCCCTCACAGGGAACAGCCAGTCCTGCTCTCAGGTCTCTGCCTCGGGGCTGTGCTTCAAGTCCACAAGTGCAGCAGCAAAGAGTGGGAGGAGCAGCCCAGCAGGAGCTGTAGAGGTGAGGGATGCCACTGGGGGATCTCTGCTCTCGGAACCCACCCCACTGTGAGCAGACTGATGTTGGGCTCTGTTTACACTGCAGTGCACTCCAGCAGTGCAGGGCATGGTTTGGGGCTGTGAGGGTGATACATCCCCTCCCTCCTTGCCCCTTAGGAGGTTGTACTCCTGCCTTGGGAAGCTTTTAAAGCCCTCTGGTGCATTGTCATGGTGTTGGTGTGATCGCTGTGCCAGACTCATGAGCCACAGGTAATGAGGATTCTCTGGAGATTTTACTGCTGGCAAACGAGCAGACCATGAATTGGGAAGAAGAGAGGAAAGGGCACCACAGACTTCCTATAAGCATGGACCAGTCTGACACCCACTCTGACATGGTCAGAGCCATGTGTCGTTGCCTGAGGCCACACCTGCTCCCAAATAGCACTACTTACCCCTGAGAAGATTAGAAGATTAGGCTTGAGTTTATAATTGTAGCAATATTAGATCCTCAGATTCTGCATAGCTCTAGGAGGAATGTAGGTGGATGTTGTCTGAAGCTCTCACCTGAAATATCTCTGAGGGTTTCTTTAGCATATGTACACACACATGTCATCAGTAAAGTGCGTTTAAGAGTGAGAGGAGGGAGCTTGGTTAGCCCCTATAAGACACTTATCTTGAAGACTACTTAACTAATTCATCATTTCCTTAGGACTAAAGATATGTCATAACAGCTCAGCCAATGTATATTTGTCCATGACTGCTTAAAGCCAATATAGTTCTGAAGATAATTATTAATCTAGGCACCATGAGCAAAACATCTGATAAATTTAACCCTATCTTTCAAGCTCCATAATAGTCTGTCAATTGACCTTGATTCATGCCAGTTTATTTAGAATCCAGACTTATTTTAAGGTTGAGATTCATCTTGAACTCTTAATGTTAAGTATTTGATTAGGCAAACCTTGTGACTTGTTGCCCTGGTGATATTCTTGTATTTAATTTTTCATAATCAAGGTACCATTTTAGCTCTACACTATTTTCCTCAATTCAAATTAAAAAATGTGAAGACTTTTGAAAATGGCACTGACAGTGTCAATGTTTGCCCACAATGAAGAACACAAGGATACACTGACAGCACAGCCATGGGACCAGGTTGAGGAATATGTACTAAGATTCTATACAGAGTGGGTGTAATGGGCACGGGGCACTTGGTTCTCCTTCTAAAATCAATGACTTGAAAAGCTGGCAGTTGATTTATCACGAACCACCTCTCATTCTCTTCTTCTGTTTAGAGCCTGTAGAGTGTCACTTTCTGAGAAGTGACCTGACAAAACATGTTGTAGTATAATCTTGGAAGAAGGAAGGACCACTGTGGTGGGAATTGTCTTGTGCTTCTAGGCAGGACCTGGCAACACAGTGGATGAGGGCTCCTGCAGTGAGGCCTCTGCTGTGCTCCAGCCTCCCTGAGTCCTGGTGTCAAAGTCCATGGTCTGGATGTGTGTGATTCCCGTTGTTCTGCCTCTTCATCCAAAGGCAGAGAAGCACCACCCGAGCAGCTCCTGGAGCTGACAGTCCCACAGGGAGGGCAGATGATCTTTTGTCCTTTATAATGGCACAGAACACTGTAAGCATTTGCATGAAGTAGCTGTATTTTTGCTTCTGGGAGAGTGTGACAGGTACTCATTACTGCCCAGTGTGATGGGAATTGCCCAGCCCTGCCTTGCTGGCACATGTCCTGGTTGCTGCATTTCTTCCACCCAGGCAGTAATAACCTATAATTCAAGGCATAGCGGTGACTCCATGATATCACTTTTAACAAAGCAGCCAAGCAAAGGAACAGCTACAGGAGTAACCACTTAATTGCTTGATAATAGGCATTGCACTTTAGTTTATCTAATAGTCTTTATTACAGGTTGCCAAATTTGCATTTTTTCCTTATTTAATCAGTTGCTTTGCTAATATTTTCAGAAAATACTTCCTTCCAGATTATCTGAGGCTTACAGGGGAGCTTACCCAGTAGAGGTGGATGTACTGATTTATCTACTGCTGGATGTAGTGAACTCCAGAGGAAAAGCGAACCTCATTCCTTTCTGTAAGGTTTCATACAGAATATTTATTGCATTTTCGTGATCAGTTAGGTGTATTCTTTGGAATGATGGAAATGCTTGAGGGTAATATCCTATCCTGCGACTATTTTTTTTTTTTTTTTTTGACAATATGGTCTGAAGTTGTGAGGGCTGCATATTTCTTCACTATTCCACAACATCAGCTTGTATTCATTTGGAAAATATTCCCAAGTATTTTATATATTTCAGTATATTTCAGTATTATTTTGTACTTCTCTGTGTCAAAAAGGTACCTTAGTTGTAAGTCCCAGCTTGACTCTGTAAAAGGAGTATAGAATATACATTGTAAAAGTCACTTAAATAGTTAAATGTGTGTCACAGCAGGGCTTTTTGCCACTAAGTAGGCAGGGCACTCCCCTTCCAAATGCTGGACTTTATACTTGCCATTTGCACTGCAATGCATATTGACAGTCCTGTCCCTGGGACCAGAGCAGTTTTGGGGAAAGCATTCCTTGCCTGCAATACAATTTGAGCAGTATTTTATTATACTGTGACCCTGTGAGCATACATTCAGGAGGGACTTCTGGGGTTTATTTCAGCTGATTATGGAACACAGAGCAGAATACAGCCAGTGACCTCTGTAAATGATCACATATTTGACTTTTGGATAAGAAGTCATCTAGTCATAAATGATTTATCTAAGAGATTCTATCTGATCTGAGACTAAGCTTCACCCAGCTGCATTAGGAAAGCATGTAGCAATTTATAAATTTCACATACTGTAGTACTTTAGAAAATATATTTACGTTCTATATTCTTTACATATATCTGGACTGGATTTTGAAAGCTAACTCAAAGTAAAATCAGATTTTTGAAATGTTTGTTACAAAGCCCTTCCTAAAAGTCTGGTATTCATTTCAAGATGATATCCTGTATTTAATAAGAATTGTTAATATTGTCTGTGTAGCATAATTACAAAACTGTACTAAGATGTGGCACTGGAAAGAAGTGTCCTTTTCATCTTCATTCCTGCGGTGCAAGTAGGATGTGCATCACATCAAAACTATCTCTTCAATTGCCATTTTGTTTGTAACATAGTTTAAGGCAGTGACTTTGAAATGTTTTGAATATGCAAATAGGAAGAAATTTAGAAAAATAAAAACATCTGATTTTTTAAATTTGTCCCATTCCTCTGGTGCTTGACCTTCCTGGAAGTACTGGGCTATCACACATCAAGGCACCATTCTTTTCATATGAATTATTCAATTCAAGTATCTCATTTACTGTATTTTCACATTGCAGTTTAGTATCTGTGTTTGTAAGTATGCTAAATTCTTCTCTGAACTTCCTATGGTGGCAAGGTCCAACAAACCAGTTGCAGAAAATGCCCCTTCAATGCAATTTCTCACCAGTCCCTCAGAGTTTAACGAATGTGCACACATCACAGTTTGTATTTGGAATTTCAAAACTGAGAGTGGAAAGGTAATCGAGCCAAACTAGGCAGATGAACTCTGAAAAAACATTTCTAAATCTATTTTAACATTTTCTGGTTTGCCTGATTCCTTGGGACACTGATGATGGCAAAGTAATATATGTCAAGAAAGTTTTGTCAGGTTTCCTGTATTTCAGTCTCCCACCGCAATCAAAGGAAAGGGGGCATTTCATACTGCACAGGACCCACAGGTAATCCAAGTCTGAAGCCTGTGTTTAATTTCAGCCAGTCTTACCTTAGCTGCCTCCTACCTCATGCAGAGTTCTCTCTGCACACCCAAAGATGGCAAAGCAGCTGAAGAATCACAGGGTTCCTTCATAAAGAAGTTTTACAAGACTGCAGATGGCACTTCTGCGTGAGGGAATCTAGAGCTAAAAAATGTGCAAAGCAGTGCAGGTAGTAGAAAAAGCAGTCCTGTACACCCCTATGGCTGCAGTGGAGAAGAGCAAACAGAATGGCAGCAATGCATAAACATTTTAACCAAAATCTTTCCCTGTGATCTGTGTAGAGAACAGATGTGGACAAGGATTGCTATGAAAAGGTACCAGTATGACCACAAGCATTCCCATTAAACCAAATGCATTTATAATTGATTTCAGGCTCTAAGTCCTGTAAAAATCTGCTCACATGAGTAGCTGTATTCTTCTATAAGCTATCTGGCCAATTATAGCCCCAAATGCCAAGCACTGATATCCCTCACTCACTGGAGAAGGACTGAGAGCAATTCCTTCTGACTTCAGTAGCGTGGGAACAAGATGCTACTGCTGCTTCCTGATTTTATATTTGTAACCTGTTTCAAAGACACTAATGTATATAACATTTATAGTCAGATTAGTAATCACTTCTCTGTATTTTAGCAGAATAACTATATCCAGTGTGCTATGCTTCACAGAGAAGGAAGATTGTAAGACATTTCAGTTAATTTACCTATGAATTGCATTAACTGATGGTAACGTGGAAGAAAAAAATATCTGCAAAACAATCAGCTGTGAAGAAGAGGCTTCCTCTGAAATATTAATTTTCTTCTAAGCAAGAAAAATATTCTTATCATATGAGCTGGACAGGTCTTTTCCTGTAGTTTTCAGACTCTGATGTTTTATTGACCAAACTCCTCGCTTTAGACTTGAGCTCATGTTCTCTGAGGAAGTACAAGTGGTAATTACGCAAGTCTTTCCTTCCCTGTCATGGGCAACATTCACAGGGGAGATTTACAACCTTCAGCCTTCAGATACGGAGACTGGTTGTTTAACTTCAGGGAGAACAACTCTGACACGCTGAACAGCATCAGAATTGGAACAAATCCTCTAGGAACTGGCTACCTGGACAGTCCTGGGAGTTAATAATTATGGGGGGTTTTTTGCCTCTTTTTCTCCTGGAGTAACCCTTACTGCAGGGTTGTTCAGCATTTATTTTGTTTTAGGAAACAGACTCCTAAATATAATGCATTTTACTCCTCGAGGCAATAGCAGATCTACCTTTAGCAATAGCAAACTAACCAGTGGACTGAATGATACTTATTAAATTGTAACAAATTCAATGAGATAAGTGATCATAATGTAAAGACACCATAATGAAAGACTCTGTTAAGTGTTGGTAGGAATTGAGTGCTGGCCCAGATACACAGTCAGGACAACTATAAACAAAATACATTGTAAATGAACTTCAGTAATGAGATCGAAGATATATTTTCTTATCACAAAGCATTCAAACAGTCGGGCAGTCTGTTCATCTGAATTACATTTAGCTGAAATTTTGATATATAGAGGAAACAGTTTGGCCCCATGCTCCTGTAAATGTACACATTTGCTTCAGAAAGAACAAAGTGGGTTACAATCAGAAATTTACTTTTAATCAATGGTCTTTCAGTTCACTTCAGTAAAGTTTGGATTAGTCCCTTAATGCACATGCTTATCGTGCCTGACAACAGTCCTGCCTTCACACATTTGGTTGATCTAAGCCTGGAGAAGGTGCAGAGGGCAGGAGAGTTGCACAAGGAATATGGCTGGTCTGTAATGGCTGCATTTCTGTGACCCTGAGTGGATTGTAATAAGGATCTTTTTATTAAAACAAAACAAAACTGCAGGAGCTCGAGGGCAGATCTGTGTTCTCTTTTGGCCTGTGTTAACCTCTAACCAAAATCTGGCCATGTAAAAAAAAAAATGTACTTCAGCTGTTTTTCTTTATTTTTGGAAGTTTAAAATGAAATATAAAGCCCATAATAAAATGCATATGAGGACACAAATCAATAGACATGAGAAATATGTTAAGAACTATGCAACTATAGAGGTCGTCATTAACAAGGGTGTTCTCCTCGTGAAGTTCAGAAAATGCTCTTATTCACTTGTATGCATGCTGTTGTTTGTGCCATTATTTATTTCTATGGTAACCAAAACAGTAAAGACAGCAATATTAGACAACAGTAATCAAGAGAAAAAAAAAAAAAAACACCTCATTGCAAAAGAAGACAACTAAGAGCCAAAACAGAGGTGTTTAGATGATGGTGTAATTTGCTATAATAACTGTTTAACCACATATTTGGCAAGCCTTGGATAACTCACTTATGAGTAATGCATTTGTCCAAATTACATTCAAATGAAAAGTAGTTACCATGCTTCATTATCATGCGTTCTGCACAGATATTTCCTCCCTATCGATTTTCCCACGGCAAGAAGACTCCTCACTGAACCCAGGTTAGCTGCGGATTGGTGCCGGTTTCTCCTGTGCAGCCTCTCCGAAGCTGGTTAGGTGCTCTGGAGCCACATATCATCAGTCCTCTGCTATCTGGAGCTATCTCACTTCCTCGTGCAGCCTCCCACTCCTCTTCCCTGTCTGCTCCATCTGGAGGGAGCTTGGCCGCTCTCCTCCAGCCCCGGCTCCCCGAGCGCACAGCAGCTGCAGCTGCCAGAACATCTGCTGTCTCCTGGCCTCGCGGGGTGAGCACCAAAAACACGGCCTTTTTAAAGCTGGACACTCGCCTCCATTTGAAACTGGAGGAGTTCAAAGTTCCTCTGTTTGTCCTGAGACTCGCAGCTTCATGGGAATAGATAACTGTCTGTAGCACAGATTGGAGTGCGCGTTTCAAAGGGACGCAATGCATCGTCTTTAGGATGTGCTGGCATTGTGCCTGCTCTTCCCCTGCATCTGTGGAGATTTGGGGTTAGAATAGTCTCAGTCTGAAGAAAGAGTCATTTTCAAGAGCAAGGAGTGAAAGGAATGCAAACCCAAACAAAATCAATCCTTGATTCTGCAATTACATCCATCAAGGGTGGGCTTCTCCTGCATAAGGGGCCTCCAGGCCATACAAAAGCTGACATGAAGTGCCCTGGGCCATTCCTGATGAAGGCAGAGGTTGCCTCTTGTTTGAAAAGGTGCATTTGAAAAAGAGATATCTTATTTGAAAAGTTAGGAGCATGGAATAACATCACTGTAATCTCACAGGAGGAAAATCTGCACAGCAGCCCCCCCCTCAGCTGTACTTTTCATACGTGGGTCAAATCATGCCCTGGCGACGTGCAGAGCTCCCACTGACTTCATAATGGGAAATGTATTACTGATTTCGAGCTGACTTGGCTTTATTTAGAATGATTTAATACTTCGATTATTAAAAGTTTTGTGGTTTGGAGAAGCAATATGAACAGGTGACACACGCCCTTCTTTGTCCCTCTGTTCTGTTTTTTCTGATGAGTTTCTGCACGGGGCAGGACCAGTGTGTGTTGGTTAGTGAGGCTCTTCCAGGTCCAAATCCTGAATAGCCAGGGATGCAGTAGGTGTTCTGCAATCAGCTGTGTCCAGCTCCTGCTGACACAGAGCTGTTTGGGGCTCTCAAAATGTGTCTAAACTGACATGTTGGCTTGAGATGGAAGCTGACACAGCTTCATCCCCTGAGCATCCCCCACTGCTTATACTGCTTGCTCAAACCTTGAGCTGCTTTGGCTCAAGTCTGGAGTGAACAAACAGGCTCTCTGATGAGGAAACCTCAGGCTCAGAAGAGCTTGATCCTTAATCAGGCTCTCTCAGAGCTGGAAAAGCTCTTGACTATATGAACTCAAACATCAACATTGGGTGAGATGTTCTTGCCCCCAGAACTGCCCTCTGGGGAGCTCCCCACCCCTGAGGCACCCACAGACACAAACATCCTGGTCCTGCCCCCTCCCCTGGGGCCCTCACGGCCCCCCCTTTTTACAGAGCAAAGATCCTTGCTGAAAACCATCTCTCAGAAAATGGGGCTTAAGAGCCTTTGACAGTTTTCCCAAATCCACTGTTGTCCCCTCTGCATCCTTAGTCAGACACATTGGCATGTTCTGTCCCTGTCACCACGTGGGAAGGCAGGAGCTGTCTTTAAAGCAGGAAGTGATGAGCACTGAAAACAGAATCAAAAACGTGTGTCTCCAGTGGGATGGGCAGTCCCCTAATACAGACACTGCATACAGAACAAGACCACTCTGAATAATTGAGCAGGTCTGAAAAGAAGATAGAAGCAACTGGTACTCAATTTATAGTACTGCAGCTCAAAGCTAAGTAGGCATAATTAGAAGACACAATAAATATATATTTAGCTGTAGTTAAAAGTGAAACTTAATATCCTATGTTAGTGCATAGTACTCTCTTACAAAGAAAACTAATTTATAGGTAAAGAAACAGAGCTTAAAACTAAGAGACTGTGTGTTTTTGAATAAGCTAAGTAAAATGCATACTTACTTACCTTTTATTCTCCTGCTGTGTGTGCCCTGAGCTGGTCCAGGGAGTTCTATGAGGTAAGAAATTCCTGGTCAACAAAAGTTCCTTTTCTAAAAAAAGTGAGCATAATGGAAACGGGGAACCACTTACCAGGCAGCTGAAAAAGGAGCTGACTGTGCAGAGAATTTCACACCTTATGGCTTTTGGTCAGTAAAGTACATAAACAAAATGTAATTTTCTATGCAATTACACAGGGTCACACAAGAATATTATGTTTTAGAAACCCACTCAAAAGCATATTGCTTTCTAAGAGCCCAATCCAGAAAATGGTTCCTCACTTTAGTAAAGTTGCTCATAAGCATTTCTGGGAGTGGGGCCTAGGAGACATTTTCCTTTTTATGCTTTCTTAAACAGTTTATGTGATAGTAACAACAGGAAGATAAATTACTTTGAATGGTAGCAATTAGAGAAATAAGGAGCGTGATAGATTTACCATGTGGAAAACATCTCTCACACATTTTCCTACAGTCATTAAACCTACTTTTAATGACACAACACTGATTTCAGAAAGAAACAAAGTTTATTTGATGAATATAAACAAGCTGATCAACACTAAATACTTCCCATACACATGATAACAATGTTATGAACTCTAAATACCTTGGTACTTTACACTTCTACTAGACATTAAATTACAATGACTGTCTAATACATGCCCACTGGTAATTTCTAGGAATTCCTTAGTTTCATATCAATGTCCTTAACCACATATCAATATCACAATCCAGAACATGCCACTCACTTGAAAAAATTATTACAAGAAGCACTATCAAATGAGGATCTAAGGTAAATAGGGAATACTGACCCATTGCTGCAGAACATCACATTCAAACGCCACCCTACACACACAAAAGAAACATTGCGGATATAGTTTGTGTCAACACGTCTGAGGTCTTTTCATAAACACTGTTTAAAAAGTAAATTGAAACCCACTTTCAAATGAAAGTCAATGTGCAGGTACGTGCATACTGGATACACAAAATTCATTAAATACAAAATTCATACTGTACATTTAAATGAAAGAAAGAATGTGCAGTACAAGACTGATCTCACATTAAAATAATAATCATTATCTTAAATGTTAAGCAAAAGTTGGTTTGCTTCGTTACACTTAAAGGGGGGGAAAAAAAAATCTACCAAACATTGTTCAAATAAAATATTTCCCAACATCACAGTGTTTATTGTAAACCCCGAGATTCTATTTTAGTATATGAAAAGATTTTCTCCAAATATCATAGAGTATCACATGAAATGAAAAGAAAGAAAGAAACAAACAAAAAAAAAGCAAGCAAGAAAAAATCAATGTTAGACAAAATTTTCCTCTTTATGGGCTAACTTTTAGGCCCTGATAAAAGTTTAGATCAATACTCATACCAACATGAGTGGAGCAAAAATGCCCCTAAAATAATATCTGTGACAAAATTGGCACATACATATAAATATCTAACTATACAGCTTTGTATCTGTGACCCTATTTTCCCCCTAGTTTATATCCTACTTCAAGTATTCGGTTGCAGAGTTAAGGTAAAGACCTGATTGTAAGAGACACAGACGATTGTCCCCTACTGCGACAACAAATATGTCGTGAGAAACCAGTTTTGTTGTCTGAGTTTCCAAGTGCAACATTTGTCATATGTGCTAAATATACTCCCAAAAGCTTTGCTGTTTCAAAAACAAAGATCTAAAATGCCATTGATAGTTAAAGGACAAACTTTTTAAACATGAATGAAATTGGGATTATCTACGCTATGCTACTTCTATACATTTTACTCTATTTACTGAAGACAGTAACAGCCAGCAGGACTCCTGCTCAAATAAATTGCTCTTTGATTGCACCGAGAATTATGGTACAAATAAATAAAATATCATCTCTAGACAATAATTGTAAAGGGATTGCTATGTATGGCTCATGTAGGATGTTTAGGGTTAATCGCACCACAGGTTCAAAAAATAATTTTTCTAAATTCAGTGCAAGACTTTAGGAGTATCCATTTAGATTTTTTTCTTTTTTTAAATTTTTTTTTTTTACAGCAGCAAAGAAAAACTACTAAGGATTAAGGCCACCCATGCTTAAATTTATTGTTTGTCCTTTAAAAATGCAGATATTCTATTTCCACTGCCATCAGCATGGAAGCATTTCTTCCATGGACAAAAAGATGCTTCAACAAAACAGCCAAACATTTGCACATGTCTGCCAGACTGACTGAAAATGTTTGTGGAGTCAGAAGGAACCTCTCTTTGAGAAGTGGTAGAGATCTGACTGTCAGTTAAGAGTCTCACTGAATGTAATGACTTCACATTTTTATTTTTCCTTGCATGTGCTTTAAATTTATTTTACTAGACACATTTTGTTGACACAAACAGCCTTTACGTGCTATTTGTTCATTGGTATTTTCTTTAACATCTAAGATTCATTGGGGTCTATGTTGGAGACTGTTTTTCGATGTCGAGAACAATAACAAACAGTTCCACATTTACAGGAGACCTAGTGCATATACTGTATTCACAGCAATATTATTTTTGTTTTTGTTTGTTTTTTTAAGAGTCCCAGCTTTTATTGTTGAAACCATGTATGCATTTGGATGGTAAGAGGTTGATACATCCTTGTGTACATGTTCATATATATACATACATGTGTATTTATATATGCCTCAAGCTTTTACCATCCAGGAATAGATACATCTTGTATATAATCATATATTTATGTTCAAATTAGATGTCCTATGCATTGTCAGAGACACACACCATATTTTCATAAAACTAATCTTTGTCATCAGTTATTAGTACCAAAAATTGATTTCATTTCCAACCTGGCCCAGAGCTTAATACCGGTTATAGTATCAATATTTGGTTTTGGTTTTGTTTTGTTTTTAATTTATATTATTTTATCAGTAGATAAAAGAAAACAGAGGAGGGTAAAGGCTTGTTTTTATTTTTTGGAAAAGCCCATATCTAACTGGGGGTAAAGTTAATGCCAACACCCTTATACAGCATTTTACTAATACCTCTTTGATAATCTAGTGCAATAGAAGTGATACTTTAGAATAGACTAGGTAAAATCAGCAAATGCAGATATCACACCTAAGAGAATCTGAATTACATATTAAAATCAATATTAATTTACCAAAAATTAGCTAAATAACCTGTTTAACTGAACTTCATTAAACAATCATATTCTGAACAGATGGTTTCTTTGTAAAAACAGAATAACTCACAAGACCCATTAAAGACAGAAATGAAGCTCTTATAATTTCTGCTTGAGTCTCCTTCACTATTTTCCAATTCTAATTGGAAATTAGAATCTAATTTCACAATAGACTACAAGAAATAATGGAGAAAATGCCAATTAATGCAGCATTTCATTAGATATCAACCTCAGCTTTCATTTTCTGCATCTGTGATCTTCTCCAGGATATCATGGTCATGTTTGGAGATCCAATGCAATAGATTATCGTTACCTTCCAGTGCTACAGTTTTTTCTTCCTTTTTCACTAGTTCCTCTGACAACTGTAACAAGGGAACAAAATATTTCAATTAAAACATGACTGAAGCATCCAGAACATCCTAGTTCTCATCTAATCAAGATTCTCATACACGTGAGTGGAGATGTTGCTTTTCTAGGGGCTAAGGATTAAGTAAGGCATTTACATTCAATTTGAACCCACTGATTATGTTCACAGGGTGGCAATTAGTTTTATTGCTGATTTGTATGACACAATTCCCCCTAAATGGGAAATATTTTAAATTCTAAGATGTGAAATTCTATTGTGCTTGTGATTCTGTAAAGGGGGAATCTTCTGATCTTGTGTATGAGCACAGTGGCTTTGAAAGGGAAATGCTATTAATAAAACTAAATATTTTTCTGTAAAAACCAAGAGAATTATCCATTTCTTCCTACTCAGTTCCATGGTGGGTGGGAATGTGGAGTACCTCTAGAATATCTCCAAAAGTGAACCACCATTTTGTTGTTATATTTTAAGTTCACTTTAATTTGCAGAGCAGCGGAGAAAGGTTTTATGGAGACAAGAAGCTCAGATTTACAGAAGCTGAAATACACAATGATTTGTTGTGAGTTTTTCAGCCACACACCCACTAATCACAGGTGTTTGGTTGCTCTTCATGGCTTGGCTGGCACTGCTGAAACCCAGGGCACTATGAGAGGGAACCGCTGTCAGCACAACTCAGTCAGCAGGAAGAGTTTTCCTGCCTTCCAAAGACTTTGGATGAGACTCCGTGTCTGATTGTGACTACAGAGTGAGGGCTCAATGATTTTTATTGTTACTTTAGTTGTGCTGCACGCAAACAGCACAGTGCTCTTCAACACAGAGCAGTGAATTAGTCTTATTCACATTATCTGTACATCAGATGAGTGGGAGGAATTAAATGATTCCTTTACAGGGCAGTTGTTCATTTATCCACTGGCTTTGTTTCTAGAAAATTTGAAATGCATTATGTATCGGATTCTCCATTATTGCCCTTCCATTTCTGTAACCTTGAAAGTTTCCAAAACATCCAATTTTATGAAAAAGATATTGCCACACAGTACTTATGCTTTTGTATACAGCTGAAAACTTGTTATGTTTTTTAAATAGAACTAGTTGACTAAAAGGCCCCTTTAAATTCCAGAATCTAATATTTATCATAGAAATTGTTCTGTGAGTAAAGTGAAACACTGTTTACAAAATAAACTCGCAAATTATTTTAAATCCTTATTTTCAAGTTCACATCTTTGTGGAGAGCACAAATACCAGTTTATATCAGACAAACTTAGATGAATAGTTCTGCTTTTGCAACGAGAGGTTAGTACAATTCTTCTGGTTAAAACACTTAGGGACTAATCCAAAGCCCACTGAAATGTGGAAAGGTTCCCACCGATTTTAACAAGTTTTGGATCTGGCCCTTGAACGGTCTAAAAATGACTTCTGCAGAGCTGGAAAGCCAGGGAGTTCCTAAAGTAGATCATGTTACTAGTTCTGGCACATAAAATCGTTGCAAACTTTTTATGAAAACTGTAAGTCAGCGCATGCATTACGTTGGGTGAACTGTGCATAGCTCCCATTCTTTTGTGTGCTGAGAATTTCTTAATCATCATTCAGACAGATACTTAGGCAGAGGAAGCACACCTATAAATTAACGAGGAGAACACATTCCAGAAACTGCAGCACAATACTGCCGAGATTTTTTAAACTAAAACATAATCACAGCAAATCTTCAATGTAGTTGCTATTTTACAAGCTGAAGTTCCTTTGCAATTAACACTCTTTTATGCTCGGAAAAATAAGAACCCGGAATAAAGTGTCCAATCTCAGGAACAGCAGCAAAGCACAAAATGCACTCCCTCTCCAGCTTGCTCTTCCAATTTTCATTGGGGTTTTACTATAGAATGAAATCCCCCAAATAAACCTCACCCACTTAATCAACCCACCCATTCATCAGGAAACCATATATGTATTGGAAGTGTAACAAAAACTTGTTCACCACAGGTAGGAAATGCAAAGTATTTCTCAAGTAAGTCAAATAAATATATAAAAGGATATTGCTGTCAAATACCAACTGAGGTTGAGTAAATTAAATTTATATTTGTTTCTTCAATGCTGTACTTGGTACAAGTCACTGAACCTCTAAAACAGAAATAAAGTTTGGTAACACACATTGGGCCTGAATTCAGTGGTGCTCCAGCTGAAATTAATGTGTTATGAGTTTGGCACCTCTGTCAGTACATTAGATACCAGTCAATGAAAACAGCAGAAGGATGTGAAGATATAAAAGTGTAGTAGCCCACAAATATTTGTTCAGATTGTTTTTCCTTTGGATAAAGACACCTGCCTGATTAGTACTTTTTACCTCCAATCCTTTCCTCTCAGCAGTGATTTGCAGAAACAAGCTGGAGAGGGTGGGTAAACACAAAGGGGTTAAAGGGGAAACTGTTTAATAACAGTAGTAAAATGCAGGCTATTTTTGACATCTGGGTTAATGTCCATTATGCTCCATATGCTTTCCAAATGTTTGCAACAAGCACCCAGATACAAAAACAGATACCCATTCACATAGGCTTAAATTGCCCTCTCCTAACCTGTTACACATGGTACCTACATAAAAGGCCAACAACTGATATGGTAATTAGTGAGTCAGAAAGAGAGGGAATAGCCACTTTATTGCAGGGAATTGGTATCTGACCAAATGTTAGTAGAGAAGGATATCATTAATGAAAACCTGTTAGGGCTATTTCTGCTCCTTAATCTACGACAAGGCCTCTGTACTATAATGTGACATCTTTTAAAAAGCTGTCAGGATGAATTCCTCAGTTTCCTTCTCCAGACGCATTCATCATTACTGCAATCAGAGTACCAACAAACAATGGGAAATTATGTCATTTTCTGGAAACAAGTAACTAGACTGAAAAGTAGTATTTAAAAAATAAGGCTGTAACTCATAAAGTCTTTCTCAAGTGACATCCTGGGATTCACCTTTGCCTCTTGCAACAACATAATGTGAATGACACAAAGAAAAAATAAAAGCATTCTCAATTTTTACCTTTGTGCATAACAATGAAAAGAATGACTCGATTAATTAAGACAAAGCTCTGGCACAGACCACTCTAAAGTCTGTCCCTGCCACCAGCTTATTGTGGGGCTAAGAAAAAAGTCACATCATTTTTCTCTGCCTAACTTGCTCTTTGCTACATCAGGCTCCTCACAGGAATTTGCAAGGCTTAATGTTTGTAATGTGCCTTAAGAGTCTTGGATGAGTGCTAAGTATTATTATTTTTCAGTTCCTGCATTTGATTAAAACTGAAATAACATAGTAAAAATTAAATTAATATATTAAGTTACAAGTAAAGAGCAAGCATGTGGTTTGTGGAGCTACTTGTAACACTTTTAATACGAACATGTATTACAGAGTAGGTGATTCCCAAGGTCTGTACTGACATGTACCATGTGGGCATAACTTAACAACTGAAAACCCCCCAGAAGTTTGATTCAGCCAAAAATCTGTTCGTGGCTTCTGTGTGAGCCCAGAGCTTGGGCCAGTGGGAGCACTGTGGGCTGCTTTTCCCTGCCCCTCAAGTTGCAAACATGATCACAGCCCAGATATTTGCAACTCAGCACAAGACACAACCCTGGGCAGCACAGATCTGCTGTATAGTCCCCTTTACACAGGATGTGACAGTGGCATGATATGTGCTTGTTTGAACCTCTCTGTCACTACAGCCCCAACAATAAATACCATTTTTGTTACTTCCTCCTGGCCTAACTCTTGTGGAAAGAATGAAAACCCACCTCTCACTTTCTAAAGAATACAGTAACCTGTTAAAGCCTGTTATATCGATGTGAAAATCTCTAGTGAGGAAGGCCAAGAAGGAAAATAATTAAGACATAAATTTGTATCCAACCTACATAGAAAACTTTCAATGCTGAGATGCCAAAGACACCTAAGACACTTGTTGAGTGGAGTGAAAAGGTAAAATCTAGTTTAAATTTATAGCATTCCTTCAGTGTCCCTCTAGGAGTTTGGCTTTTTGCCAGTGTTCCTTGTTAAAAATTTGTTAAACGTGTTTGGCATTAATGCAAACACAAAGTGCTCATTTGTTACAAATTCTATTGGAATGCATTCATTTAAGGCAATGAAGTAGTTACCAGAAAAGAAAAAATGTTCATTAAGTACATTTTAAAAATACAATGATGTATGCGGTGCATAACTATGGCGCCCCAGTGGCTATATAAATATCTGACAGAATAACCACAAGTTGTGTTTGGTTTGAAATTGGAATCTCTTAAACACAACCGATAGAACAAAAACTGGTTTTGTTTGTTGTCAAAACTGATGTTAGTCTTTCTTGTTTAGATCTAGTTATAATAACCAAAGTTTTGCCATACAGTTTTTTACATCTCAAATCAGTAAAGCCCACAGGTTAAAGTAACGCTCAAGAAGTTTCTTGATTCGAAAGGTAAGTGCAGCACTGCACATTATCTGGAGAACACTGGACATGGAAAGTAAACACCCTACTTGGAGGAGAACAAATTTTAGTCATTCTTAAAAACTCCACTTCAGGAAATGTTACCTGGGAGATCTGCAACTGTCTGGCAACATTCAGGGTCACCTCGGCAAAAGGTGTCCTGCTCTACGCTTAATGCACTGACCCTGTCAGAAAATAAAGAGCTCAGACCTAGTTTACAAAATCCCAATAACAAATCCCTCTTTTATAATAGTGTGAAATATCCCTGGTAATGATAACTCTCAATTTTGAATAAGAAATTCTGAGGTCTATTTCCTAGATGCTAGAAAACATCTTCTCAGCTAATTTAATTAAATATTGAAAGGTTCACAAAAAACCACCAGCATAAAAAGTTATTTATAAAGACAAAATTAACTTTGCTCCAATTCTGGCAAAGAAATTATTTATCCCATTTGTTGCTATTTATGTTTTAAATTCATTACACAGTAAACTTCAGAAGGATCTGCAGCTGGTGGTAGAATCACTGCACGAATGTGATGAACTTTCCATATTGCTATAATGCCAGAATTGTTAATCTTAGTTAGGGATAAAAGCAGATACCATTGGGATGAATAAAATCAAATGGATTCAAGCCCTCTAGAGAGTAAGAGTCCTTGAAAACTACTGTACAATTATATCATTAAATTAGATGAAGTTTATGAACCTTGAGACTATTTGGACAAGGATACCTTCTCTACTGGGAATGTTTATAAATCAAAAATTAGACAAGTGCTATATAAGTTAAAAGACAGCTATTTTTTTCTTATAACATTTTTCTTTTCATAAAACAAGTCTAGTCCAAATCAAAGCTCTTCGGTAATACGAGAAAACTTTGTACATATCCTTCAATCTGTCACTTTGACACTGAATTAAAAAGAGGGTTATAGGGAGTGTTAAGGATGGCTTCAAAGCAGGACTCTTCTATGGGCTGAGCTGGAGCGGATTGAAGATGATGGAAGAATTTCCATCGATTCCACGAGACGCACACGGAGGCGGCCGTGACTCAGCAGGGCACGGAGTTCTTTGTCAAGACATTTATGGCTTCTTAAGGATGGAGCACGTTGGGGACATTGCGAGTTCTTTTTTTCGTGTTCTTTAAATCGGTCTGAAGTGACAAGCAAAGAAAAATTCTCGGGTAAAGTGCCTCAAACAGCAACGCTCCCAACGTGACCCTGAAAGCTGTCGATAGCAGCGATCACTCGATGAAATTGGAAGGTGCCTTTTCCATCCTGGCCGATGTGGAATGCCATTTATTCTCGTGNCCCGCCACCGAGCACGACCCCCGCGGCTGCAGATCCGCGGAACGACTGCCCTGGCGCAGGGATGGAGCTGGCACCGGACCCTGCGCCCTGCCCGCGGACGGGACAGGGGACGCGGCAGCGCCGGCTGCGGACCCGCGCAGCGCGCAGGGAGCGCCTGCTCCCCGTGCCTGGGAAAAGAAGTGGTTAAATAAAAGCTGTGTCAAGCCCCCAATCTAATAAGTCATCTTATTAGGAAGTTGTGATGCCCTG